>CAJNDS010001112.1:1008971-1431471 GCA_905221605.1 Symbiodinium natans
GCGCTGATCCTGGCTGCGTGTGCAGGATGAAAACTTTTTAGGGTTTAGGGTTTAGGGTTTAGGGTTTAGGGTTTAGGGTTTAGGGTTTAGGGTTAGGTTATCTGGCACAGGGTTTTGGGTTTATAAGGTTTAGGGTGTAGGCTTTAGGGTTTAGGGTCTAGGGTCTGTAAGAGTATGCAACCGGCCACCATGGATGCAAGGAGCCAGATTCTGGTTCGGCTCCTTCAGGGCGAGACCGCGCTGATCCTTGGCTGCGTGTGCAGGATGAAAACTTTTTTGGGTTTAGGGTTTAGGGTTTAGGGTTTAGGGTTTAGGGTTTAGGGTTTAGGGTTTAGGGTTGAGGTCTAGAAGAGTCTTTAGCGACTAATCGGTCGGTGGTTGTGACCCAGAGCTCGAATCGAAGATATACGTGTGTGTGTCAACAACCTACAAGAATTTGTGGCTCAAGCACACAATGCAAGGGCACGAGGATGAATCGCATGTGTGTCTGAAGCCAAGGATCGTCCTGGATCGGTAGGCGTCTTGCTGCCTTGCGATTAAGGGTCGTAACTGGAGATGGCATGGGGCAAGACGCCCAAATACGAATCTCTAGTTTTGGCGACAATTAAGACATAGATGCCCTTGCGCTTCTTCTGTTGCTGACGCACATCCACTCCACGAACCGTTGCAAGTAAGGCGGAATTGTCCAGCTCGGCCATGTACTTCTGCATATCAAAAGGCTCCGATGCCTGCACACGTGCGCAGTCATGCAGGCGTGGGCGCTGCTGTTTGGGGCCGTGGAGACTGCACGGCCTGGAAGGCTCTTCCGGAGGACATGGGCCCAGTCTCCTCGTCTGCAAGCACGGGTCTGTCCGGGATCTCCACCAACGTGTTGTCAAGCACCTGCAGCATGAAACCGAGTCCAGGCTAAAGTTCAACGCACCTTACAGAAAAAGCACAAGTACATGCGCTGTCGGCTCGTTGCAGAATGGATACCCGATCCCACGCAGAGTCGGACACATCGGAGGAGTCCGAACTTGAATCCTCTTCCTCCGAATGTGTGGGGACGCCAGCATCCACGGTATCACTGCAGGGGGCCGAGAACAAAGAAGGCGTTGGATCCTGGGGTCTTCGCATGAGGCTCTTCAACTCTGCCAGGATTGGGCACGAGCTGTCTGCGCTGCCACGCCAAAGCCTGCGCCAGCAAGGGTTCCGTTTTGAGAAGCAATCATATGGATGTGTACAGGAGAAGCTACACAAAAACATGACCCGAGGCACTTTCGGATGTAAGACCACAGCAGCTTTGCTCTGGTCACAGCCGCGTCACGTGCCACAGTGATATCCTCGGCTGCGAGAATTCAAAAGGCAGGCCTCGGAGGGTGACAAGTTACAAGCTCCCATATGTTTGTCAAGCCACAGCTTTCCCCTCAGCACGAAGCAATAAGTTCTTCGATCTCCAATTCATTCGACCCACAATGGTCTCCATTTCGGTTTTCGTCGGGGCACGCTCTTGGAAGATGGCAAAGGACAACAAAGGTCGAAGGAACCAATAGTTTAACCGCCTGAGGTGTTCTACATCTCATGTGTCTGAAAAAAAATCGGACTTTGCAAATTTCCGGCGATTCCCAGAGAATAGGTTCCGGGCAGAATGTCTTCGTTCACCACGTTGACCCAGTCACCTGGGATGAGCTGCTCCGTCTGTGTTTCGCCCACCGGCACCTCCAGACGTGCCTGCACCAGACACATGGTTATACATGGCATCATCTCAAGATCTATGAGCAACCCAGCCTTGAGGTCTTCTGGCATGTTCTCGTAGATGCGCTCCCCCAGCTCCATAACGCGAGACATGTGCAGCTGGAGTGCGTCAGGGCTTCCAGCCATGTTGGGAAAATGACCAAAAATGGTTCTTACGTTACAGATAAACCTTGCCGACAAGCGTGAACCTTGGATTGGCGCTCGCGTAAGATGTTGTGACACGCGCACTGGAAATGTGCACCTTGTTCCTTTCAAGTCAGACTTCGTTGCGGCACAGGGTTCTTGAGGCCGCGCAAACGGGTTCTTGGGTTTTGGGCCCTAAACCCTTAAAACCCCAGACCCCAAATTCTAAACCCTAATCCCAAACTTAGAAGACCTAGAGTTAAATTTCGAGGGATTGTTGGGTTTTGGGTCCAGAGCTCTGGGCTTGAGGTCCAAAGTGTAAAGTACAGTAAACCCTAAACCCCAGACCCAAACCCTAAAACCTAAGCCCTAAACCCTATAAGGGGTTTGGTGTTTGGGCGTTTGGGTTGAAAGGGCTTAGAAAGTTTTGAAGGGTCTAACGGGTTTAAAGGGTGTGGGGTTTAGGCTCTAGGGTTTATAAGGGTTTAGGGTTGAGAAGGTTGAAAGGGTTTAGGGCTCATAAGGGTTTAGGGTTGAGAAGGTTGAAAGGGTGTATAAGGGTTTAGGGTTGAGCAGGTTGAAAGGGTTTAGGGTTCATAAGGGTTTAGGGTTGAGAAGGTTGAAAGGGTTGAAAAGGTTTAGGGTTGAGAAGGTTGAAAGGGTTTAGGGTTCATAACGGTTTAGGGTTGAGAAGGTTGAAAGGGTTTATAAGGGTTTAGGGTTGAGAAGGTTGAAAGGGTTGATGAGGGTTTAGGGTGTAGGGCTTAGGAAACCTGAACCCTAAAGCATAACACCTACATACCCCCTAAGCCCTAAACTAGGGTTTAGGGTTTATAAGGGTTTAGGATTGAGAAGGCTGAAAGGGTTTAGGCCTTATAAGAGCCTATGGTTGAGAATGTTGAAAGGGTTGATAAGGGTTTAGGGTTTCGCCACCCGCGCTGCGCGGGGTTTAGGGTGTAGGGTTTAGGGTTTACTGCCTAAACCCTAAACCCTAAACCCTGATCAACCCTTTCAACCTTCTCAACCCTAAAACATTATAAACCCTAAGCCCTTTCAACCTTCTCAGCCCTAAACCCTTATAAACTTTAAACCCTTTGAACCCTTTTTACCCTAAGCCCCAGACCCCAAACCTTAAAACCGAAAACCTAAACCCTAAACCCTTTCGGACCCCCAACCCGTGGCCCAAAAGCTAGCCAAGGAGCGCCTCAGCCACTCGCCGCCGGCTTCTGTCGCCCAGTGGCCAGCATGGAGAACGTCCTGTACTGTGCCTGCAGGATCGGTGGATGCGGGGTGTTGTGTGTTAAGCTTCAGGCTCGCTTGAGAAGTGAAAGTTGGGTGTAATGGTGTGCACATATTCACTTTTTCAGGCGGTTTTGGGTTTCGGGATCACGAGGCACAAATGCTTTCTGTCCAAGAAGCCGATTCACCCAAACCCAGCTGGAACAAACGGGCGCTAAGAACAGAAGCCCGGCCTTAGAAAACGCAACACACACACACACACACAGACAGAGGCAACACATGCAGGGCACTGAAGATTGCATATGTGGGGCATCAGCAAACGCAACCAAGAAGCCTTCCTCACCAGACGAACAACCAGGCTGACAGCGTAGCAAAATCCCAGAGGACCGAGCAGGTCCTGGAATACCTCATCATCTTTCTTTTCGTAAGAGACCGCGTTGTAGCCTCCAGACCTGACGCCAGCGGCAGGGATTCAGTTTGAGACTGCAACTTGTCTGGTACACAACCCTTAAGAAATTTCTAACCCCGCAAGCACCGGCCAGCACTCAACCCTGAAGTAGACAGCTTCGATTCAGCCGCAGGAACTGGAACGCGCCGCAGACAGTCTTCACTCCGGCAAACAGCTCAGCACACATGAGCTCCTGATCCAGCGCAGCACTAGATCCCATTAAGCCACACCAACAGCGACGTGCAATGCAACGGCGCAAGATGGGCCGTCCTTCATCGGATGGCCCATTTCGCTTAGGACCAGAGCCACGAGGCGAAGAATCACATTGTGAACTCCTTGAGCACGCAGAACATTGAGCCTCGGACGGTTGCAAGATGGGGTGCATTCTTTGGCCTTAATTCTACAGGACCCGGAGACCCTCAGCGCGTGTTTGGGGGTTTATGGGTTGATGGGTTTTGTGAGCCCTTGTCTGTCGGAGTTGGTACGTTTTACTCCAGGTCGAGAACCGCGTGCGAAGCTTTGGGGCCTTTGGGTTCTCAGAACGGTTCTCATCGATCTCGGCCTTCTGTGACTCAAGAGCCTCGCCCTGCGACCCCTGGGACTCGACTGCAGGTTGGGATTCCTCCCCGAGCTCCCAGTTGCATTGCGTGTCTTCACAGGCCGGCTCGGTGGCGGGCATGATTGAGGGGTAGACTCTGAGAAGTTGAAACAAGCTTGAGCTCGAGCAGCGCTCAGGCAACAAAGTTTGTACATGTCGTGGAAACTGAAACGAATGGATGACTTGAGTGCGCAGGTGCTTCGTGCGCTTATCACTCTATCTCAAGCCAGGGAGCATGGTGGCTTCCTTCTTGTCCAGCTGCTGCTGCTGGCGCCGGCGCCGGCGCATGTGCTTCGACTTTTTACGCAGGCCATGCTTCCGCGCATGGGTAGGCATTTAGAACAGGCTCGCAGGCCACACCATCTTCAGTGTTTTTTGGGAGAATTGCAATTTGGGAGTACTTTCTGGGCGGCTTTGGGTTTTAACGCTTCGGGATGTTTAGGTATTCCTCTTGCGAGAGTTACTGCAGTAACTCATGTGACAAACACCTGAAAAGAGTAAAAACTGCAACGCTCGATCGAGGGCTGTGCATCATCTAAACCCTAAACCCTACCTAAACCTTAAACCCTAAACCCTACAAACCCTACAAACCCTATAAACCCTGTAAACCCTGTAAACCCTGTAAACCCTATAAACCCTATAAACCCTATAAACCCTATAAACCCTACAAACCCTATAAACCCTATAAACCCTATAAACCCTATCAACCCTATCAACCCTATAAACCCTAGACCCTAAACCCTAAACCGCAGCGAGCACAGCTACCAGTGTTTGCGCAGAGGTGGGCCCGGGGACCTGAGACTCGAGATGTGGCGATTCGCCAGCATAGATCGACCTGGCAAATTACAGCGGTCTGTAATTGACATCGCAACCAGAATGGTACAAAAACACGTTAGGAGCACCTGTCACATCAACCTCAAGCGCTTGCGCGCAGGCTTCGGCTCACTGGCTTCGGGGGGCAGCTCAGCAGCGTCATGGCTGCACAAGGACCCAGGCAGCTCTTGTGCTTGGGGCTCTACAGGCTCTGGTGAAGTGGGGACTTCGTCTGACGCAGGGCTTGTCATCATGGGTCTAAACTTAGCAGCTGCTTCCTCTTCAATCACATTCTCAGGATAGGGTAGCGATATCGGCGCAGGCTCGAAGTCATCCACTTCTGTTTCAGACTCGCGATCCGCAATCGCTCGCACAGCACCTGCACCTGAGGCTTTCGCGGGGTCACTTGGCTCCTGCTCTTTTTTCTCCCTCCAAGCCTTCCAACCTGATTTCCCACTACGAGATTTCTTTTTGGACTCAGGTGTGGTGCTGGTGCTTGCTGTTCTCGCACGCTGCAGAGTCCGAGCCATGCTGATCTGGCCGGCGAGTTCAACGAAGCGAAAATCCTGCCACCTAAACATTCCCAATTGGTTTAGGAACCCTAGGGTAAAGGGCTTAGGGTTCAGGGTGTAGGTTTCGGGTTTAGCCTCCGTACATTGTATTTAAATTTTCAGAGTTACAGCCCGAGACCTTGCCCACACTGCAAAAGAGACTGTCTGGAACATGTGTGTGTGTGTGTGCGTGCGTCGAAGCCTGCAAATGTCCTGCGAAAAATCCCACACTCCCGCCCCCAAAGCCTGAAAACACGTCGAAATCAAGCCTCGAAGCCTGCGAAAGTCCTGCGAAAATCCCACACCCCCCGCCCCTAAAGCCTGTGAACCCTTGCAATCATACGGTTGTCCTGATTCAGTCCATCTCTGCTAGAAACAAACATGTGAAACATATGCACGTATGTGTTTTTTTTCGCGGGGGAAGGTTCGGGCTTAGGTTTCTCAATAATACTTGAGAATCGGAGAAGGGAAGGAGTACTGCACCGGCACTGGAGGTGCAGCTCTCGCTCAACACAACTCTTTAGGCTTGCATAGTAAGTCCAAGCGATGGTGTTTGTGGCTGTCGGGTGTGGTTTCTGGGTCCAGGCGCCCTTGAAAAGGGCGATTACGGCCTAAGCAGGGATAGGGTTTAGGGTTTAGGCTTCCATAAGTGGCCATCTCCTTGCTCAGGTATGGTAATTAACCGCACACTTGGTTTGACATCCGGCCTTTTTGCCGGTTATCGTGGCAGCGGAGCAACGCGCAACAACTCGATCCATGATTTCTCGGCTCTTTGCAACTTTTATATACCAAGGCGTATCTAGCCATCCACGATGGGATCTTTGCATCTTTCATGCTTCGGAGTCGCATATTGCACACTTGCGGAGGCTCTGGGAGTTGGCAGCGTCGGTCGCAGACGTGAGCAGCACAGTACCCACTGACGCCCGTGACTGTAGATCCGCCAACTTGCCTATCTCCCGGAGAACCTTTGGTCCAATGAACTCCCAGCTCCCCTTTGCCATGTGCGGGTAACCACGAAGCCACTCCGTCTTGCTCTTGAAGCCTGGGTCCAAAAACAGACCTCTGTCGCCGACGAACTCGTTCCCGTTCCAGATCATCATGAGGTCAATGCTCACCTGACCACTGGCGCCAGTTTCACGCTCCAGTTGGGTGATTTTTCCCACGGCGAGCTCTACGAGCCGCGTGAGATTCGCACCCCATGTAGGAATGTACTCAACGCCAAGATGATGTGGGAACGCATTGCCGCGGTTGGCCTTGATGTCTGCCAGCAGATCTGTCTTCCAATTTCCTTCAGTGAGGAACGTAGTTGTAGAGTCTGCGACGATGACAAGGTAGCGCAAACGGCCTCGAGTAGACTCGGGCTGGAGCATGGCCAAGCCTTGATCGGTGAGTCTTCCAATTTTGGCCACCAAACCAGCCTCCCTGACGTCACTGAGGGCATATTCGCATGCCAGTGGCCGCGGCAAATATTTGTAGAAGTTGTTCACGCTGGCTTCATCCTCCTGGAAAGGCGCCATGGTGCGGTATTCGGAAGACAATGAAGTCTCCCATAACCGCCGATCCCACCACTGGCGCAGGACCTCCGTCGGTGCAACGATTCCAGCGTTGGTGGCTTCCATGTCCGGCGCGCAGAAAACTGCCGCGAGAATGCAGCAGGCAGCTGCATAATGCGTTAGTTTGTTCAGTTTTGTGAGTGCAGGCGTGTTTGTGGTTACACGAAAATTGTTGTTGTGCACATGCCGCATAATTAGAACGCCTATCGCAAAAGCTTTTCCAATCAATGTGGATGCAATCAGTCATGGCATGTGAATAGTTCTCACTGTCCTTAAGGTCCTGGCCTCTAGACTCGCCATGAACATGACTGCGATCACACTTGTGCGCTGCCAGCCGCTGCAATGGAATCGACGACGCAATGGTCCAAGCTTTCCTTAGTGGTAATCCTTGGTGATTCGTAATCCCCAACATGCAACCATCGCAACGGTAGAACTCAAGTCCAAGGTCATTAACCATATGTTGAACATGGTCCCACTTCCAATAGTCGCAATCCTTAGGGAGTTCGAAGGCAACCTGTGGTTTGTACTCTTTGAGCTTTCCAATGAATTTTCGGAACTGCTTGAGGAGTTTGCGAAACAGTTCCCGATGCTGTTCCCACTTTGGGCTGTCAGGCGTCATGCGATTCCACGGACAACCACCAGTACACGGAAGCGACGCATAAACTAAAATTGGCTTAGATGCTCCCCCCTCGTCGCAGAGGGTACTAATTTGCTGAACAACTGAAGTCAATGTAGAGTCTTTCAAGACGTCATCCTTACTGGTGAGTCGCAACACATAACATCCTTGACGTGCGCTACGATCCTGCCCTAGTTTGCTGTTGGGGGAGCAACAAAACTCGACTATGATGCGTTTGAACCCCAACGGCCTCGAGTATTCTCGGGCAGTAGCAGCGCTGGCCGTGCGTGGGGGCAGCCTGAATCCGAGCGATTTCAAAGAAGTGAGCTCTTGATCTTGTAGGGCGTCTTGTGATCGAGAGGTGTACGCAACAATGGAGAAACGTGTTCCAGTGAAAGGTAACACACAGTGTAAATTTCGCGGATCAAAGATGATGGCTTTATTCAGGGTGGACACAGCACGACCCTTAAGGCGCTTACCATTGGGGCCGACCCGAACAATAGCATCTTCAGATGAAACAAGGGGGTCTGCAAACCACAGCTCACCATCTTTGAAATTCCCGACACTGAGGGCAAAGCTCATGCTATCCTTAGCATTTCCATGGTCTTTGTGCACAGAGGCACCACTGCAGCTATTAAGCAACACCGAGTTCCATGTGAAGTCCTTAGGAGCATGGGCTTGTACAACTCCATTTAGGAAGCGGGCAATCTGAGGCCACCGACGTGTTGCCTTAGTCACCCCTTGCATTCCTCCGTAAGACCACTGCCCAAAGATATGGTAGTAGCTGCGATTGTCAAGCTTAATCATCTTTCGCTTGGTTTTGTTGGGGTACATGATCTGGGCTACACGCAATAAAGCCTTAGTACTGAAGTCACGGTCCTTGGTAAGCTCAGCTGCGACTGCGCAAGGATCGCCCGACGGCTTCACCACAGGGCGAGCATGAACGACAGGCTTGTTGATGAGATGAGCATCGGACTCGTGTGCCTTAGACTGCCGTCCCCCCTGAAGAGGAGCATCGACGTGCGCGATGAGCCTAAGAGCATGTTCCCATTTACCTCGGTCAGCGAAAGGTTTGGTAAAGATATCAGCTACTTGCTCTTTGGTGTCAACATTAATCATTTCGAAGAAGTTACGCTCGAACTGTTGTTTGATCCAAGCAAACGAAATGCGTTGAGTCCGATCGGTGTGACGTAGTTTTTCGCTGTCACCTTTGAGGAGAATGGTGATGGTAGCTTGGTTGTCCTCAAGGAGTTGAACAGCAAACTTGGGGCTAAGGTGGACCTTGAGGCCGTTGAAATCGGAAATGCTTCGTCCATCCGCCCTACACTCACCATAACGGATGTCATCAAGTTCAGGATCAATTCGTGCAATGATGTCGTTTTCCCTTTGATTAGATTTGGTTTTCGGCCTAGCTTGGTAGCTGGCGGTCCTACTCGCAACCTCACGCCACAGGAAAATCCAAAGACTGAGGCTGGGCAGACCCTGGGCACGAATACCTTGGTTGGCAGCCACAACCTCACTCTCCGTACTTGAAGTGGTGATGCTGGTCTGTTTCTTGGAAAAAGCATTTAGGGGAAAGTAAGTATTGGGGCCTACCAAGTAAAGGGCACAGCCTGAAGTGGATTTACTGTCGTGGCTACCAGCGTGGTCAGCATCGCAGAACATCCACAACTTACAATCCTGAATGCGATCCCCTATGAATCCCCTCATCCGAACTTCAAGAGAAGAGTTTATGTAACTGATCAACCTGTGCAAAGCAACGTCACAGTCGCGAGACCACTTGGTGACTCTGGATGCCAGTGCCTGAGTGGCGCGTAACAAGTCCCACCTGGCCATTCTCGCAGCGAACAAAACCTTCATGAGTACGCGGCTAGCAATAGGTTGCAGCTTACCACTAGGTTCATTGTTCTCCAGAACTTTTGCTACCCGGTTCTCATGAAAAGGAGTCGCTACGTGCTTCAGGGATTTCTTGTCGACTTTGGCCAACTCACAGTACCTATCAACACAGGACACCAAGAAATCCCGCATGTCGTAGTACACAACGTTCACGGGCACAGTCATGGAAGGGGTCTTTCCCTGACTGATAGATTCAGTGCTCTTGAACTTACTCTGTCGTGCTTCTCGTTTAGCTTCGGCTTTGGACCGCTTGGGTTTATTGTGCTTAGCTGCGAGAGCATGAGAAAAGTCCTCGTTACTGACCTCTGTGATAGGGAAATAGGTTCTCCCAGTCCACCAACCTGATTGGTCCGCGGGGCCCCCCTGATTCAAGTCATCATGGATAGGGTCCCTACCATCATCAAACACCGTGATTCGTTGACAGCTTATGTGGGGAAATTTCGACACGTCGTCCTGGGTAGGCACATAAAGTTTCCTACGAGGATAGATGTGATGCCTAACGACTGCAGCTAACTCAGCGTCGACCTCCCAGAAGTCCTCTTTGCGGTTCGGCCGGACTTGGTAGTCGGCAGCTGGGCTAGCGTGCTTCTTGTCGAAGACGTAAGCAAATGGGTGGTCCTCCCGTGAAAGCTGGACCTGATTTTGCTCAACGTGATGACACCCGAAGTACCGTCCCAAGACCTCGGCTGGTTCCATGTCAATCACCTTAGCGATCAACTCCCAACCTTTGTTGATCTTGTCTTGGGGGCCGGCCATCTTGAAGTCATCAACGTACACAACAAGCAACAAATCTAGTTCAGCATGGTAGAAAACAGAATGCCAAATGTCGGGTAGAACTGCAGTAAAACCAACACTCTCTAGCTGTTCGGTACAGTACCTTTCCCAGATACCACCTGAGTCAGGGTGGCCGTACAAAGCGAGCCTGAGTGGGCAAACAGGATCTTCATACCCAGACCATTCTTTAGGCCATCTGTTTCGAGGGAGACGGACCCACGTTTCGATGCCTTTAAAAAGGGCTTGTGTGTATGCAGCAATGCCATCTGCCTGCTGTTTCACGTACCCGGGTTGGCTACCAAACACATCGATGATTTTCCCGGCCTCCATACTAGCGGGGCTTGATCCTAGTTCGGCGAAAATGGCGTGATCGTGATTTTCGTCCTGGACGTTATTGCCCTGGAAAACACTACGACCCTTCCATTTCTTCTGGGGGTGCCCGTCCGGGAGTTCATCCCCCTTGACCGAACAAATCTCAAAGATTTTCCCGAAATGGGCCTTGACATTCTTGTGTTTGGCTTCCGCCGCAACATCCCGGTACTCTCGAACCTTCTTCTCGAGCCAGCAAGACTTATCGGCAAGTTTCTTCCACTCTCGGTCCATGGCTTCTTTAGCAGCGGGAGTACTTTCGATCTCTTTAGGCCCGACAACCCTGGCAACAGCAGCAAACATCTCACTCGCAACCTGACCAAGTTTGGCCCAATACAAGGACGCCATGCGATCCCTATGGGGCTCGGGGTCAGGCTCGGCGATGACAGGCATGGCCGGGGAGTCTCTAAGGGCCTTGCGAGCATCTTCCTCGGCTTCACGAGCCTTCTTGCGTTCGAATCTTTCAATGTCAGCCTCCCGTTGTGCCTTGGAATACATGTGCCAAAATTCCGAAGGAGTATCAGGTGGCCTTTTGGAACCTTTCTTATCTCTAACCAACCTCACCCCGTCCCAGTTATACCCTTTGGGGACTTTCTTCCCGTCAGGCATGGTTTTGGGGTCATGTCTTGGTAGAGTAGATGAGGCCTTAGGCACGGATGTTGCTTCCTTAGAAGATCCAGGAGCATCCCTCCCCAGCCAGTCCTCCACAGCTCCGACATCTTCGGGAACATAGTCCTCGTTTTCCTTAGCCACTTGGTCCAAGTACTCGGACAAACGATCCTTCAGATCGGAGCCGTCCAAATCAGGCACACCGGGCGGAGGCAAAGGCTCGTCCGGCGAATCCTCAGGCGGGGCGCGTGGTCCGGCACCATCTGTGCCTCCCCACGAGCAGTCCTGATCTGCGAGGGTCGGCTTACGGAGGCTCTCCTGCAGTGCGAGCTGTTCGGATCTCATTGGGAATGTGAAATCCCCAGGCAACAGCTCCATTCGCTTCGACCTCAGGATGGGAAAGTTTCCTATCTCGAACGCAAAGTCACAACCCTTAACGGGGGTGACGAGGTATTCCTCCTTCCAAACGAAGCCAGGCTGAACATGGTAACCAAGAAATATTCCCTCAACACCGGTCGGCGCAAACTTAGAGCTCGCAGGAATGTTCTGTTTGGGGTTGTTCCAGTACAACACACGTGCACCAAAAGGAATCATAATCCCTGAAAACGGTTCCCCATACCTGGCCTCCCAGGGAACAATCCCGTTGTCAAGCCTCTTAGTTGCATTGAGTGCCATTGCGTGGTGTTGGGCGGCCAACGGCCAAAGCTTGTCGGGGAGACCCGCCTGAACAAGGTTGGAGCGAGTCCCTTCCAAAATCGTCCGAATTTCTCTTTCGATTACCGACTTGTTGGTGTCCACATATTCGCGGGATGTAACATGTCGGACACCTAGGCTTTTGATAGCGGCATGAAGTTCAGGTGCGTTGTCTGAGTAGAAAACGCCAACTGCATCTTCTTGACCTAGGAAGTGAAGAAGGTCTTCAAAACACTGATCGCTTGACTTAGTCGGAGAGGGGTAGACGTAACGAAATTTGGTGAACACGTCCTTAACAACAAGTGCGACCCTTTCGTCCTGGAACCCATGGTCACGAAGGTCACGAGTGATGATATGGTCAACAGTGATGTGATCCCCAAAGGCCTTTGACACAATGGTACTTGAGCCCCCCTTTTTGCGGGCTTGGGGAGCCAACATCTTTGCGCGCTGACATACCTCGCAGAACGGATTCTTGGGCCTGTGCGAGAACAAGTGCTCAACAGATTTGGCTTCAGCTTTCAGATCGGCCTCTGCAAGACTGCGGGCGTTTCCTTCGTTGTCACTGTCAGGTTCAACATCGGGGTCTTCGAAGATAGTGAGGCTCAGGATTGGATTACCCTCCAGTCGGGCAACTTTGTTGTCAAGCTCCCTGACGTTCACTTTATCCTCAACCTTGACCCAAGAACCTTCCCTGAACAACCAAGTAGATCTGACTTCGCATCTTGGAAACCTTGGTGTGGCAGTACGAAACGTCTTTGGTTTGTGTCCGACAATCAAGTACTTAGCATTTGGGTGCGAAACCCAACCTGGTCGTTTGAGCTTCTCTTTGGGGATATCTATCGGCGGCACCTCATTGATGGCTGCGGAGATCTCAGGATCGGGGTGCTCGACCACTGGATCTCGTTCCTCTGCTGCTCCTGCGAAAGCCTCGGCCGGCCCTATTGGGCGGCAGTTTTCTGAAAACCCTCGGACAAAATTGGTCGTCCGAGAGAACCTGAGGCTTCCTCCTTAGTGCTTGGAGCGGCCATTGCTCCTCCCCCTAGCACTGGGACCATACCTCTCATTCTACACCTTAGTCTTTGACCATTGGGCGCAACAAAGTAAGGCGGCCTTTTGGGGTACCAGTGGAACTCATAACCGTCCTCCATGCACCTTCTGCCTACGGAGCAAACAGGAGGGGTGCTGTTGAGAACATAGAACTCTAGCTCTTTGCCAAACTCCGGGAAGTCGATCCTAACCGACTTGTCACCTTTGACGTTACCATTAGCAGTGATGAGATTCACTTGTCGTGTTGCATTGCCTACTGGCTCTTCGCCGAAGTACATAGCACGATCAGCTTCGCTGATAAGGTCCTCCTCGCTTCCTGTGTCAGCAAGGAATTCTAAGGGTGTGGCGATCCCTGGACAAGCGATCTCTGAGCTCTCAACGACGTGCTTGCACATCCCACATTAGAGAATCAGGCTCATCACACTCTAAATGGCAATCGGTCTTCTCTCCCCCCTCATGCCGGGCAAGAAGCATCTTGAGTTCCCTTGCGTTCCTAATTGCAACCTGAAGGTCGATAGCGTCAGGCTTAGGGCAGTTTTCCGCATCAGCATAGCAAGTATTGTACCTGCGAACTTTGTAGGAATGTTTGTACCCCTTTCCCTCAAAAGGGATTTCCCTGACTTTAGGTTTGTCGCAAAACCTGACCTTCTTGTTTTGTTCTTTGATCTTGAAAACAGTCTTGCCGGTCCACGGCATCCTATCGCCGGTTCCCCCTCTTCCCTCTTTCCAGTCCCAGTTCTCCTTTGCAGTGTATGGAGAAATGGGAAGCGTCTTGATCACTTTGGCCTTACCCTTCAACCTTTCAAGAGCAACAGGACATGACACTTCGGGCTTGTACATAGTACTTCTGTACTTCAGATGGTGCCTAACAGCTTCACCCCTTTTGAAGTCTACTTCCCAGTAGTCTTCGTCCCCATCTTGTGGTTCACTCTCATCAGGACCAGCTGAGGCTGCAGCCGCAAGCGAGATGCAGCATGCGGCCTTCCTATCCTTTTCCTTAGAGCGTCCACGGCTTGGTTTCCTGCGCGTTGGCGCGGGTGACGGGGACCTTGGTTTGTCTGGGCCCTTAGGGGCCGGGGCTGCGTTTTCACCACCTGGGGGAGTAGGGCTCGGTTCCCTATGCAAGAAACGACACTTATCTCCCCTAGTGCACTTTCCCTTCTTCCAAAACGTGCAGACCTGTTTCTTCTTCGGGGCAGTGCGAACAGGGGATTGCGAACGGGGTTTGTGCGAAAACTTGCACTTGTCACCCCTGGTGCACTTACCCTTTTGAAAGTCGTAGCAAACTGGCTTTGGGCTTTGCGATCGGAGGTGATCTAGATCTGGATGGGGTCCTAGAGCGAGACCTTGATTTTGAATTGGACTGGCTACCGGCAGAGCGATCCCTTCCGCGGCCGCTCCTCGACGGAGGGCGTGTCGGCCTTCCGCCTTCAACAACAGGAGCACCAAACTTGTCCCCATGAGACTTGGCGATTCTATCCCTGTTCTTGCGCATCCTTTCACGGGTCAACAAATCCCGGATTGACTTCAACAAGAACGCATAGGAATGTGAGGCAGAACCCTCTTTCGCCCTGTCGTAGATTTCCAAATCATACTTCATTCTTGAGGACTTTCGGATTTGCCGAAGAAGGATATCACGCAGAACCATTTCTTCTGGGACATGACTCATGCCAGCAATGACTGATTCCCAATTGTGCAGAAATGTGGTTAGATCGTCACTATGCAGTGTAACCTTCAAAAGGTCTTCTACCGAATAGAGCGATCCTACCTCTTCATTTGTTTTGAAGTACTGATCAAACATGAGCAAGACCTGGCGTCCTCGCACGGCACGTCCTTGAACCGCCTCGGTTTCCTTGAAAGTGAGTACCTGTCGAGATAACTCACCTTTGGCGACCTTAGTGAGCGCGGCTAGGATTTTGGTATCCAGCGTGAGAAACTTACCGGGCTCACGAAGCTTGTCATGATCAGCATTCTTAGAATACACCTCTAGAATCCAAGAGAAGGCTTCATCTGGTCTATCTGAAGCTGCCCTAACTGCTTCCCGTGTTGCGGTTTTCCATGCACGGTAGGTTTCGGGGTTAGGGAAATCCGGCAGGCGGATGGTTTCAGCTTCTTTAACCTTTGGTTTGTCATCTTCACCGCTTTTGTCTCCTTTAAGAAGCTTGGCGGCTTCAAGCAGCGCTTGCTGCGTCTGTGCGATTAAATCGGCTCCTGTGGCTGCCGGACCTCCCGGCGTGCCTGTTGGGGCCGCAAGACCAGGGGCTCCGGCGTTCAAACCACCACTAGAGAATCCTAGATTCGGGACGTTAGCTGATGCTGTTGGGGTCCCTGGGGCAGAAACCGGACCCTGTGGTCCTGTTGGAGTGGCAGTAGTTGCCACACCGCCAAAACTGAAGTTTGGAAACAATGCCCTGATGTTCATCGGAATCACACTCGGATCTGAAAACTGAGGGGCACACGGAGCACTAAGCCCGGCGCTTGGCGCTGGAGCAACTGGGGCAGTGGCGCTGGGAAGCTGAGCTTGCTGCGAGGGATTGATACCTAAATTCCTGTCCTGTTCGAGCTGGAGCGCACGCTCCATTGATGATAATTCATCTTGGAGGGTCATGTTTTGAATCCTCATTTGCTCTTCAGTTTCCAGGGCTATACTGCGGTACCTTTTCATTGCCTCATCATGCTCTCTCCCAAACCATTCCCCAATCTCGTTAATGCTTTCCCTCTTGTTTTGTTCAGCCTCTTCAACCAGAGTTGTCCTGAGACGTGTGATTTGCGAACCAACATCGGAAAAATGTTCTGACTGAAAATTGATTATCTGGCTTTGTTGCTGGAGTTCTGAAAAGAGACCTTGGGTCCTCGCGACAAAGCTATACCTTTGGCTAGCAATTTCAGACTCAAGTCTAGCAACGACTTCCTCGTGCTGCCTGTTTCCCCTTTCTTCAACATCTGCGATTTGTTGATCATGGGCTTCTTCAGCAGCTAGGCGGAACCTCTGGTGCCTGGACTCTGCTTCGTTCTCTAACTCAGTGAGGAGAAGTCTTGTTTGTTCAGGTGTTTCACCTATCGTGATGTTCTGCTGAAACTGTTGTCGGTACATGTGGATCTGCGGAGCTCCTAGTCCTACGAAAGGAGAAGGTGCGTTTGGCGCAAACACATTAGCTGCTGCTGCATTCTCTTCCAGCACTAGGCCACGGCCATCCGTAGACGGTGGCATAGCCAAAGTGCCTGAGAGGTCCATCTCCGCGGATTCTGCGTCTGTAAATCCGTCTGTACCGAGATCAGTTGCTACCTCGGTGGGGACCAGCTCGGGGCTGTCACCCATGCACTGAGTTGAAACTCCAGGTCAGTGGTGCCGCAAGCTCCGGGGAGCCTACGGCTGATAACCTATAGTTTGGGAAATCCACCAGTTGTTATCCGTTAAGCCATGAGCAGGGGCGCGCCTAACCTTTTTACTCAGAGGGCTTGAGCGACACAAGTAAGTGCAACATACATGTAAGCAAAAGTGGAGGGAATGCACAGATATAAAATACACATACTTCTGAATTAGGGTAGAATACTTACTTAAGGGGCTTTTGGAAGATCTGGGTGTGTCTTTTGAAGGCCCCTGAACCCTAAGCCCTAAGCAAGCTTGCTTGTGGTTTCTATACTCCCCTTAGAACCTTAATAAACATATTCTTTCGAATATTCCATTAAATTGGGTTGAATATTTATTCCAAATTGAAAATTCCTAAGGGGGCTATAGGTTTGGGAAATCTGATTGGGGTGGGCAGGGCTGGAGGTTTGGGTCAAGGTGTGCAGAACACAAAGCGTCACTGCAGCGTGCGCGATGAGACATAACATAGACACACACACAGACACAGACACAGACACACACACACACACACACACACACACACACACACACACACACACACACACACACACACACACACACGCTCTTGGAGGTTCATGGGCACTTATCAGCAAGCAGGGTGAAGAGCACCCTAAGTCAGGCTATATATAGTCATGGTTACCCTACTTGAAGCCTGCATACTGCAAGTCGGGTTCTAAGTGGTGTGATTGTGACAAAAACCCATGAGCCTGAGCCCTCTAAGTGTATTCTGCATCCAAGCCCTTGAACCCTAATCCCCTAAACCCCCAAACCCCCAAACCCCTAAACCCCCAAAAACCCTAAACCCCTAAACCCTAAACCCTAGGGAACTGAGCCCCCAAGGCAGACGGCAAGCGCCAAAGCCCAGACGAAAAGCTGACGATGCAAATGACCGAGCAGAAGCCCTTGCTCATCTCATACAAGTTCTACAAAAACCCAAAAAGTTAAAGTCCTAAGAGCCAGCCAGAAGAAAGCCAAGGAAAGGGGCAAAAGAACATCTGCCATGCAGCTGCAAGACTTTCTGCTCCAATAACCAAGGCGAGGGCTAAACTTCATTAGGGTTTAGGGTTTAGGGTTTAGGGTAGGGTTTAGGGTTTAGGGTTTACTTACAACAACAATAAGGAAACCCAAAAAGCTTAAAGTTCAACTATTGGCTAAGTAAGAAGAACCTTAAACCCCAAGAAATTGGGGGAACTTGCACCCTGAATGCCTAGTTGCTGAGTTCATAAGCCCCAAAAAAGTGCACACGTTCAGTTCTATCGGGGGTCATAGTATCCCAACAAGTGTAAAGTGTACTCACTCAACCCTAAACCCTAAACCCTAAACCCTGAATGTCTCTCCGAGGCGCAGCGTCAGCAGTGAGAGGTAAGCGGTGCGGATTGTGGCCGATGGTGACACCTTCCCGTCTTCCCGTGCTCTAGGTCTGGGGACCACGTGAACGCAAAAAAATGAGGTCATATACTGACATATGATTCCGATTAAGTAGATTTACATGAACCCCAAAAATTGAGGTCATATAATAAAATATAATTCCTGTTGAAGTATTTGAAACATAAACCTGCTGGGGTTCATAACCCTCGAGCCACTCGGGTTGAGGGTTTATAAGCTCTACATGGCACCCAGCCCAACACCCCTCAATTGAGAAATAGACCTTAAATTATTATAGGGATCCTGAATCTGATTTCAGGTCTATGCCCTAAATCAGGGGTACTCGACTCTTTGGGTCTACTCATCTCAGTCTAAGCACCAGAGCCGACCCAACTCCAGTACCCCCCTATTGCAAACCCTATAAAAAACAAGGGCCCACACCTCAGAATCCTTTCAAGTAGTTAAGGGGCCATAATAAGGGCCCATGAAGCTACCGTTAGAAACTCCGGAGCAAGCCGAAGACCCCTACAGGGCTGTTTTTTTCGCGCCCTAGGCATTACCCGAAGAACCCAATACCAATTTTATTGTAGGTTACCCAAGAATCCTACAAGGGGTTTTGTGTTAAGAACCTACAAACAAGTAGCTTTGGGTTCTGAAGGTAGGCCCACCAAACGCAAAGATGCCCGTTGCAGAAGAGACACTCTCGCAGGTGGCTCCAAGGGACTGGATGGAGCTGGCCTCAGGGGGATTTGGTGGGCTGAGCTTGAACAGCGGCCCAACACCTCTTGGAGTTTGATCTTGTCGGTCCATTGCTCAGCGCGCAAAGCTCTGCTTACCCTTTTGCAACGAGCTTGGCTGTGCTCCCGCCCGGTTTGGCTGTCCCAAAACCCTGCATCCTAAACCCTAAACCCCCCTAAACCCTAAACCCCCCTAAACCCTAAACCCTAAATCTAAACCCTGAAGCCTATGACGCATGGGGCCCCTCGATCGTTGGCTGGCGGAGGTTCAGCTAACCCCCCCCCAATGTTGACTCCCATAATAAAAGTTTGTTGAACAAAATTTATTGGTATATATTTAGTGTATTTATTGGTAATAAATATAAATTATTTACATATGGTAATAGATATACAGAAGTAAAAAAGATGGCTGGGTGGTGGGGTGCTGCTATAGGGCGAGCTTTTTCTCTATAACCTCTTGGCTCAGCGCCATTCGACTTCTGGGGGCGGCAGGAAATCTAACCTCTTGAACAACTGCGTGCGGTTGCTGCTCTGCACATTCTACAGCCGCCTCAAGCAAGAATGGTTCAGGGCTATTTTTATTTAGGCGCTTAGGGGTTTCGGGCGTGCGGCTTTACGGCTTTTGAGGGCTTACGGGGAGTGAGAGTTGGCTTCAGGCTTCACTGTGTTTTGAAGAAGTCACGCCTAACTTAGGTGGAGGTCGGGCTAAACCGTAAACCCTAAACCGTGTAGGGAGGTCAGACTCTCCCGAAGGCCAGGAACTACGAGACCCCTGTAGCTGCCTGTTCATCTTGCTTGCCACGACTTTCCCGCCAGGCTTTGGGGTTTGGGGTTTGGGGTTTGGGGTTTGGGGTTTCGGCTTTAGGGTTTAGGGTTTAGGGTTTAGGGTCTAGGGTCAGAATCTTCCAAAACCCCTTAATTAAGGAGTATAACAGTATACCCTTATTCATACTAAGGATCACTATGAATGTGGATATATTCCTTACCTGGGTTGGCCTTTAAACCCTCTGAAAAATATCTATATATATATATATATAAGGTCCCTTATACAACCCCCCCATAAGGGAAATGAAAAACATATCCCCCCAAACCAACCTAGTTAATTAAGAGGTTTTGGTCTGGGTATCACAAGACAAGCAAAGTCCAGGAGGTCCTGTCTGGGTTCAGTTTCCAAGGTACCCAGAGAGCCCACGGCCAAGATTCCGCAGACAGAAAAGCCCCTTGCCCTATCTTATGTGTATATATCATATATCATATATATATATACACATTACATATATATATATACATACATCATATGTGTGTAATAAATGTATATATGTAAGATCTATAGATATATAAGTTATATATAGGTCTCCTCATTCTGAAGCTATATTCCGTCCATACAAGGTATTGGGCCCTTGAAGCCACCGAAGAGACTAAGTCCGCAACCTGGTTCACGGCCATGCAAACTGACCTTAGCAACATGCCGTGGAAAAAAAAAAACTAAGCCCCCAGCCCTATAAACTTATAGACCCTAAACCCGAAACCCTAAACCCTAAACCCCAAACCCGGATTTAGGGTTTAGGATTTAGGGCACGGGGGTCTCAGAATCTGGTCTTACGCTTACGCTGCTAGGGTCGACTCGGCAGTGGATTTTTCTTGGGTGTTTGCTTCGGGGTTCTTTGGTATTGGAACTGGTTAAGGGTTCAGGGTTTAGGGTTTGGGTTTAGGGTTTATGGTTTAGGGTTTCGGGTTCAGGGTGATTCTACTACTGTGGGTTTGGAGAAGCCTGCCACGGACTCCATAAGCCCTATAAACCCATGACAGCTACCTGATGTGTCCAGTCGGGGTGAGCACCAGGGATACTCGACGGGACTCTCTGTGTGCTTTTTTTTGGGGTTTAGGGTATAGGCTTAGGATGAGGGTTTAGGGTTTAGGGTTTTAGGGGCTCCCCGAAACTAGGCCCATGCAGGAGACCAGGCAGGACACCGGCGCGAGCGAGGAGCATGGTTGACGAAAAATCTAACAACCACAGCGAAGGTGGGGAAAAATCAAAGCAGCTTCGGCAGAAACCCTGCTTGCCGGAACCCTAAACAATTATGAGAGTTATGCACCCCTACGAACACCCTGTCCACACCGCCCGTTTACGAACCCCACAATGAAACCTCATAAGACCCAAACCCTCAACCCCAAAATGCCGTCACAACCCTCAACGCCCTAGACCCTGTTTGCTCAACCCTCAACCCCAAAATGCCTCTAACCCCTACCTAATCTTTGCTTAAGAAGCCCCCTCCCCCGAAAAAATAAGATACTTCCTTATAAAGGGAGCAGGGATGATAAACACTTCATTTTGGGGGGTCATTCAAAAAACCCTAAACCCTAAGCCTAAACCCTAAACCCTAAACCCCAAAACCCCAAAACCCCAAAACCCTAAACCCTAAACCCCCATGAAACCCTCGCTGAGTGCTGGGCTGCTCCGCGCTGCTCAGGGCCGTAAGACGCCCGTCGGGTCGCCCGCAGGCCAGGAGAGTTCCACGCACCACCCGATGAGTCATGCCTCACACTGGCTGACTGGTTAGGGTTTAGGGTTTAGGGTTTAGGGTTTAGGGTTTAGGGTTTAGGGTTTAGGGTTTAGGGTTTAGGGTTTAGTTAAACCCAGACCGAAATTGGTGTCACAAGCCCGCCCTGAAGCTTACAGCTGATAGCTTGCTTGGGCCGACCCTAAAAACCCAAAACCCACCTTTTTGTAGGTTCTTATTACACACCCCTTATAGGATTCTTAGGCAACCTACAAAGCAATACATAGGTGTTGGGTTCTTAGGGTAATCGTCTTCTTCGGACCTCTGGCCCAGAAGCTAACATTGAGTGTTGACACACTCTCCCTCCGTATCATAGAATCTTCAAAGAAAGCAATACCTGACTTCCCCTAAACCCTAAACCCGAAACCCTAAACCCTTAACCGAGTTGCGGTGCACCAAGTGGTCAGCCGGGTTCGCCGAGAAGACTGTGAGGCCCGTAGCGCTGTAGGTGCAGGCCATGAGCTTGGAGAGGAAGGACTCTGCAGATTGCGCCACCCAAGGTATATCACCTTGGGGTTTAGGGTTTAGGGTTTAGGGTTCAGGGTTTAACCGCTCACACTCCGACACACGCCAGGCTTGGGGTTGCTTTGCCCTCCTGCACAGCTGGGGCAAATCCGCATCGCAGGGCGAATTTATGGTTTAGGGTTCATGGCTCGGCTTGCGTGGGGAGTTCAAGGGTTCAAGTTGCCCTCTCATGTCTTGAGTTTAGGGTTTAGGGTTTAGGGTTTAGGGTTTAGGGTTTAGGGTTTAGGGTTTAGGGTTTAGGGTTTCTTGAACACAAACACATGAAGAGCACTTCTGTGACGACGTGTACCGAAGAAGTCGCGGGGTCCTTGCGAATCGTCTGAAATTCCCTGGAACCCACGCCAGAAGGACACCCTAAAACGAGAGCATAGGCAACCACATCCAGTTGGTTAAATCAGAAGACCCAAACCCTAAACCCTAAACCCTAAAAACTGAGTAAGCTGAATCGGCTCGTCACCGATCACCACAGTGCGTGTCGTCATACGATGCAGCAGGGGCCGTTGCTGTAGCAGCCGGATGAGCAGGATCATGATCTGAGGCAAAAACACCTTCAGGTCCCACTGAGACATCCCCCGCACCCTAAACCCCCTTTTGCAACTGGCCTGCGAACAACTAACCCTAAACCCTAAACCCTAACCCCAAAACCCTAAACCCTAAACCCTAAACCCTATCCCCCCCCCACCCGAAGCCCTGGAACCTGCTTTGGCCCAAAAACTCTCCTGGCTCCCTCAAGATTCCCCAAAGAGCCCCAATATTGCCTAATTTAAGGAATCTTCCTTAAATCATATTAGGGATCCTTAATATGACTTAAGGTTTCTTCCTTAATTAAAGGATGTTGGGCTCTGTGGGTCCATGGAGCAGGAGATTCCGACCATGGGACACCGAAGTGGGGGACAAGTCGTCACTGGAACAACTCATTGAGATCGGGGTGTTCCCCCTTATGCTAACAGCTCCTTCATGGGGATGATAATCGGGGGGGGGGGGGGAGTTTCTATAATCCCGATTAAGGACTGTTAGGATAAGGCGGAACATCCCGGCATTCAGACATCATGGTCATGGCCGAATCATGACCAGGATGCATAGATCGTGGCATCGAGGAGCTTTGCCAAATAGATCATCTCCTGCAACTGGAAACCCTAAACCCTGAACCCTAAACCCGAAGGCAAAAGAGGCTTCCGCCAGGTCGCTTGCGCACTTGCATACCTCTTGGACCGACCGTTGACACCCTCATGAACCCAGATCTTCCGCACGGCTCCAATCCAATGGAAGTCCAGGAAAGCATGACGTGTGTGTGTGTGTGTACTGACAAGCTGGCAAACTGGTGATCGCGCCTACACTCCAGTGCAGCCGAAAAGCACACTATATGACTATATGGACTGAACCTCAGTAAAGGCAGGGGCCAGGGGGTGTGCACCGTCCTTCTCCAGCTTCGTGCCACGCACGCCAGCTTCGGCACAAGAGGTCACCGGCGCGCTGCCGTACACCACCGTGATGAATATGTAAAGAGCTGCCAACATCCAGGCCCGCGGAACCCTTAGTAGCCCAGTAACCATATTATAACAAGGCCACCCTTTTTTGGGGTAGTTGGCTACTTATAAGGGAACCCAGAACCCAAAACAAAAAAAGGGTAAAGGGTATCACTAAGGGCGACCAGGAATCTCCAGCACATGCTGAGCCCAATGTCTCCCAAGTGAGCGCAGCTCCCTGGCGATTTTGTGCTCCGGGCCCCCGGCGATGGACTTGAGTGCTTGGATGTTCAAGCCTTGGATGGCCCTTAGAACCCACTGAAAAATACTTCTGGAATGGGATTAGGATTTAGGATTTAGGGTTTAGGGTTTAGGGTTTAGGGTTTAGGGTTTAGGGTTCAGGGTTTAGGGTATCCTCTTAAACCCCAAAAGAGGGAAAATATAAAAAAATGTCCCAAAAACCTACCCAGGAGCGGTTGTTCTTCTCCAGCTCAGCAAGGTCCATGCTCTTGATCCTCTTACTGTTGGTTAGTAACCCTAAACCCGAAACCCTAAACCCCAAACCTTCATTCCCCACTAACCAACTGTACGTCCTGCTTCCGGCGGCGATGCTCAGCTTCCTGTTTGACACAATCTTGCTGGCGATGTAGATCCTTGCTTGAGGCTCTATAAGGGTAGTTTAGGGGTTAGGGTTTAGGGTTTAGAGTGGTTCCATGGGCCCTTAATCCTTGCTGTTAAGGCGTTCAAGCAGGGACCCCTAGAAGGGACCCTTCATCTTTTCCCCTGTTTATCCCCGATATGTACCTGAACTACCCAAAGAGCCCAATATTGCTTAATTAAGGCATATTCCTTAAATCATGTAGGGATCCTTAATATGATTTTAGGTATATTCCTTAATTAAGCAATATTGGGCTCTATTGGGTAGTCCTACGTAGTCCCTATATACCAAAGTAGCCCCTAAAAAAAACCCAGATAACCCCATAAGGTCCCCTTATAAGGGTCCCGAATGAGGCCAAAAAAGGGTACACCCAGGGGTAACCTCGGAATAAAAAGGGCAGCCTTTTGGGTTTTAAGGGATTACAAGGGAAGCCCAACCCTAAAAAAAGGAAAGAAGGGCCTACTCCGGGTCCTAGAAGGGTACTTTCATGTGCCCTTGAAAAGGGCGCCTTGCCAGAGGGTTCTGAAGTAGTGGCTCTTGGGAGTATTTATACGGGGTCCCCTTTTAAAGGACACCAAAGGGGAGCAGGATGTGAGCAGGATGGAGCAGACATCAACAATTTTCTCTTCCGCCTCTTCACTGGCGAGGGTCGCAGACGTGGCCATCGAATTCCAGGCACGTGCACGTTTGGGAGTTTACGAAAATAGGGGACCCCCATAACAGACCCCCCAATAGTAGGATTCGCTGAAAATCAGGACCGCAATAAGGTACCGCTTAATTTCGGAAACCTCCATTTGAGATTGAAGGGGGGACAGCTCTGTGCTCTGCAACCGTCAACTGTCAAGGACCTGAGAAAAAAAGGGCACGCTGACCCCCCAACGGTATCTCGCGAATGCTAATAATTACCTCCAAGACGACAGGGACCCCGATACACATTCCTGGATGCTGCTGAGCCCTCTACACCCTTTGATCTCTGAGCTCTAAACCCAGTAAACCCTAAACCCTAAACCCTAAACTCACGACGCAAGGCCAATCAAAGCCTTGGAGCCCCAGTCGCGGAAGGCGCCTGAGGTCCCCAAAAACCCAAAGAGCCCAATATCCCTTAATTAAGGAATATGCCATAAATCATAATAAGGATCCCTATATGATTTAAGGTATATTCCTTAATTAGGGAATATTGGGGCTCTTTGGGAAACGAGCCCAAGAAACGAAAATGTCCTCGCCCACCAAGCCCCGACGGTTCCAGCAGTGAAGTCGATTTGAGGTTTAGGGTTTAGGGTTTAGGGTTTAGGGTTTAGGGTTTCGGGTTTTGAGGCTGGGTTTGTGCGGTCCACTGCGAAGCCTATTTTGACTGCGAAGGTGAGCCTCAAGATGTCAGCGGAGTGCACGAAACTCGGATCCTATGGAAAAGAACCCAGATCTTCCTAAACCCCTTAACTAAGGAATAGACCCTAATTCACAATAGAAAGTATAAAACAGACCCCTGAATTGCGGAATATATACCCTAATTCATAATCATGACCCTTAGTACAAATTAGGGTATCTTCCTAAATTAAGGGGTTTGGGAAGATCTGGGAACTTAAACAGATATGGCATGACCTCGGTTGTACTTTACAGGGTGCTAGAAGAGGACTTTACAAGGGTTTAGGGTTTTAGGGGTACTTGGAGGTTCAAGGGTAGTTGTAAGTAGGGTTAGACGTATGGAAACTACGCTTATAACCCCTCACTCAGGGTGCTTAGAACCCTACTAAGCACTACTGTACCCACATGGAAGGACTCGGAACGGCTTCAGGGTTGAGCGCCTTTAAGGTTCGTTGAGATTCAAGGGACTCTCGAGAAGAGACTGGTGGGCGTGGAGGAGCGCGTTCCTTGAGATGGCGCAAGCTTGCGAGAACAAGGCATGCGCAGCAGTTCCATTCAAGCACGAGATTATCTTTCCTAAGAGGGCCCTAAAAGCCCTCTGGCAGATAGTTTAGGGTTTAGGGGTAGGGTTTAGGGTTTAGGGTTTAGGGTTTAGGGTTTAGGGTTTAGGGTTTAGGGTTTAGGGTTTAGGGTTTAGGGTTTAGGGTTTAGGGTTTAGGGTTTAGGCTTTAGCCAAAATAGAGTCCTCTGAAACCCAATCAAGGATCTGAAATGTCACCAAGGGCCTACCGAGTTTCGAGTTGAGGGATCCGGGATAGTCGGGCGACCTTGCAAGATGATACTACGATCGAGCATGCCTTGCCTCTCCTGCGGGATGGGACCCGAATAATGTTCGTGGTACAGAACAAGCACGCTGTCGCCATGCAAGTGGCTGCATACTGTTCGAGTTGTTGCACGTTGTGTGGGTCTTGCTGACCCCGAGACAAGGATACAAGGCCGCCTGCATCACGCCACACCTTGCACACAAGCCTGACATCTGTCGCAGGCAAGTGTGAAGCTGCCGCCTAACACCCCTAAAATTAAACCATTCTGACTTTGGTAGTTGGACTCGGGCTTGTAGCTCTTAAGGCGGATCGAGCCGTGAGACGGGCGCATGCATGCAGCTGGGACTGCATGCGTGGATTACCTGTGAATCCCGACAAGCTTACACAGACCGACGTAGCGTTTCCATCGCCTGGCCAAGGTGACGTTGGAACTGGTCGCGGTGCAATCGATGAGAGGCTGTGCTGAGTAGGGCTCCAAAGGACATCCTCCCCATCACTTTGGCAACCTTGCGAGTCTTGGTGTCCATGGCTGATTCATCCAGCTCAGCAACGTCCGCGCCCCCTGTCCAGAAGCGCAGCTCTTCTTCGAAGATGGCAAGAACGCCGGCAGCCTCGTCCGCCATGCCGGTCACCACAGCACGCTTACGCAGGAAGTGCAACACCAAGGTAAGGAGCTGCGCCTTGGTGATCTCGTCCAGTGTGGAGCGCTGCCTCCTGTCCAACTTGGGCTCGCGGTTGGGGTGCGGGTAATGGCAGAAGGTGCATGTAGCACCACTCTGACAGGAGCTGTTGTTGAAGTACACGCATGGTCGGCGGCAAAGCTCGGGATGCCCTAGACCCCCTTCGCTGAAGGAGCCCAGAAGTGTGGGAAGTGTGGGCGGGGGGGGAGGGGACAAGGCTGGCACTTCGGGCTGAACCTCGTCACCTTCAGCTGCAGCCGGCTGGGCTTCATTGCCTTGTGCACCTTTTTGGCTGACCTCTTGCGAGAGCTCCTCCAAACTCCGGGACAGCTTGTCCACATAGCCTTCCAGCTGTCGCTCCTCGAGCTCGGCGTCGCACTCCAACGTCCTCCTGTACGTGGCCGGAGCAGAGGCGGATCGCACAAGTGAACCTGCCAGCTCAAACGGGTCCTCGTGGACGTCGATGAAAGTCCCACGATACTCAAGCTCCAACGCCATCAGGCCGCTGAGCCCAGAGACTCCAATATCCCTTAATTAAGGAATATACCTTAAATTATAGTAGGATCCCTAATATGATCTAAGGTATATTCCTTAATTAAGGGATATTGGAGTCTTTGGGAGTATAACTTGACAGCGCAACTGATTCCTGCAGCTGCCGACAAGCTATGTCAGCAGCTGGGCCTGATGATCGCCACACGGCCCTACGCAGGAAAAGGCTTCAGCCAAATGTAGCATTTTCACCCGTAGATGCAAGAAGTGCACACCCTCACAATACATGCAGAAGAAAAGGCAGCATGACTTAGAACAGGAGGTCCCTAAACCCTAAACCCTAAACCCTAAACCCTAAACCCTAAACCCTAAACCCTAAACCCTAAACCCGAAACCCTGTGTAAACCCTAAACCCTATCATCGCCGCGGCGATCCCCGGAAGCTGCTGATGTGCCAACTTGTCGAGGGTCAAGATCTGCGTGAGCATCTGGTGTGTGGCCGCCACAGATAGAGAGCCTGGGTTTACGGTTTAGGGTTTAGGGTTCAGCTGTTCCCGAAACCCTTGATTTTGCTTATGAACTCCCCAAAACAGCAGAGGCCTTAGGGCTTATTTGCTTAAGAACCCCCACCCCCCCACCCCCCCCCCCGAAAGCAGATGATCATCCTATATTGCCCTTCTAAGAAAGTTTTTTCATTTTTCTTTGGGTGGGGGGGGGGGGGGGGGGGGGGGGGGGGGGGGGGGGGGGGGGGGGGGGGGGGGGGGGGGTGGGGAGTTCTTAAAGTCTTCAGTAAATAGAAGAAACCCAGCCTACACCTGAAAATTCCAGGGCCACTGATGAACAGATAACCTAAGCCTGTTATATAGCCTCTTAGAACAAACATACATATAACCTCCCTAAACCCTAAACCCTAAACCCTAAACCCTAGACCCTAAACCATAAACTCTAAACCCTAAACCCTAAACCCTAGACCCTAGACCCTAAACCCTAAACCCTAAACCCTAACCAAAAAAAATGATGACTTCTTTTAGTGTTCTAGGAGCAGGGCTCGGCTGGGCGTGGCCCGGTCTCTGTGCTGAAAACGCGGCCCGAGGGGACGTGAAGTTGACGCAGCTGCTTACCGATCTGCGTGTCCTCTGGGTTTAGGGTTTAGGGTTCAGGGTTTAGGGTTTAGGGGTTAGGGTTTAGGGGAGTTGCAATTTTCAAGCCCAGAACAACACACTGATTCTATGGATGTCAACTGCTCAACATGAACTTTCGAACTGCCGAACAATCCCAAACCCTAAGCTCTAGACCCTAAACCCTAAACCCTAAACCCTAAACCCCTAGCTACCTGGGACTCTATGAACCTGAAGTTTAGTAGTAGCTGCCCTTGATTCGTAGGTATAACTCATGAAACTGTAGGGAAAGAGGGTCCCAGGTAAACCCTAAGCCCTAGACCCCTGATGTAGCCCTAAACCCTAAACCCTAAACCCTAAACCCTAAACCCTAAACTCTCGATGTTCAAGAAAGAGCTTGCGGTCCCACTCGGAGGTGACAGCAAAGATGTTGGGGGTCACGGACTGCAACCTACACTGAACTTGGGACCCTGGCAAAACATTTAGATGTTAGCTGTTTCTTAGGGTTTATCGTACCAAAAACTAAAAATATTCCTAAGCATCAACAGTTATCATTTGAGCTGTTTCTTCGGAATGATCGTAACGAGAAAACACTCCTACGTATCCCTAAGTAACAGGTTGGACAAGGCGAGTGGGGCAAAGGTACCGCCACTGTGGCTCACGATCAAGACGATCGAGTCCTGGCAAACAAAGACGCTCAGATCCGGCGTACCCAATCTGTCAAGCACTTAAGGGGTATGAGGAAGGACCCCTAGAAGGGGCCCTGAATCTTATTGCCGAATATAACCCCCATATATACCCTATATACTGCTTACATACCAAAGTAGCCCCTAAATAACCCCTGAGGTACCTCCCTAAACCCTAAACCCTAAACCCTAAACCCTAAACCCTTCTAAGGGTCCCTCCTTGGGTCCCTTGAATCACCACACACGAAGGGGCTCACTCACTACTCGCTCTCTCGCTCGCTCTCTGATTGCATCTCCATCTCTGTGTGTCTGCCCTATACAAACCCTCAACCCTTTTTTCCAAAACAACCCTCAACCCTCAACCCTCAACCCTAAACCCTAAACCCTAAACCCTAAACCCTAAACCCTAAACCCTAAACCCTAAACCCTAAGCCCTGTCTCCCTCCCTGAGGCTGTTCTCACTGCCTGACCCTCAGGGCTTACCGCTCACTCTTCTTGTCTCTGTCACTCTCGACCTCATGCTTTCGGGTGTAGAAGTTTAAGGTTCACTCTCAGTCTCTCTTTCTCTTCTACCCTCTATGCAAGTATATGAATCACCGGCGAGTGTAGGGATGTCTGCTCGCAGTGTCGCAGATGCTAAGCCAGGCCACACGGCAAAAACAGATGGATATCTGCCCACAGTACTGCGTTAAGTACGCAGACAACGGGCATGCTCTGGACGCGAATCGCGTTCGTACGTGTAGGGCCTTTGGCCAGCATGATGTCTCCAACCTGTACAGAAGGACAGCGTAGAATAGGAGATCTGCTCGCAGAGATCTCGATTGCCAATTGTATGAAGGAACAAGATCCAACAGCCACCAGATGGCTTCAGACAAACCCCCGTGTACTCTGAAAAAAGAAGAAAGGTACTCAACAAGTCTTGATGGTGTATCGGGCTGGCCTTCTGAACTAAGCTTTCGCGTGAATTTCGTCCCTAAGCCCGTAACGTAACCTTAACCCTGTAAACCCTATCAACCCTATAAACCCGATAAACCCTGCAAACCCCATGCACCACAAGCACTAAACCCTAACATTTCGTCCCTAAGCCCTAGACCCTATCATCCCTACTACAGAAACTCTCCCGCCTGCAAATCCCAACCCTCGCCGATCTCGTGGCCCGTCTGAGGCATCGGAAATTGCTGGCCAAGCCTGAGCCCCCCAGCTCCGTGGAGGTTCATGGGTACCTAGATCTTGAAAAACCCCTTAATGAATATACCCTAATTCATAATAATAATCCTTTGTATAAACTATAGGGTATGTTCCTGATTTAAGGGGTTTTGGAGGTTCACTGGGTGGTTAGAAGTGCGGGCTCATTAAGTTGCGATGCCAACTACACGTATAACCATATTTAGGATCCTACTGATAACTACCCATGAATCATGAACCTCCAAGCAGGAGACCCCCACAGCGGATATCTTGAAGCACCCGAGCTCTGAATTCTACGTCTTCATGGTGCCCGCAACCTCCTGCGCTCCCTCGTGGAGAGGGAATGAAATACAAGTAGCAACAGTAGAGGTCGGGATATCAATGAGAGTGTATGCTGTGAATTGCCAGCTCCAACTTGTGGTTTAGGGCCCACCCCAGCAAAGTATAGAAAGGGCTTACCTGAGCTTCTTTGGGGGGGGGGGGGGGGGGCCCGAGGTTGACCGTTGGGGTCTTTTTGGTTGTTCTAACACTCCCTCCCCTCCACTGCAGGCTACTCACACGACCCTCAACTAAACCCTATAAACCCTATACCCTAAACCCTATAAAACCTATAAACCCTAAACCCTATAAACTCTAAACCCTAAACCTTACACCCTAAACCCTAAACCAAACCTAAACCCTAAACCTAAAACCCCAAACCCTAAACCCTACACCGCGTAAGCCGATGAATGCCAAGGCGCAGCCCTAGGATCTTATTCGCAGAAGCCGACTTCACGACCAGCTTGGGAAAGCAGGTCCTCCACACCCAGAGGGTGCATGGGTTTAGGGTTTAGGGTTTAGGGTTTAGGGTTTAGGGTTTAGGGTTTAGGGTTTAGGGTTTAGGGTTTCGGGTTTAGGGTTTAGGGTACTCTCATAAGCCATACTAAATAGGGTCTTGGGGTATTTCGCTCCACTATGTAGGGTCTTGGGGTATTAATTCCACTAGTCGTGCTACAAATGGACACTCTGGGATACCAGGCTGGTCTCTCAGTAGGTTCGTTCAGATCTGTAGAAAGAAGAACCCAAAATTTTACAAAGCATAACTGTCATAAACATCGTACAACGAGTGTAGCAACAGTTGTAAAGTTACCACAGAACAAGGATTTACTAGCAACACGAGCAAGAGTATGCAATGCCAGAGATGAGCTTCTTGTCCAGAACTCCCCGCAGAATTAAAAGTGTGAAGCGCCAAGTTCTAGCCCAATGTTGCTGCGTAGCCATTTTTGAACCCCAACCCTGAAAACTCTACACCCCAACCCTTACAAGAGAGACACGGCCATGTAAAGAAGAAGGCCGCGGAAGCTCCGGAAGCCCCGAACCCAAAAAGTCCTCAGGTCTGCGGCAAATTGCTCGCCCGCCCACAAACTCACCTCCCAGATTTCAGTTCGCACTTCGGCTTTAGGGCTGCGCCTGGGTTTAGGGTTTAGGGTTTAGGGTTTAGGGTTTAGGGTTTAGGGTTTAGGGTTTCGGGAGTAGGGTTTCGGGTTTAGGGCTGTTCGTAAGAAACTTGTAGCTCAACTTTTTTTCAACCCTTGGGCTGTCAGAGTATTGGCTTGGGGGGCTTTGGGAGGGGCCTCGGCATAGAAGGCTAGAATGTCTGGAGGGGGTGACACACAGCTGCAAGTCAGATTCCTGATTGAGGCAACCCCCCCCCCCAGCCCAGCCCCCAAGGCCTCGGCCCTATATTCCCGGAAGCTAAACCCCTGTCTGCCACGGGACTCACTCAGCATTTTGCTTCCCGCATAGGGTCCTACACACCCTGAGCTCCATCACCCACCCAGGTCTCCCAACAGCTGATGCGATGACCTGGCTTCAAGACCCGAAATTCAAAACCTTAAGCCTTACAAAGAGGGGCCCCCTAGTTATGAGTAGAGGTATAAGGACCCTACATTGGGTTATAAGGATCCTAAATTAGGTTACAAGTCCCTTAACTACAGTTAGTATAGTAAAGGGGCCCCCTCCTTGTAGACCATAAGCCCTAAGGCGCTACAGTTGGGTATCAGAGCCTTTCTTCCTGTTGAGGGATATGAGGACTTTGTAGGGTTTGGGGGGTTAAACCCTAAACCCTAAACCCCTAAAGCTACCCAAAGAGCCCAATATTGCTTAATTAAGGAATATTCCTTAAATCATATAGGGATCCTTAATATGATTTAAGCTATATTGCTTAATTAAGCTATTTTGGGCTCTTTGGGTAAACCCTCAGCCTCGCAGCCAGTCACCAGCAGGTCCACAGACCCAGCCGCCAGCTCTCCCGCTTGCTTGCTCTGAAGACGGTTCTGCAGCACCTCTAGATCTGAACCCTAAGTTACAAGGTTCTTATGGGAGGGGGGTTTAGGGTTTAGGGTTAGGGCTTAGGGTTTAGGGTTTAGGGTTTAGGGGGTTCATGGGGGGTGGGTACGTTACCTACCACCCCTTGAACCCCCCCTCCCTTAAGAACACTATGATAAACCCTAAACCCTGAACCGGTTGCCAAGAAACTCCTAAGGGTCCATGTACCCATACTACGATTTGCTTCCGAACCCCTCAAACAAACAAAACACACGTTCTTCCTTATTAGGGTCATATAGGGATTCTCCTGTATTGGGGGTTCTTATGCAAACGGTCGTACATAGCATATAAATATACATTGGCCTGTAAAGCGGTTCACATGTAATAGCTTTAGGGCCCAAGTGTATACTATAGAGGTGAACGGGCCCTTAGGGAACCAGTCTCTTTTGGGTCCCGTGTTTATGGTACTAGCCCACACTTGGTGTCATCCGGTGACTTCTCTAAACTATGGTTCCTTTTGGTTACTACTTCAAGGCGGCCCTTCTTATTCAGGGCACCCAAAAACAGGTGTAGGGTTTAGGGTTCAGGCCTTGAGAAGTGACCATACGTCTAGGAACCCTAGACCCTAGACCCTAGACCCTAGACCCCAAACCCTAAACCCTAAGCCCTAAACCCCAAACCCTAAACCAAGCCCCCTGGCTTCTCTCTGCAGGGCCGAGGAGTGCGAAGTTCCGCCCGAAAGGTGGGGTTGGGAGAGCCTGGAGCCTGTAGAGCCCTAAAATTTAGGGTTTATAGGGTTCAGGGTTTGGTGTTTAGGGTTTATGGGCAAAAAAACCTTGCACCTGCAGTCCAAAAAGCCCTGCTCCAAATCAACTAAACCCTAAACCCTAAACCCGAAATCCTAAACCCTAAAAAGAGAGAAGTCTCCGGTGCCGCACCTCGCTGAGCGCCCGAGCTGTGGCCCGGGTGGGCCGGCCCTCTGCCCAAAAGTGGGCCTCCACACGGGTTTAGGGTTTAGGGTGTGGGGTTTAGGGTTTAGGGTTTTTGGGGTACCCTAAATATGAGGGTCCGCCTTAGAATAAAGCACCCAAAAAGACCATATGGTAACTTCTCTAACATACGGTCCCTTCTTGGGGGAGTCCTTATTCTAAGGCGGACCCCGATTTTAGGGTACCCTATAGAAGGGACCAAGTTAGGATAGAACTCACCATATCTAAGGGTAGCTACGTGGTCCCTGAATATGGGCCCTTAACAGGGAAACCCTTTTGACCAATTTGTTACCCTCTCCCAAGGGCCCATGCATAGGGTTTAGGGTTTAGGGTTTAGGGTTTAGGGTTTAGGGTTTAGGTCACGAGTCGAACAAACCACCAAGAATCAACTAGGGTACTGTAATGGGTTTCGGGGGTTTAGGGGGCATCCGAGTTCAACCAGATTCCATTTGCTGTTTGAACCCTAAACCCTAAACCCTAAACCCTAAACCCTAAACCCTAAACCCTAAATCCTAAACCCTAAACCCTAAACCCTTCTGAGAGCGGAGTCTTCAAGCACAGCGATTCTTACCGCAGGCTACACCTTCTCCTCTGCTCAAAACCAGAATCCCATGGGTTGCCCTGCTACCCCTTTAGGTCCCCCCCATAGTTAAGGCTCTTTAAGGATAACTAAGCCTAATCAAGGTTATTTCAGGGGGGAACCTAGAGGGGGTAGTAGGGGGGGTCGTAGGGAAACCCATGAGAATCTCCCAAGGAGCCTCGATTGGGTTTAGGGTTTAGCGGTTTAGGTTGACAAGGCCGGCTTGGACCAACCCTAAACCCTAAACCCCAAACCCTAAACCCTAAACCCGAAGCTGTTCGCACCTGGATGTTTGCCACAGCCTCTGGGATGTCGTGGATGTCTGCGCCCACGGGGTCCTCTCTTCAACAGCTGTTCGCCCCTCCCCTTCAAGCAAGGTTTAGGGTTTAGGGTTTAGGGTTTAGGGTTTAGGGTTTAGGGTTTAGGGTTTAGGGTTTAGGGTTTAGGGTTTAGGGTTTAGGGTTTTTGGTGTTTTTTTTTAGGGTTTGGGGTTTATAGGGTTTAGGGTGCGACCGTGGGCAGCCTGGATTGTGAACTTTCACTGAGGGCTCAGGGAGGGTGGTCCCTTTTCGGTGTAACCGACGGCTCCGAAGTAGAATAAGAGCACAAAAGGGGACCCCTAAACCCTAAACCCTAAACCCTAAACCCTAAACCCTAAACCTCCCAAGGGCTGGAGTCCTGCTGGCTCATGGGCAGCGGCTGCACCAAGGGGTTGTCCTCGATCGGCACAAGGCGGCAGGGCAGGCTTTTCTGCGAGAAGCAGTCCTGTGCCAGTGGGTTTAGGGTTTAGGGTTGAGGGTTAGGGGTTTAGGGTTTAGGGCAATGAGAGTTGAGGGCATCGGGCATGGGATTTGGGGCTTGGGTTCGAGTTGGTTTCGGCTTATGGCGCTTGGTGCAGTACTGCAGGCCCTGTCTGGAGTCTGGAGTTTCCAGGGTTTTGGCGCCATCCTGCACCAGCGTGACCGTCATACTGTGGTTCATCACCTGGGCACAGCAAATGCTTGCCTTAAACCCTAACCCCTAACCCCTAACCCCTAAACCCTTTTTGAACCCTAAACCCTTTTTGAACCCAAACCCTAAACCCTAAACCCTAAACCCTAAACCCTAAACCCTAAACCCTAAACCCTAAACCCTAAACCCTAAACCCTAAACCCTAAACCCTAAACCCTAAACCCACAACCCTAAACCCTAAACCCTAAACCCTAAACCCTAAACCCTAAACCCTAAACCCTAAACCCTAAACCCTAAACCCTAAACCCAAACCCTAAACCCTAAACCCTGCAAAGTTTAGGGTTGAAGGGTTATAGATCGCAGCCTGCGATTGCAACACCTAGGCACCCCAAGGGCCCGCAACACGCTGCCCCGAAGCCCCCAGGCTGCCAGCAAGCCCCGGCACCAAAAGGTTTCGGGTTTAGGGTTTAGGTTTAGGGTTTCGGGTGGTTTTGGCCCTAAAAAACTACCAACAGGCGCATGGAGAACTAAAACCTTTCTAGGGATTAGGAGACATGCCCTGAACCCTGAACCCTAAACCCTAAACCCCAAACCCTAAACCCTGAACCCTAAACCCCAAACCCTAAACCCTAAACCCCAAACCCTAACCCCTAGGGTCTCAGCCGAAGTGGCCGGCTGTGGAGGGAAGGTCTCGCTCACAGTCGCCGAGGGCAAGCCATGACCCCAGTCCTCGGAGCCATCGTAAGCCCTGGTGTGGGCCATCAAAACACGACGGGGACGGGAAATCAACAGTAAACCCTTTTGAACCCAGGCTCTGAGCATCAGCAACAGTAAACCCTAAACCCTAAACCCTAAACCCTAAACCCAAAACCCAACAGGGACCAAGAGGCCAATAAGCAGATCTCGCCCCCAAGGTCATCCAGATCAAGCCGCACAGCTGGACCGTCGTTCAGCAAAGACCTGCTTCTGCTTAAGAACCCCCCCCCCCGCCCCTAAACAGGGTCTAGGGTTTAGGGTTTAGGGCTACTCTTTGCTTAAGAAGCCCCCCCCCCCCCCCCCCCCCCCAAAAAAAAAAAAAAAAAAACAAAAAAAAAACTTTGAGTCTTCATCCTTCTCAGTCTTGGGATGCTCCCCCCCCCTTCTACTAACAGACCTTAATAGGGATTATTGTACCCCTTATTATAATCCCCATTAAGGACTGTCATAAGGGGGAACATCCCAACTAATATCCCCTAATTAGTGAGCCCTATACAACTTAAGGAAAATTCCTTAACTAAGGGGTGTAAAGGGCTCTCTGGGCTCGGGATCGTCTCTTTCGTAAGAGGAGGCTTCGTGTCCATTTTGGGAAGGGGCCACTGGAACCCTGTGACTCTCAAGCCAGGGAAGAGAGAGAGAGAGAGAGAGAGACCAAGATAGAGACGAGAGAGAGAGAGAGGGAGAGAGAAAAACAACAACAAGAAAGAGAGAGAGAGACAGAGAGAGAGAGAGAGAGAGAGAAAGAGACAATGGAGAGAAGGATGGCCCCCGAACCCCTTCAGAGCCCACCTCACACGGCTCTGAGCCCACCTCTCACGGGCCACAGGAGCCTCGAGGTCGGCACTTGCCGGGTCACTCGTGGGCACGGCCGCCGGGGCGCGCACCTCGGGTGGGATCCGGCCTCTTTCTTCGGATTCTTCCCTGCCTCTCATCAAACAATCTAATTTAGGGGCCTGAATAAGTAGAATAGCGTTTTGGGGATAAAAAGGGGAGAGTTGCAAAGGGGAGCCATAAGAGAATATTAGTAGTACCTATCCCGGCCCCTATATTCCTGCCGAAAGAGGGTTTGGGGTTAGGGAGAACTTCTAAAGGCCCCCTACTTGGAGGTTCATGAGTGTTTAGGTTTTGGGGGGGTTTAGGGTTTACGGTTTAGGAGAGTTATATGTAGGGTTGTAAGTCCCCTAGGTAGGGTTATAAGTATAGTTACCATACATATAAACCTGCTCCGAACTACCCATGAACCTCCAAGCATGAACCCTAAACCCTAAACCCTAAACCCTAAACCCTAAACCCTACGGTGTTGGGGCTGTACGTTTTGTGGGGTGGAGGGTTGAGGGGCTCTGGAGCAGCCTGAGGCGCCCCGACGGCCGCCTTCACTGCGGCCTGCTCCGAGGCGTAGAGCACCACCTGGGTTGGGAAGTTTAGGGTTTAGGGTTTAGGGTTTAGGGTTTAGGGTTTAGGGTTTAGGGTTTAGGGCTAAGTTTGATTCGGGAGTTTACGATAATCTAGCCTCCTAGAATGGGTACCCCCTATAAAAGGAAGCCCCCATTTTCAAGGAGGGCCCTTACAACTCCCTGGAAGATCTTCCGAAATAGGATCCTCTTGAACCCAATATGGGGTTTAGGGTTTAGGGTTTAGGGTTTAGGGTTTAGGGTTTAGGGTTGGGGATCTTAGATTCAGGTGCCACAATGAAAAAATGTAGATACAAGTAGTGCTTGGCCTGGTTTCTGCAGGTCTCAGAACACAAAGAGCCCAATATCCCTTAAACAGGGAACATACCTCAAATCATATTAAGGGCCCCTATATGGTTGAAGGCATATTCCTTCATCAAGGGGTATTGGGCTCGCTGGGAAGTAACCACGATGAAAGTCTTGTGGTGGAAGCCTAAACCCTAAACCCTAAACCCTAAACCCTTAGCAGCAGCCCAGCCACCCCTGAGCGGGGATAGAAAGCCACAGACATGGACTGGCCACCTCAAGGGAAGATGCCGGGGCAGGGGTATCCCCAAAGAGCCCAACACCTCCCTTAATTCAGGAATATGCGGTAAATGTTAAAGGGACCCTTAATATGATTTAAGGTATATAATATGCCCTAAATCATATTCAGGATCCCTATCAGAACTTAAGGTCTATTCCTTAATCAAGGGGTATGGGGTCCGGGGCTTTAGAGTGCCAGCTTGAGAGTGCCCACCCTGAATTAAGGAATATTTACCTTAATTCATCATAATGACCCTGAGTTTTAATGAGGGCATGTTTAGGAAATCAAGCGGTTTTGGAAGATCTGGGTGGCTTTGGTTGTGTAGAATGGGCTTCTGGGAAGACATGGAGAGGCTTCGGATGGGTTGTAGTGTCAGGGATGCTTAGAAAGATTGGGGGGGGGGGGGTTCTGGGGTTTAGGGTGTAGGGTTTAGGGTCTATTAGGGTTTAGGGTTTAGGGTTTGGGGTTTAGGGTGTCAACCTCGCCGTGAAGGGGCGAAGTGCAGGGCACATCTGATCAGAATTCCCGTGCCCTCGCCGCTCCCTCAGCTTAATTAAGCAATATAGCTTAAATCATATTCAGGATCCCTATATGATTTAAGGAATATTCCTTCATTAAGCAATATTGGGCTCTTTGGGCATGTGCCTGCTCGCTAGACGTGTCCGTTGATAGCCCGAGAAACTATTTCAAGAGCCTTGATGCGGCAGAACTTCGGCGCCACATCTTCAGCTTAATTTGAATTATATGGATCAATCCTATATAATCCAACATAAGCTTCAAGCGGACTAGAACTACTAGTCAACTCCCTGCGGACCCGCCATCAAAATGGCCCCCAACACCTGTGGCCAGGATCATCTGGCGATGCGCGTCGAGGGAGCAGGTGATGCACCTTCTCTGTCCCTTTATGTCTCTGAATTGAGGGATCTACCTTAAACTATATAGGGATCCTTAATAGGATTTAAGGTACAGTCCTTAATTCAGGGATATTGGGCTCTTTGGGGAGGTGATTCTCGGCTGACCAACGACACCTACAAGCCATGAATCCAAGGGTGGCCGAATCAAAGCCAGGCACCTACCTACTTGAACCCATGGAGCTAGAGGTTTAGGGTTTAGGGTTTAGGGGCTCCTAAACCCTAAACCCTAAACCCTAAACCCTAAACCCGAAACCCTAAACCCTAAACCGCCGGCCCGGCGCAGGCCGAAGGAGCCCCGGGCCCAAGCCATGAAGAGCCGTGTGGCCTGGCGTTGGAGGGCTCCGACTCTCTGCGAAACCCTTAACCCTAAACCCTAAACCCTAAACCCAAAGCTACCCTAAACCGCTGAGGGGTCTTGGTGACTTGGGCCCTGGGACTTTGTATAGCAAATCGAGCAAAAGCAGACCTGCCCAGGAGTTTCACGCCGTGCTGCTGGGATGCGCAAAAAAGCATTCAGGGCGAGTCTATACAGGGGGGATTGGGGGTGTTCCGTTCATGCTTTCCTCCCGGCCGCGGGCTTTGAGAGTGGCACACTTTACGTTGAGGTACCCCCACCCTCAGCCCTCCCCCGTGATCGCATCGACTTGGGCAGGTACTGTGTCACAAGCTGCCTCAAGCCCGACTCTAGACCCTGAAGCCTGAAGCAGCGGCCTGCAGGAGGTCGTTGTCGAAGAAGGCATCCACAGCGCAGCGCACCATCTGCTCCATATCCCGGCCTTTTGGACCCGAACCAAGCCAGGGCTACAAGCGGGGGGAGGAGGGGGGGTGAAGATTTACCCAAAGGCTCCAATGTAGTTCCTTTTTGGGTTAGTTATAGGGGATTCTAGTATACTAACCCAAAAAGGTACTACATAGGAGCCTTTGGGTAGGGCTTAAAGGGTTCAGGGTTTATAGGGTTCGACAGGCTCAGCCAAGCGAGTGTTCCGGCCTCGCAAGGGAAGCCGGAGACCGGATCCTTCCAGGCTCGTCCTTTTGGGGTTTAGGATTTAGGGTTTAGGGCTAGGGTTTAGGGTTTAGGGTTTCGGGTTTCGGGTTTAGGGCTAGGGTTTAGGATCCTCTGAAGGGGGCTCTAAATGGTGCTCAGTGTGAGTCAAGGAGGAGTAGATGCCCAGATAGGCGGCAACGCTTCACGCGTGCTAAAGAAGTCCATAGACCCCTCAGCAACCCTGAACCCAAGCTTCTGCAAGTCTGCAAGCCATTTAGGGTTTAGGGTTTAGGGTTTAGGGTTTAGGGTTTAGGGTTTGGGGTTAGGCCCCCTTTCAACAATCCTGAGGGCTGGGTCCTGCAGTCTGCGTAAAGGTTGCCGCGCTGCATCTTGAGCTGGTCCAGCTGTAGGCCCTGCTTCCTAGGCTTACCCAGAGAGCCCTTTATGCGCCTTAATTAAGGAATAGACCTTCAAGTATATAGGGACCCTTGATATGACGTAGTGTAAATTCCTTAATTGAGGGATATTTGTCTCTGTGCGTACGGCGTGTCGCTTGATGTTTCGGGTTTGGGGCGGGGGGTGGGGTCTTGTCAGGTTTCCTACCGGTTTCCAGGGCCCAATTCAGTGGATATCCTTACAGGTGATCCATACAAGACGTGAATCTGCTGCCTGAAGCTGCAGTCTCGCTCTCTCTCTCCCTGTCTCTCTCGCTCGCACTCTGCAGCGCACGGACCCCAAGTCCTAAGGTTGACCTATCCCTAAACAGTTGAGGAAAGATCGCCAAACCACTAAAGGCCCAAGCTCCTCCTCTAGGACCTTTATCTTAAAAATGGCAACTGCTGGATCTCCATGGGTTTAGGCTGGAGGGTGGTAGTGCACGCAGGTTTAAAAACAGTCTGCTACCAAGGCCCAAAAACGAAACCTAAACCCGAAAAACCCTAAACCCCAAGCCCTACACCCTGAAAACCCTCAAACCCCTCTCAGCATTCAGGGCCCAAGAGGCAAGTACCTCTGCAGCACCGCATCCATAACTGCCCCAACTTGCTCGAAGAACTTGCGGCTTGGCACCTCCAAGACTGCCCCCCCCCCCCCTCCCCCAAATGCAGGGCATCGGCTGACTGGAGCTAGGGTTTAGGGTTTAGGGTTTAGGGTTTAGGGTTTAGGGTTTAGGGTTTCGGGTTTAGCACTTGGTTTCGACTCTTACGTTCGCACGAGGTAGGCAAGGCTCTTTTGGTTTAGGGTTTTAAGGCCTAAGGCCTAAGGGCCTGGTTGGGCAAGAGTCGGGGAGTAGTTGCTATTTCTTTTTAAACTCCTTGCAACTCCCCCTGCCGGCAACCCCTAGCGGATGAACGTCATGGAGGACGAAGATACGTCAAGCCAGAGAAGACAAAACCTAATCTGGGGGGTTAAAGAACTCGAACAGGGGTTTGGGGGGGGGGGGGGGGTTATTGTAGTACATTTAGGAAGGAAGGGACCATAAGGGAATATGATTAGTAATAATTCCGACCCTCTATATATATATATATATATGGGTAGCTGTCAATATTCCTTCTTCCAGGAACGGCGGATGCTGAAAAACTCATGGTGCCGCCTTATGCCGAGAAGGAAAACAAAGGTCTGGAACGATGGCTTTGGCAAGTACAGAAGAGTAGTACGAATTCTTGTACCCTATGCAAAAGTCTCGCAAAACACACTAGCGCCTTCATTTCAGACTCAAGCATCGTCTGCGGAACTACTGGAGCTACTTGAACTCGAGCTAGTAGTGTTAGAGCTATCGCTTAGCGATGTAGCACAAGCGCGTAGCTTTTTTCTTCGGCCTCCTTGCTCAGGATATCCCCTGCCAGCTCTTCCCGGTTGGCCATGCTTCAAATCAGCTGTCTTAGTACTGCCTTATGTCTTGGATGGGCAAGTGGTCGCCGCAGGCAGTTTCCCTTGATATTTGCTAGCGCGATGCTAGCGCCAACCTAGCGCATATTTCGCCTCATGACTTTAGAGTTTTGGCACGCCGGCAGTATGCATCAGGAGCAAACACTGCAGCGATTTACCTCCCACTTAATCCTGAAGCCTGTACTAGAATTGAGGGTTAGGGTCTAGGGTCCCCGCTTTTTCCCTAAACCCAGAAAGCCCCGAACCCTAGACCCTAAACCCCAAGCATGAAACCCCAAAGCCTCTCACATCCCTAAACCCTAAACCCTAAACCCTAAAATGTTAGCTTTTGGAAAGGAACACCTAGCGCCACGCTAGCGCTATCCTAGCGCCTACTTGGGGGAGAGCCGGAAACCTGCATATACGCATGGTGCCGCCTTGTGGCGAAGACATAAAGCAGCAAGAGCGGAGCTTCATATCGCACTTCCATCATATTTTACATACATGGTATTTTGACGTCCGCCCATATATATATATCGAAATATATAAATAAATATAAATATATAACAACAGTATAAATAAATAAATATATATATATATTGTATTTCCGAAAAGCATAGGGCGAAACGCACCAAACCACCAAGATGGCTGGCTCTGCCCAAGACCAGTTTGGGGTTCGGGCTTCGACTCACTCGCGGGGCTTTGGGCTTCGGGGATAGAATTCAGGGCCAATATCTCCCTACCAGGATGGGCTATTCGCCCTTCTACAATCCCCGCAATCAACCCTACAAAGGGCCGTTTAAGAGGTTTACAGGGCAGTATAGCCCACTGGGTTGGCCTTTAAACCCTCTGAAAACTATATATAAACTAGCTATATATATATACACATATATACATACATATAGGTTCCCTTATAAACCCAAATAAGGAAAAACCAAAAGCAGGCCTTGAAGTCGAAGTCGTTCCAGCGCGGCCCAAAGAGGAAGCCGTAGCGTGCGCTGAGCGCGAAGCAGCCCTGCACACGCAGCAGCTCCATGACCTCGTTGCTGAGGCTTTTTGTTGGTTAGGGTTTAGGGTTTAGGGTTTAGGGTTTAGGGTTTAGGGTTTAGGGTTTAGGGTTTAGGGTTTAGGGTTAGGGTTCATGACCTTGCCAGCATGGGCCATTAGGCCTTCTCATCCCTTTTCGGGCCCTATAATCCCCCTAACCAAACCTCTAAAGGGCCTTTTTGAGGGGGGGTCTATAGTGTGTACAGTAGCCCATGCAGGTGTTGCTGGCCTTAAGGTGCGGAATGTCGAACGTGCGGACCTCTGGGTTCGATGCTGCGCACACATCTGAAGATTCGGGGGCGCTCTGCCTCCAGCACTCTCGCTCTCTCTCTCTCTCTCTCTCTGTCTTTCTCTCTCTCTCTCTCTTTCCCTCTCTCTCTCTCTCTGTCTCTCTCTCTCTCTCTCTCTCTCTCTCTGTTGAGGGCTTGATTTATCCACTCCTGGCTTAAAGGGCAGTTCTTCAGCCAGCTTCTCTCGCTCCCCCTTCATCTCCCGCGGCTTATAGTCACATCCAAGTGGGCGGAAGTGACACGAGACGGGAACCGATCTGCAAACAACAGCTGCCCATTTACCAGCGAATAATTGCCCTAAACCGCCCTAAACCCTTTTGCAACGAGTAAACCCTAAAACCCTAAAACCCTAAAACCCTAAAACCCTAAAACCCTAAAACCCTAAAACCCTAAAACCCTAAAACCCTAAAACCCTAAAACCCTACAACCCTAAAACCCTAAAACCCTAAAACCCTAAAACCCTAAAACCCTAAAACCCTAAAACCCTAAAACCCTAAAACCCTAAAACCCTAAAACCCTAAAACCCTAAAACACTAAAACCCAAAAACCCTAAAACCCTAAAACCCTAAAACCCTAAAACCCTAAAACCCTAAAACCCTAAAACCCTAAAACCCTAAAACCCTAAAACCCTAAAACCCTAGCCCTAAAACCCTAAAACACTAAACCCTAAAACCCTAAAACCCTAAAACCCTAAAACCCTAAAACCCTAAAACCCTAAAACCCTAAACCCTAAACCCTAAAACCCTAAACCCTAAACCCGAAACCCTAAACCCTAAACCCGCCCGAGCTGCGCCGGCAATGGCTGCCGAGTCGACCTCGGAGGGCCTCGGCTGCCACGTCGCCCGCTCCAGCCAAGCCTGTTGCGATGCTTTGGAAGAATTCTGGGGTTGGGGTTTAGGGTTTAGGGTTTAGGGTTCAGGGTTTAGGGTTTAGGGTTTAGGTTTCGACTCTCACACTCGCACAAGGCCGGCAAGGCTTCGGTTTAGGGTTTAGGGTTTAGGGTTAGGGTTTATCGGGTTTAGGGTTTATCGGGTTAAGGGCTTATAGGGTTTAGGACTTAAAATGCTCATAGAGCTTTTAGAATCCTCAGCCCTGAGCAACAAACCTCGGTGATCTCAAGTTAGGCGGAGCTAGGCGCACTCACGTGGATGCGTAGTTGAATTCAGTGGGCCATAAGAGAAGACTTGGAGGTTTCCGACAATAGGTGTACCCCTTTTGGGGGTCGCTTTAAAGGGATTCTATTCTATAAAAGGGGTACTGATTCCATTCTATAAAAGGGGTACCCCTATACTGGGACACTCCACTTCTGACTAGTTACTAGTTAAAGGTGACGCCGTAGATGGTCGCCCTTCAGTTCACCCCCTGGCAGGCCTGCACTTTACCCAGCTCCTGCATCTGGCCTGATGGTGAAGGGGAGACGGTCTGATGAGGGTCGTCTGTGCACACGACAGCGTGCCAGTTTTTTGTTTCCCTCAGGACTCTTGCGTATTCAAGGATGAGGATCCCAACCTTAGTTGTCCAGTACCTAGGGGTTTTAAAGGTTAACCTTTGGGATTATAAGGGGAATATATTAACCCAAAAAGGTTAAAGGTTCCCTACTCTACTACTAAGAGTAACACGAGTGTCTAGACCGCATGCCGAAGCCCGAACCCTGAAGTCCTAGCTTTGACCTTGTCCATGCCTGGGTCATTTCTTGTCGACGATATGATTACCCTGCATTGACTTGCATGGGTTTAGGGTTTAGGGTTTAGGGTTTAGGGTTTAGGGTTTAGGGTTTTAGGGTGAAAACAGATGCTGAAACCACACTTATAACCATGCGGCCACGAGCCAAAGGGCCAACCTTTGCAACTTAGAAGCCCTCACTACCCAGATCTTCCAAGACCCCTTGACTAAAGGATCTAACCTTATCTTTACGAAGGATCAGTATTATGAATAATAAGGGTATATTCCTTAGTACTGAGGATCATTATTCTGAACAATAAGGGTACATACGGTACATTCCTTGATACTAAGACCATTATTAAATAATGGTCCTTAGTATCAAGGACATTATTTAAAGCAAAAAGGGTATATTCCTTAATTAAGGGTTTTGGGGAAGATCTGGGCATTAGTATGAGCATTCCGCGTGAAGAAGCAGCTTCTCAGACTGATGGGAGGAGATTTTGACTAAGAGAATGGGGTTAGGGTTCATAGGGTTTAGGGTTTATAAGGTATAGGGTTTAGGGTTTAGGGGTTTAGAAAATGTCAACCTCCAGCCCCTTGGAGTAGTAGCTGATTATGGCTTTGCTTCTCCTCGGGGCCTGCGAACTCAAAGAAGTCAAAGTCCCCGTTGTGCGTCACGAAAATCTCCACATTCTTCTTGCCCGCCATGCAGAGCTTGTTCTCCGCAAAGCCAGTGTAGATGTCATACCTCTATATCTTCCGCAACCCCTTAATTAAGGAGTATACCCTAGTTCATAATAGAAAGTATAAAACAGACCCCTGAATTGAGGAATATACCCTAATTCATAATCATGATCCTTAGTATAAATCAAATTAGACGCCTGAATTGAGGGGCTTTGGAAGATCCAGGTACCTCTGTGATGGCGACCACTGGTGCGGATGGGCACCATCTAACGTGGACTGAGAGCTGGTTGCGAAGCGCGTGTGGCCAACGTAGACGCGCCCTGCTCCGAAGAATTTCCGACGGCACAGCCACGCCCACCACTCGGCACGATCGAGCTTCCGCCGCAGGAGTTCTGAAAGGCACGTGCGCTTTTGGTTCACGACCCGCGCGCGGAGACCCGCGAGGTCCGAGCTACCATCCCTGACTGAACCGGACTTTCTGGCGATGACATAGCTCCTTAGTTGTCCAGTACCTAGGGGTTCTAAAGGTAAACCTTTGGGATTATAAGGGGAATATATTAACCCAAAAAGGTTAAAGGTTACCTACTCTACTACTAAGGCTCAGCACGCCGCCACTCTGGGCCCCACGTACCATGGTCACCTCGGCCATCTTCTCTAAGATGTCCTTCATGGGCTCCGGTGCAGCTGCCCAAGCACTATTGAGGAGGACCAGCCCGAAGTTGCCACATCTAAACCAGTGGCCGCCAAACTCCACATGCCTATCGTAGGCCTGACACACATCTGAAACACATGCCTCGGCTGCTGTGATGAGGGCTGTGCTCAGAAGCGCATAGTCGTGGCTGGTGGCGCACGCAGCGACTGCAATGAGCAAGGACGTCAGCCAGCCCGCATGTCCAACTACGGCCTCCTGCCATGCCTGGGACGTCTTCACATGCACGCGCCTGAACCTTAACTGCTTTGCCGGTCTCAGAAAACGAAATATGCAGCGACTCCCGACGCAGCGCCGGAGTCATGAAACACTAGGAAGTATGCTGTCCCAGAAAGATTCCAGGTGACTTACCTGACTTCGCACGCAAGCCTAAACATCCTTAAACCCCTTCAAAAACCTCTCACAAACCATTAAGATCTCCCAAAACATCCCCAAACCGTAGCCCTAAACCCTAAACCCTAAACTCTAAATCCTAAACCCTAAAGCCCCCGACAAGAAGCAGCAGGAGCTCCACAAGGTTGCTCCAGCTGGCCGTCGGCCAGCAGCCCACTGCCAGGCCCGCAAGAACGTGGCCCAGCTCATGGGCCGTCCCAAACACCAGGTACCTCTTTTTAAGGGCGCCTCTGTGGCTCTTATTATTTATAAAGGGTTTAGGGTTTAGGGTTTAGGGTTTCGGGTTTAGGGAAGGGCGGGGGTGAACTAAGGAATCTACCCTAAATCATAATCATGACCCTTCGCACAAATGAGGGCCTACTGCTTAAAAAGGAGTTTTGGAAGATCCGGGTATCTGCTTAGGGTTTATAGGGCCTACCGAACCCCAAACCCACTTTTTGCTATAGGTTCTTAATATACATCCTAAACCCTAAACCCTAAACCCTAAACCCTAAACCCTAAACCCTAAACCCTAAACCCTAAACCCTAAACCCTAAAATGCGATTCTTGGGAACCCTACAAGTATGAAGGTTTTGGGCTCTTATAAGGTAGCCAAGGCAGAACTGGGAGGCACCTCACGGTTTAGGGTTTAGGGTTTAGGGTTTAGGGTTTAGGGTTTAGGGTTTAGGATTTAGGATTCAGGGTATCTGGGGAGAGGGCCTTGGGTGTTTGGGGGAGGCGGTTCAGGGATGTTGTCCCTGCCCTGCGAGGTGCCCACAACTTTGTTGTGAGGGGTTTAGGGTTTGTAGGGTTTATAGGGTTTATAGGGTGTATAGGGTGTGTAGGGTTTATAGGGTTTATAGGGTTTTCAGGGGGTTTTAGGGTTTATAGGCTTTATAGGGTTTATTAGGGTCTAGAGTTTAGACCCTAAACCCTAGACCCCAGACCCTAAACCCTAAACCCTAAACCAGTTTAGTGTCCGGCTCTGGGGTTTGGTTGCGGGTTGATGACACAAGCCAGGTATACCCTCTGAGAAGCCCTGAGAGGGTTTAGGGTTTAGGGTTTAGGGTTTAGGGTTTAGGGTTTAGGGTTTAGGGTTTAGGGTTTGAGCACTACGTCTCACCCGCAGGGCACCACGCGGCAAACCGGAGGCACCCTCCAACGCAGTCCTTGGATCTTCCCAGTGACACCTAGAGCCCAAAAGCCCTTCATTGAGGAATATCGCTTAGAATATATAGGGGTCCTTGTAATTAACCCTAAACCCTAAACCCTAAACCCTAAACCCTGATATTGGGCCCTTTGGGGACAGAGGAGGCCCCATGGATTGTTTGGCGACCAGGTAGTTGCAATCGGCTTGCCACCACAACCCAACAAACCAGAATGGGCTATAAGGCCTTATAAACCCTCATCATCAACCCTACAAAGGGCCTGCTTTTTTAGGGGTTGTAGGGTCTACTAGCCCATCCTGGAGAGGCAGCAAAGATGCAAACGTTTCTATAAGGCGCCAAGGATCCATGGCCCTGCCTGGGCGTGTGCTCGCACTGCAATCCGGACCCGGCCAACCGCCAAGTTGGAAATGCCCATGCAAAACTGTACACAAAGCAGCACCCTCTACCCTGAAAGGGCGGCGCTCATCTGGCCGGCTGCTGTTTAGGCTTTGGGTGTAGGGTTTAAGGGTTACTGTAAGGGTTTAAGGGTTGAAGGCTTGAAGGGTTGAAGGCTTTTGGGTTTAGGGCCCCAGAAGCTCCCGCAGCACATTCAGTACCTAAAGCCCTGAACTCCGTGAATGGGGAGATATGGTCATCCAGTAGGAGGAACAAGAAAGGGGTTCGGAAGACAAACCCTAAACCCTAAACCCGAAACCCTAAACCCGAAACCCTAAACCCGAAACCCGAAACCCTAAACCCTAAACCCATCTTCAAGGCCAAGGGTGCCCTGTCCGGCGAGATCACGAGGCGGGGGGAACCCCGGGTTTTTCAGGCCTTGCAGCCCCTTTGACAGAATTTCGGGCCTTCAGATTTCAAGGGTTTAGGGTTTAGGGTTTAGGGTTTAAGGTTTAAGGTTTAAGGTTTCGGGTTTAGGTTGATACAGACCTGGCTTGTGATGTCCAGTGCACAAGACTAAATCCAGCCCCAGCCTCTGCCTTGGAGTTGAGCTCGACCTATCCAGGGCCGGCACATTTCACGCAGCACAGCTTCCTTTGCTTTGGTGAGGCTTTAGGGTTTAGGGTTGAGGGTTTAGGGGTTAGGGTTGAGGGTTGAAGGTTGAGAGATTAGTATTAGGGTTTAGGGTTTAGGGTGGGTGGGGGCGAGGTGGGCAAGCGTCGATCGTAGGCTCGCAAGCCCTTCTTTCACTTCCTTCGCCGACTTCTCCAGGCTGGATCTGTTTCGTGCAGGCTGCCTGTCACGATCGCTGAACCGATGCCGAGAACCCAAAGAGCCAAATATTGCTTAATTAAGGAATATTCCTTAAAACAGAGAGGGATCCTTAAGATGATTTAAGGAATATTCCTTAAATTAAGCAATATTGGGCTTTTTGGGAAATATGACCCGCAGCGATGAGGCCTGCAGAGGAAAAGCTCCAAAAGCTCAGTTGCAATCGGCGTTTCAAAAACTTTTCAAACACTGTCAATTGCCGAACGCAGTGCCTGAGCGAGCAGTTGTGGAAAACTCTCCAGCCTTGCAAGAATCATTCCAGAATGAAAGTCCTGCGGGAACCGAGAACCCCCCCCTGTGCCGCGTGAGACATCATGCGGCGCGGGTCATGGGTGTACTCCAGTCCCTCTGTGCAGGCATTTCCTGTGTTGCATTTTTACATCAGTTTTACATCACTTTTCAGTCAAGAGTCAGCCAGCCCCAGAGAACACCCTCATCGTTCCTAACTCTATAAGTCGTTGCAATCTTGCCTTTTAGGCCCACAGCTCTTCGGAATATGTCGGAACAGTGAGGATGTTGCTCTTGTGCCACCTGTGGATTAGCCTCCGCCAGTTGACAACTCATCGCAGCTGGCAGCACGCGGAATGCAGTTGAGCTGGGATTTAGTGAGTCCACGAAATGTGAGTCAGATGCTGAAACCTCAGGGGTCTCGGGGCCTTTAGTGTTGAAGGTTCGGGGTTTAGAACCCTAAACCCTAAACCCTAAACCCTGGTCTAGGGTTTAGGGTCTAGGGTCTACCAACAAGTCCAAAAGCTCCTGCTCCGAGGATGAGTTGTCCACTGCCGTTATGACCATCGAGCGTGTGAAGACGGGCATTTCCCCAAATGGCGAGAGGTACCCCCGAAGATACCGCAAGATACGGCCATCCGGATCAAAAAAGCCTAAAAAGGATCCAGCCACACCCACCCACCCACCCCGCATAACAAAAAGGGGACCCCTGTATATGGTTGCGCCAACCCCCCCCCCCCCCCCGGTCGCGGTGTGGTTGTGGTTGTGGGTTGATTTTAGGGTTTGGGGCTTTAAGGTTATGTTTTTTCGCCACCCGCCTGGCTGATGAATCACATCGCATTGCAGGGAAGACACACGTTACTTGTTGAAGGCAAACTAGGGGGTTCTGCGAAAGGCCTTTAGGGTTTAGAGTTTTTAGAGTTTAGGGTTTAGGGGTTGGTTTAGGCAAGACCGAAAACCAGGGCGGGGGGATTGCAGGGGGGGGGGTGCGGTGGGCCGAGAACGCGCAGCGCAAAACCTATAGGGAACACCCCCCTCCCCATCTGAAGATGCTTCTACAACCGACCTGTAGGTTTGCGTGGTGGAGAACCCTAAACCCTGAGCCCCTGAACTCTGAGCCCTAAACCCTGAACCCTAAACAGGAACCGAGCCCCTGAGAAGGGGATGAAGGATACCATTGAGGGTCCTGCGTAGTGGTTGCTTTGCAAAGTCAAAAAAAAACGACAGAACTGGCCAGACCTTCAGCCCGACAATGCTTGGCAGCACTTAGGGGAGGGGTAGCTAAAAATTAAATTTTTAGCTGGCTTCTGAAGAAACCCAATAAACCCAAAAAGGCTAAGGATCTAAAAGTTACAGCAAAGCACCGCAAAGTATGGAGGACCTCGCTTGAAACCGCCATTGCATCTCTTCGCTCGACGCCGGCCATCCACATGCGGGGGGACAAAGGGCTTGGCCGCCGTTAAAATCCCTAAACCCTAAACCCTAAACCCTAAACCCTAAAATACTACTTTGCTTCGAGCATCCCCACCCTGCAGGCACGAATTTGCGAGCTCACTCTCGGGCCCTGCACCCTAAACCCTAAACCCTAAACCCTAATCATCCGGCACTCCAAGAATTGTGCAGGGATACTTTGAGATTGTGAACTCCAGCTCTGGGGCTACTCTGTCCAGGGACTCTCTGAGTAGTACTCACTCTAGGGTTGTCTGGAAAATACTCTGAGCACTCCAGGGGAGGTTGGGCACTTCAAGGACTCTTTGGGGATACTCCGGGACTGGGCACTCCAGAAAGTCTCTGGTTGGGCACTCCAAGGATTTTCTGGGGATAGCCTGAGGTTGGGAATTCCAAGGACTCTCTGGGAATACTCTCAAATTGGGGTTTAGGGTTTGGGGTTTCAGGTTTAGGGTTTAGGGCACTCCCGAAACTCTCTGGGGATACTCTGGGGCTGGGCACACATGAGACTCGCTGGAGAACTCTCACCGAGGGTGAGGAATGATCTGAGCACTGCGATGCCACACCTCACTGCACAGGCTTCCCAAAGAGCCCAATATCCCGAAACTAAGAAACAACCTGCAATCAGAATAAGGATCCCTACATAATTTAAACTATTAGCTAAGGAAGCCTTAACTAAGGAACAACCTTATATAAATAAATCGGATTAAGGATCCCTACATAATTAAGGTATATTCCTTAATTAAGGGGTATTGGGATCTCTGGGTTCGTAAGTAGCATTCAACACTTGCGCATCTCATCTCCGGCAGCGTGCCTTCAATCTCATGCCTGGCTTGTCTGCAGGTCAAGCATCAACCTGCATAGTAGAAAGTAGGGTTTCTATAAAATAGGAATTACAATTATGGTGTGGGTAAGTGTCCCCCGATATAGGTACTTAGGACCCTTTGGGTCGGAAGTCATGGAGTTTCTGAGCATCTACCATCCTCTGTATTACATGCTGCTTAGATGCCAGCTCAAATGACTCGAGCAGACCGGGCAAATTCAGTCCTCCAACAGGGGATGTCTCTGTTGGAGTCAACTGGGCTGCTGCTTTTGAGAGTGGCGGCAAGGTACACAGTGCACCCTAAACCCTAAACCCCTAAACCCCTAAACCCCTAAACCCCTAAACCCTAAACCGACTTTAACCCAGCTGCCTTTGAGCGCGCGGGTTTGTGGATTGATCCACAAGAAATATAAAGAGGGCCGCGTTGGGCACACAGGTTTCAAGGATTTTCAAAATTTCACGCCGTTCGTCCTGATCCAGGAAGGGCTATTGCAAGCTTCCCCCTCAAGAATGCCTGGCCCTAAGCCCTAAACCTTAAACTTCGCTAGATGCCACGTCCACCAGTTTCAGCGAATGCTGTGGATGTCGTCCCCTCTGCTATCCCACGATGTCAGCAAAAGCCCCTTCCTTGTGAGTGCTGTCACGGCTTCAGCCGTGACGCTTCAGGGAGTCGAGGCTCCCGCAGGAACCTTCATGGAAACTCGCGATTTCAGGGCCCTTCTTGGTCGCCCCAGTAACCCCGTACTTGTTTTCGGCTGGCTACTTCATAAGGGAACCTTGAACCCTAAACCCTAAACCCTAAACCCTAAAGCAGGGAAAGGGTACCACTTGGCTACCAAGCCAGGGAGCTATCCGCCCGTGCTGAACTTTGCTCGAGGGGAAGGCGTCGAGGTCTGCGACAGCTTCGGCCTGCGAGGGTTTAGGGTTTAGGGTTTAGGGTTTAGGGTTTAGGGTTTAGGGGAGATCCACCCAGAGAGCACTCAAATACCCCCCCCCCTTAACTAAGCAATGGGCCTTACATGATATCGAGCTCCTTAATGCCAATTTAAGGTGTATATATATATATGTATATATGTATATACATATATCTGTAGATATATGTATGTATGTATATATATATATACATATGTATATGTATATATATATATATATATATATATATATATGGAGGGGTCCTTGGTATGGTTTTGCGGCATCAAGGGCTCTTTGGGCAGTGCTTTTGGGTGGTCCTCGCCTGTGGTGCTGTTGTCTCAGGGTAGTTACGCTGGGCACTCAGTATGAGCCCTTTTGTTGGGGAACCCTTTTTTGCTCCCTATACGCCCTCTAGCACTCCTCGGCCCATACTTCAGAACCCTTTCAGGAAGGTGAGAGGCCAGATTCAGGGGTAAGGCACCGCGTAGCTACCCTAAGATGTTGCCCCTCTACCATCCCCTATCTGTGTTTCTCTGCCTGTCTCTTCGTGTGTCCGAATAGAACGAACCTATCCTCAAGGACCTTGACGCTGTTGCCTGCACTCCGCAACTGCCCCTCAACAGGTATACCAAACAATTCTCGCAAAAGCCAAGTAAGCTCAACGATGAACCTTATACTAGACCCAAGAGTAACCCAGGAAGGAAAAGGGTGCCCTTTTTGGCTTACAAGGGCTGATCAGGGAACCGAAGCCCCCAAAAAAGGGATACAAGGGATAAGGGCCTACTCTGGGTCCTAGTGTATGTATATTAAAAATATATATATATATATATATATATATTTATATTTATATTTATATATTTATTTATATCTAATTATGTAAATAAAAAACAAATATATATATATATATATGTGTACATATCCGGAATGCATCTTCCAGGTCAAGCCTGCTGATGGTTCGCTGCGAAGGTCGGGCACCATCGCTGCGGGACACCATCGCGGCAGAATGCCCCTGTGAGCTGACTGAGAACCTGAGCCCAAAGAGCCCAAAGGGTTTAGGGTTTAGGGTTTAGGGTTTAGGGTTTAGGGTTTAGGGTTTAGGGTTTAGGGTACTCTCACAAGCCATACTAGATAGGCTCTTGGGGTATTTCATTCCACTATTTACTTAGGGTCTTGGGGTATTAATTCCGAAAAGGGTGCCCTTTTTATTCCGAGGTTACCCCTGGGTGTACCCTTTTTTTGGCCTCATTCGGGACCCTTGTAAGGGGACCTTATGGGGTTATCTGGGGGTTTATTAGGGGCTACTTTGGTATATAGGGACTACCCAAAGAGCCCAATATTGCTTGACTAAGGAATATACCTGAAATCATATTAAGGATCCCTATGTGATTTAAGGAATATTCCTTAATTAAGCAATATTGGGCTCTTTGGGAGATTCCGGGACTCCGATTTGGGGAGTTTACGGAAATAAGGGACCCCTAAAATTTAGACCCCTAAATCGTCGGATCCCCTTGTAACAAGGGCCACCAATAAGGGACCCCGAATTTTTTGGGAACCCCCATTTCTCAGGTGTGGCTTGGAGCTCCATGGGTCTTTGGGCTTGGGGCCTCAGGGGTGGCATCCGCCCTAAACCCTAAACCCTTAAAGGGATGGGGGGCGTAAAGTTGAGCCGACCAGACAACCAAGGATGTGGGGCCGGCTGCAGTGCTACTGCCTGTACTTACAGTGGTGCAGGTGCCCTAAACCCTAAACCCTAAACCCTAAACCCTAAACCCTAAGCCCTCTTGAGACCTAGGTTAGACGACCTGCAGCGTTGCTGGTTCTTGGGAACAACAGGCACCTTGGGTTTAGGGTTTAGGGTTTAGGGTTTAGGGTTTAGGGTTTAGGGTTTCGGGTTTCGGGTCTAGGGTGACATTTGGTGCCCAGGGGTTGCTGGGAGTTGAGGACGGACGAGCTACAGAACCTTCAATGGACCCGAAACACGAACAAACTACCGTGAGCGGATCATCAGCAAGCCCGGTAGCAGCAGCGGACCACTGATGTCGTCCTCTCGAGTCTAGCTTGCCAGCATCCTAACACAGGTAAACCCTAAACCCTAAACCCCAAACCCTAAACCCTAAAGCCTAAACCCTAGCCCTGAACCCTAAACCCCTCCCAGCCCATTAACATGAACACCCCCCCCCCCCCCCCCCCCCCCCCCCCCCCCCCCCCCCCCCCCCCCCCCCCCCCCCCCCCCCCCCCCCCCCCCCCCCCCCCCCCCCAACCCCCGCCCGAAACCCCAACCACGCCCCCGGGTCCGGCGAGGGCAGCGTGACGGCGGCTTTCTTTGGCGACTTGAGCTCCGGCAGCCTTTTCGGGTTAGGGATTAGGGTTTAGGGTTTCGGGTTGAGGGTTTAGGGCTAGGGTTTAGTGCTTGAGGTTTAGGGTTGGTTTAGGTTTCTGGTTAGGGTTTAGGGATCCTGGTAGGGTTCTGGGCAGGGTTTAGGATAGTTAGGGCTAAGGGGTTATAGGGTTTAGGGTTATGATGCTGGACCTGCTTTAGGGTGCTCCCCAAAAGAGAACGGTCGAAGCTGATGATGTCTCTCTTCAGATGGTTCGGGGCCTTGTAAAAGGGATGAGGGTATGTTACCTCTAAAGCAGCAAGGCCCGGAAAGTGAGTTTCAAGGCGAAGACCCGACCGAATTGCGGACCCCACCCATAAAGGCCCAAACCTCCTGAATAGCCCGGCAAACTTGCCTTTATTCAATTAGGGTTACAAGGAGGGGCCCCCCCTAGTTGTAAGTAGAGATACAAGGATCCTAGATTGGGTTACAAGGATCCTAAATTAGGTTCTAAGTCCCTTATCTACAGTTAGTATAGTAGTATAGGAAGGGAGCCCTTGCTTGTAGAGTTCGGATGTAGAGGTTTAAGGACTGAAATCTACGGGCCCAGGCACAGAATCTGTACGACCCCCCCCCCCCCATAAAGCAGGACAGGTTGGTCTAAGCACTTTCCCCGAAGCCCTTGCCCATCTTAGCGTGGAAGATTGCATCCCAAGCAGCGTGGAACGTTGGGGCGAAGATTTCACGAACTTCCATGGAAGCTCATCAGCCTGGAACCAAGGTCCGGCAAAGTATTGCCGGGGTGGACTTGGGGGGGGCCAAGGAAACTAACAACTTCTCTACTTGGAGCTCCATGGGTCGAAGGGTTATGAGTATGGTAACTATACTTACCTTTTTTATTTTGCTTATAACCCCAAATAGAACTATCCATGAACCTCCAAGTAGAGGCTTTATGCGGAGCTATGTAGGGATAAGTAGGGGTTCCAACGAACTTTGCTAAATCAAGCCTAGGTTGCTGTGTTATGGGGCTTACGTTAAGTTTACATACGGGTCTTAGGGTTTAGGGTTTAGGGCTTTTGGGTTTGGCACATAGGGGTGTTCAAGGCATGGGACCGAGAAGGTCTTGGGGAATCGATGGCACAGCCTCCGAAAACCGGTCCAAGGCTCGGGCCATGGAGCTAAGGTTCAGGGACTAAGGGCTTTGGGGTTGGGATGTTCCTGCTTATACTAAGAACCCTTACAGATGAGAGGGGGTACTCTAATCCCTATTAAGGACTTTGGTTGTGCAAGGGGGAACATCGCAAGTTTAAGGTTTAGCTGCGTTCCTCCAGTTGCTTTGAGACCGACACGGCTCTATCCATCAGGAGTCACGTGGCTACCTCTGCTTCTTGTTGGGGGAGCTAAAGTTCAGGTAAAACGCCTGGGAATGTTAGCTAAACCCTAAACCCGAAACTGCAATGCGGGAACCCTGGTCATCCGTGGGTTGCGCCTCCTCCTCATCCGAGTCCAGCGACACAAGACGCTCGTCCTCACAGCATCAGCCAAGAGAGCCCTTTATACCCCCCCCTTACTATACTAACTTTAGTTAAGGGACTTATAACCTAATTTAGGGTCCTTGTAACCCAATTTAGGGTCCTTATAACTCTACTTATAACTAGGGGGCTCTTTGTAATCCGCCAAGGCTCGGGCCGGAGGTGCATAGGTTGTGAGAACAATTTCGGACCCTTTTTTTGCCTTAAATGGGTACCCCCCCTAGGAAACCGGGGTCCGCAAGCGGACGGTTCGCCAGGAGCAGAGGCAGTTGAAGCCTACCCCCCCCCCCCCGCCCCCCCCCCCCCCTCTCAGACCCCCCCCCCCAACCCCCCCCGCCCCCTACCCCCCCCAGCGACTCGAGCACTGGGCGGGCCGAGGCGGGTCGCGTAGCGTTAAGGAATGCACCTGAAATTATATAGGGACCCTTAAACCCCCCTTATTAAGAAACATACTGTAAATTCTAAAGGGGATTCTTGAAACCCCATACATTAAGGAATATACCCGAAACCATAAAAAGGACCCTTAATATGAGTTAAGGTCTATTCCTTAATAAGCCCCTACTTGGAGGTTCATAGGTGGGTGTAAGTCGGGTTAGAAGTATCCAAAAATAGGGCTACGTTACCATGCTTACCCTACTTATACCTGCCCATGAACCTCCAAGTACACCGTGCCCACTTCTTGAATCCTTGAACCCTGTAAACCTTCTTTTGAGTCTTCCTTCAGATGGGTCATGGGGGCATGTAGTGGCTGTGTTGAAAGGGCCCCTTATATAGCTTTATAGTATAGAGCCCCGTTTACCACATCCTTGTTTGACACAATCTACCATCATGAAGAGCCCCAAAAGAAACGCTCCTTTCGAAGAACTCCCCCACCAACTGTAAACCCTAAACCCCAAACCCAAAACCCCAAACCCCAACCCTAAACCCTAAACCCCAAACCGCGTCTGACATTCTGAAAGGGACCAAAGAAGGCCTCCGTGGCGAAGGCCGGGAATGCTGCGGCTGGTGACTCAAGTCCTTGAGTCCTCGGCTTCTGCGGCTTAGGGTTTAATTAGGGTTTAGGGTTTAGGGTTTAGAGCTTAGGGTTTGGGGCGTTGAAGGTTTAAGCTGTAGGGTTTATATATTGGGATGTTCCCCCTTTATACGAACAGTCCTTAATTACTATCTAGTACCCCCTATTCAAATCCCGATTAAGCAATGTTAGTGTAGGGGGGGGGCATCACAATTTTTATACGGTTCAGGGGTGTAGGGTTTGGGGTTAGGTTGAACCCTATACATGTCCACTTCGCAACTCTCCCACATTCATCACATCCCACCTGTTACCCCGACTCTTCAGGGCCCAAGTACCTCACAATTACATACTTGGGCCCTCAAGTCCCTATTATAGCAAGCACTTCAAGGCCCAAGTATCCTAAACCCTAAACCCTAAACCCTAAACCCTAAACCCTAAACCCTAAACCCTAAACCCTAAACCCTAAACCCTTGGGGGATGCTCAGACCATTAGCTTAAGCACTTGGCTTGGCAGAAGCCCCAAAAAGAAAACTCAGCCCCACCCCTGATCCCTAACCCCTGATCCCGAAACGCAAACCCCTAAACCCTAAACCCTAAACCCTAAACCCTAAACCCTAAACCCTAAGCAATCCTAAGCCCTCAAGCGTTGCAGGCTCGTAGCCTCCCAGATTGAAGATAGCTGAAACAAACCGAAGCCCTGTCTTCCACAGGTGTCGCACAGCGCGCGCCCACGGGGTTCTTTCATCTTTCGACCCAGAACTTAGGGCATGGGGCGTATAGGCTTCAAGGGTATTGGGGTGTGAGACTAGCCACACTGCAGGGTAACAGGGTTTAGGATTTCTTGGGTTTAGGGATGACCCCTAAACCCTGAACCCTGAACCCTATAAACCCTAAACCACAAATCCTCAACCCTGAACCCACCCTAAACCCTAAACCCTAAACCCTGAACCCTGAACCCTGAACCCTGAACCCTGAACCCAGACCCAAAACGCTGCCATACGCTGCCCCAAAATGCAGTCATGGGTGCCATGGCCTCCTTATCCTGAGGGGCTCGCGCAGCTCGCGGGGTTCGGCGGGCTCCTGCGAGGGCTCAGGCGGTGCGTTTAGGGTTTAGGGTTTAGGGTTTAGGGTTTAGGGTTTAGGGTTTAGGGTTTAGGGTTTAGGGTTTACGGTTTAGGGTTCAGGGTTCAGGGTTCAGGAAACAGATCAGGGTTGAGGAGTCAGACGCTATGGGCAGCGGTGTGCCCACAGGATGGGCTATTAGGCCTTATCATCCCCCTGATCAACCCTTTAAAGGGCCTTTTTAAAGGGGTGATAAGGGGTGTAATAGCCCATCTTGGCCGACATCCAAGCGTCTCTCACTCTCCATCCTCAGCCCGCAATTATCATTTTCTGTGCCAAGGCTACCAGCCTGACTCCCGTGCCCACCACAACATAGCCTAGCCGCCTAGCCGCACCCAATCTCCCAGTTCGGATGGAGCTCGGCAAACTCAGTACGCCGTATGACTGTAGTCTCTGGCTGCGGTATACTACCACTTCCTACCATCACGTTGCCCCTGAAAATAGTTTAGGAAGGCTTGTGATCGAGTGACCAGCCACGGTTGCATTCTGCAGGCCCACTGCCCGAGAGCAATGGCCCAGCTAGCAGGCATCATCCCTGGGGACCAAATGAACCCGAACGAACATCGGGGTCAGATACCCTCTACGACTCTAATTCCTATTAAGGTAGTCTATGAACCATCTTGGTCCCGAGGATGATGAGGCAGGTGGCCAAGTTCTTTGGGGACATCTTCAGGCAAGTTTGCAAGGCCCTTCGCTTCCCCAAAACTGCATGGATGGCTTCCATTTCTGATTGACTTCGCTCTCCACTCCGTCTTGAACTTATAACCCCTAAACCCTAAACCCTAAACCCTAAACCTGTTTTCACCCTTTCTTCCAGGCGTTGTAGGGGGGCCGGGATGCCCCGAACTTGTTGCCCTTGGCCGGATCCACCTCCGATGCTGCCATTGTCCATTTCGGGTTTTTCGACCCTCGCACTCGCTGAAGCGGTTTAGGGTTTAGGGTTTGGGGTGGGTTTTGGGTTTATAAGGCCTAAACCCTAAACCCTACACCCTACACCCTAAACCCTAAACCCTAAACCCAAATTTTAGGGTCCAGGGCTTCAGGGATTGAGGGATAGGCAACAAAAGGAAGGAACCCGCGTCCTGCAACTCCACCGGGCCCAACATGGTGGGGTCGACCTGCGTGGACGCGGAGGAGACCTGCGCGGTGCCGCAACCGGGTTCAGGGTTCAGGGTTTAGGGTTTAGGGTTTAGGGTTTAGGGCTTAGGGCTTAGGGTTTAGGGTTTAGGGTCGAATCCCGAGCCCCTGCATTAAACCCTCTTTCGACCCAGTCTTCTCATTAAATCTAAGGACCGTAGAGCTACCCCCTCGAGCTGCCCCCCAAGATATCCCACAGGGCTTTAAGCTTAAACTAGGGTGTATGGTGAGCCGTTGAGAAGCAACATGTCGTTCAAAATTGGCTTGCCCCAGCCTGCCCGGACCCCCCTAAATCCAACTTACGCGGGGCTTGGCGGTAGCTCCAAATTCCGCCCCTGAAATCCAGCCTTTGGGGCTCCCCCCAAATTCAGGGACTATCCAGCACTATTCCGGGACTGTTTTGGGGCGATTCGGGACGATTTTCTGGAATCTAGAACTGTGTCGTTTGCTACAAGCGCAGTTCCTGAGGGCACTTGCATGGGGATGTAGGCCGAAAACGAGTCTGTAAAGTGTTGATATAGTCTTATACAAGGATTATATCGCGTCTATTTGGGGCTATACTGTTGCCATACCGGGACGGAATATGAGGGTAGCTCTACAGTCCTTAGATTTAAGAACCCCTAAACCCTAAACCCTAAACTCTAAACCCGAAACCCTAAACCCACACCCTGAATCCTTAAACCCTTGACGACTTGGGTGAGATGTGTTTTGTTTTTTGCTATGGCGAGCGAGACTCATAGAGTCATCGAGCATGTCTTCGGGCTACTATACGGCCTGCGAAGGGGTGATGCCTCCTTCCTCAACTAGCAATCGCTCAAAAAAGTATGTAGAACTGAAGGTATGTCGTGCGTATGACCCTATACTTGCAGCACCTACTACATACCCTAAACCCTAAACCCTATAAATTTCCCGCGCTTCTTGCCTTTGTGCGCCGGAGCTGCGCCTCCCGAACTTGCCGCCACCGGGGGGAGACCTCCAAGCTTGTCCAGTCGGAGCTTGCCAGACCGCACCGCAGATCTCATTTAAAAGCAAACAGGAAGGGTTTAGGGTTTAGGGTTTCGGGTTTCGGGTTTAGGGTTTAGGGTTTAGCCCCTGCATTGTTGCCCACCCTCTGCATTCCTCAACGCTTCAAAACGCATAGAATCGCAGGCGCGAAGCCACAAAGCAAAACCTTTCCCGATGCATTGACTCCCCATGTTGCCCTTTCATCCCGAAGCCTACCCACCTGAAGCGTTAAAGCTCCCAGACACTTGTTTGAACATTGCAATGTCCTAAATCACATGGCAACCGCCAGAAGTTCCCAGCACATGTCGGCACCCCTGTTGACAAGCCCCGCATGCCGCCAACCTCCTTTCTGGCCTAGGTTCCTAGCAGATTTCTATAGAAGCCAAATAAAGTTTACAGGCAGAGGGTTTAGGGCGTAGGGTTAGGGATTATACTGATACTACCTCAACCCTAAACCCTAAACCCTAAACCCTGTACAGCCCCCAGGTGCATCAAGCAAGCTGCAGGAGATTCCGGCTTTGCGTGGCGCCCATCCAAGACCTCCTCGGCGGCTCGCAGAACCTCTGCGTCCTCAGCTTGCCGGGTTGCTGAGGGTTTAGGGTTTAGGGTTTAGGGTGTGGGGTTTGGGGTTTGGGGTTTAGGGCTTGGGGGTTCTTATAAGGTTGCAGGGGGAGTCTGTAACCCAAGGTTCTCTGATACTCCCTACTACTCCCTAAGGTTCCCTAGGTACCGACTCCCCATGAAACCCCCTCCTTTAAGAACACTAGAACTCTTGCATCAAGGTCACCAGGGACGTTTGGATTCCCCTCTCAGACCTGTTCGCCGCAAGGAGTGCCGGCTGACGACTCACTTCCTGGCTGGTGATGCGAGCAGCTTAGAATCTGTAAGGAAAACCACAATAAACATGCACCCAAACCCCTACAAACCGTAGTACGGGGTTTTTCTGACTGGGAGGCATTGCAACAGGACGAAAGTGGGGAAAGCATGGGAAAGCCGTGCAGCGAGTAAGTGGGCGCCGACAGCGTGCTGTCTGTAGCCCCCCCTCGACATGTAAGTAACTCTGCTAATTCTAGCCTACTTCCTGAAAAAAACCATCGAGAACCAAACCCTGAACCCTAAACCCTAATTGAACACTAAACCATTGCATCTGCAGCCAAGGTTCTGTGCCCACACTGCCCACGCTGCTTTCGCGGTCCGACACCGAGCTGTCCTGGGATCGGGTTGGCGTGCGCAGTGCATGGGCTTTCTCAATCCCAGGATGGGCTAAAAATAGCCCCTCTCGGGTTTAGGGATTTTTTTTGCCACCCGCTAGGATCCCAGGGGGGCTCTGCTAGGCGGGTTTAGGGTTTAGGGTTTAGCAGGTTTAGCCCTTCAAAGTCCTCATAATTCAACCCCATTAAGCCTTGTTGAGGGTAAAAGGGTATTGCCATAAGGCCGTGGAGTTTTCAGAGTCAACCCTATAAAGGGGCCATTTTAAGGGGTCGTAGGGTATAGTAGCCCATCCTTGTCTGTTCAACTCTCTGAAAGTTGTTAACAGCCCTTCACAAGGATTTTAATAGGGGGTACTACAATCCCTATTAAGGACTGGTAGTATAAGGGGGAACATCCCAAATTGCTCGCCCTAAACCCTAAACCCTAAACCCTAAACCCTAAACCCTAAACCCTAAACCCTAAACCCTAAACCCTAAACCCTTGGGCTCTTCATGGGGGAGCCCTTTCATACCCCTTATCAGCCCCTGATGAGACCTTATGTACTACGGCCTTCTTTCGACCTGGATGATATTTTTGAGGTCTGATTAAATAAATCTGCCACCTGCCCAGCTGGATTACGACTCCGAGGAACCAAGTCGGGACGAAGCACGCTCGGAGTGCCCAGCTACCCTAAACCCGTTTTGAGCACGGCTACCCTAAACCCTAAACCCTAAACCCTAAACCCTAAACCCTAAACCCTAAACCCTAAACCCTAAGCCTAAACCCTAAACCTAAACCCTAAACCCAGCTTGGACCTGCGCAGTAATTACGAACTCTGCATGTTGACAGCCTACACAGCTGGATGAGCCGCCTCGAAGGGCTAAGTATGTCTTGGAGGGAAGATGGAGAATCCTAAACCCTAAACCCTAAACCCTAAACCCTAAACCCTAAACCCTAAAGCCCACCGAATAGCCGGAAAGTCTACCGAACTCATGATGTGACTCCTTTCCTTCAGATTTGGCAGTTGATCAAAAATCACTCTCTTAGTTGTCCAGCACCTAGGGGGTTTCAAGGTTAACCTTTGGGATTATAAGGGGAATATATTAACCCAAAAAGGTTAGAGGTTACCTACTCTACTACTAAGCTCTGTCCCTGAAACGTATCTTTCGCCAAGATGAAAAATGTCTTTTCGCGGAGCTTTAGCGCGCCCAATCGCGCGCACTCCTGAGCCCCAAGGCCTATCATCACATCCCCGGCGCCTACGTGCTACAGCGACGCCCCTGCGCACTTCTTGAGGAGAAGCCACGTGAGGCTGGGCCCTTCATGGGATACGTTGGACTTTCGCGGGACTTTCGCGGAGCTTGCGCCAGTCTTTCGCAAAATGTCAGGCTTTCGGAAACTGACTTCCTAAACCCTAAACCCTATAAAGCCTCAAACCCTAAAACCCAAATTGAACCCTAGACCCTCGCTGCGTGCAGTGTGGTCCGACGGAGGAGGTCGGAATATACCTTACAGCATATTCAGGATCCCTATCTAACTTAAGGTATCTTCCTGAGTTCAGGAGTCTTGGGCTGCCTGGGTAAACCTGATACAAGGAGGGGCCCCCTTACTATACTAACTGTAGTTGAGGGACTTACAACCTCATTTATCATTCTTATAACCCAATTTTATAACTCTACTTATAGCTCTACTTATAACTCTACTTATAACTCTGCTTCTAACTCTAACTACTTATAACTCTACTTCTGACTCTACTGATAAGTCTACTTCTAACTCTCCTTGTACACAGTGACACAGTGTTCGAGAGCCCAAGCATCCCTCTCCACTGAGATCTTTCGCGGAGCGGCCTTCCTCAGACCTGCCACCGCATGGACTACTCGGCTTCTCGTCGCTTCTGTTGGGGCCACCCTAGATCACTTTGGCAGGCACCCTAAACCCTAAACCCTAAACCCTAAACCCTAAGCCGCATGCACCCCGCCCCCCCCCCCCTCCCCCCCCCCCGGCACATCAAGACGCAACCCCCCCCCCCCCCCCCCCCCCCCGGCACATCAAGACGCAAACAACAAACAGCGAAAGAACTGAAAGCCCAAGTCCCGAATCTTGGGCCAACGCCAACCTCCCTAACTTGTAGGCCTACTTGGAGGTTCATGGGTGCTGATAAGTAGGGTTATAAGTACCCTCAGTAAGGTGATAACCATAGTTACCCTACTTATGACCCTACTTCTAAGTGCCCAAAAACCTCCAAGTAGCCCTAAACCCTAAACCCTAAACCCCAAACTCGCCTGACAGGTCGCGCGATGTGGACCTCCTGCGCTGCGAGGCTCGCTTGCCCAAAGCCTCCGCAAGGGTCGGGCTTAACATCCAGAGGCCTCAGGCTCAAAACTGCACAAAATCCTTAAGAACCCTAAAACCTACAAGGAGGGGCCCCCTTACTACCCTAACTGTAGTTAAGGGACTTATAACCTCATTTAGGATCCTCATGACCCAATTTAGGGTCCTTATGACTCTACTTATAACTAGGGGGCCCCTCCTTGTATAGTTTTTGTTAGGGTTCCCAAGGAAGCTGTAAGGGGAATTATGCGAAATAACCTACCAAAAAGTAGGTCTCTTGGGTTCTTAAGGATGATGAAACACTTAAGCCGCTCAACTCAGATCCAAGCCTTCCTTGCGTTTTGAAGACTTCCGGAGCCCCGAACCCTAAACCTAGGGTTTAGGGTTTAGGGTTTAGGGTTTAGGGTTTAGGGTTTAGGGTAAATTCTCGACCCCTTGGCAGATAGTTGAGGGAAAGGCATTAAGATGTATAGATATCCATTTTTAAAACGTGGCGCGTCTTGACTGGAGACCCCTCAGCACTTGCAATACTTCCAGATAAACCCAGGCCCTAAACCCTACACCCTAAACCCTGAGCTCATGAGGTCCATTTCTTCTCCGTCGTCACACACAAGTGACTTCGCTTCTGGATTGGTGACGAGACTGCTTGCATAAGCCCCTTTATGCGCCAGGGCTCTCTCAAGTGCATAAACCCTAAACCCTAAACCCTAAACCCTAAACCCTAAACCCTAAACCCTAAACCCTAAACCCGCAATCATTTGAAGGCTCAGGCGGGCCCGGCCTCGCTGTCATTCGTGGCCACGGATCCCGCCGATCTTTCGCGGGCCTGCGCCACTGCGACAGTCACTCAAAAGCTCATACCTACCAAGGGTTTAGGGTTTAGGGATTAGGGTTTAGGGTTTAGGGACTAAGGATCTAAGGAGTAGTTACCTGGTCCCTTGGTATGTGCCCTTCTTAGGGTTGAAACAGACCATACCCGGATCTTCCAAAACCCCTTAAGTAAGGAATATACCCGAATGTGTACTAAGCATCATGACTATGAATTCGGGCAGATTCCTCCATTAAGAGGTTTTGGAAGATCCGGGGATGTTCGGGGCCCATACATGGTGTAGGAGTTCGGGTCCTGGACTTGTCTAGGCAGGGAGTGGGGTTTAGAGGGAGTGGGGTTAGGGTTTAGGGCTTAGGGTTTAGGGTGTAGGGTTTCTTGTGTAATGTGAAGCAGAGTACTCGTACAAGGAGGGGCCCCCTTACTGTACTAACTGTAGTTCTAACCAAATTTAGGATCCTTATAACCCAATTTAGGGTCCTTATACCTCTACTTGTAACTAGGGGGCCCCTCCTACTCACAGCTTACGCCACGCAAAGCAATGAGGTAGCAAGTTTCGTAAAACGCCCAGTTCTGCCCTAAACCCTAAACCCTAAACCCTAAACCCCTAAACCCCTAAACCCCTAAACCCCTAAACCCCTAAACCCCTAAACCCCTAAACCCCTAAACCCCTAAACCCCTAAACGCCTAAACGCCTAAATGCCTAAACGCTAAACCCTAGGCCCTAAACCCTAAACCCTAAACCCTAAGCCCTTGAATTCCGACAGCTTTCATTAGCGAAGTCAAGTCAGCTCCAGGAGCCCTAAAGCTCAAACTGTAGACCCTTCATTCACACTGAAGCCCCTTACATGCACAGCAAGTTCTCACAAGGTTTAGGGTTTAGTTTAGGGTTTAGGGTTTAGGGTTTAGGGTTTAGGGTTGAGGGTTGAGGGTTGAGGGTTGAGGGTTTAGGGTTTGGGGTTTAGGGTTTAGGGTTTAGCATTCAAAGGCTCCGAGGTGCTGGAAGGGCGAAGGGTTTATGGGGTTTAGGCTTGATGGTGTTTATATGGGCATTTCCCAAAATAGGGTTTAGGGTTTATGGTTTAGGGTTTAGGGGTACCCCTTTGATACCCAAACTAGAGTAGAATCCCCTTAAAGGGACCCCCCCCCAAAAAAAAAGGATTGCCTATTTTCGGAAACCCCTGTTTCGAGTTTAGAAGGTTTTTGTAGGGAGATCAGAGGGTTTGAGGGGGTACTATGGGGCTCCTAAGCCCTAAACCCTCAACCCCCTAAACCCTCAAACCTAAACCCCCTAAACCCTAAACCCTAAACCCTACTAAACCCTAAACACTAAACCCTAAACCCTAAACCCCCTAATAGCGGGGGGGGGGGGGGGGGGGGGGGGGGGCGCAAGGCGCCTTGGAGTTCTTCCTTCGAGAGTTGGCGCGGTTCGCCTGCATCAGGCTCCAGGGACATGAAGTAGAAGTAGAAGACGAAGTAGTAGGAATAGGGTTTAGGGTTTAGGGTTTGGGGTTTGGGGTTTGGGGTTTGGGGTTTGGGGTTTGGGGTTTGGGGTTTGTGGTTTAGGGTTTTGGGTTTAGACTAGTAGAAGGACTGGGGTAATTAGATAGGAAGAGCAAAGCAGAGCGGGAGCGGCATCGTAGCAAGAGGAGGTGTTGCTTGCGTAGCCTTGGCAGCGGCAGTGGCAGTCGTCCACCCTAAACCCTAAATCCTAAGTCCTCAGCCCCTAAACCCTAAACCCCAAACCCACACAAACAGCCTCCTGCATGACACTATATGGAGAACTCCGCGAAGGGCGTCATGCTTAAGAAACGCAGCTGGCGTCTCAAGGCACAGCCGTGTTTGGGCACCCTAAACCCTAAATCCTAAACCCTAAGCCCGAAACCCTAAACCCTAAACCGCTTCCGCGCCTCAGGTATCTCCATTGACGTCACCGTGACATCGAGGTCCAAGCAGTCCAAGCAATCCAAGTCATCCACTTCAAGGTCCACCTCCTCTTGGACCTCCTTCGGAAGGCATTGAATACAAGGGTTTTGGGTTCCCCAGATCTTCCAAAAACCCCTGAATTAAGGAGTATACCCTAATTTATACCAAGGATCATGCTTATGAATGAGGGTAGATTTCTTAATAGATATAGTTTTGGAATGGGTCTTCAGCATATCAGACTTGCAGGTGCTTTACGGCTTTACGCGCTTCTCTTTCAGATCGGGTGGCTTTGGGTTTGCGGTCCCCTAAACCCTAAACCCTAAACCCCAAACCCTAAACCCTAGGCCCAACATCGCCATCCCCACCCTAAACCCTATAACCCTAAACCCGAAACCCTACAACCTAAACCCTATACCCTATACCCTAAACCCTAAACCCCAAACCTTCAGCTCGTTCCTTGCTCTGTCGGTTGCCCGCGCTGTCGGTCATTGGCACATCGTCCAGGGTTTGGACTTCGGCAGTGGACGTGCTTACACAAACCTGAGTCCGTCAAAAGGGGCTTGCTGTTGGGTTGTTCCCCCTTATAGTGACAGTCCTTTACAGGTATTATACTTGGGGGTACTCTCATCCCAAAAAAGGACTGTTATAAGGGGGAACATCCCAAGCTTACGGAGGTAAGATGTCTTGAAAGACGCTCAGTCAAGCAGGGCTTCGGAACGTTTTGGAGCATAATTTCATTGTGTAGGGCAGGACTTAATGCCAGCGGAGAAAAAAAACTCTCTCCAACAACAAAAATAGGCCCGAAGGCCCCGAATGTGCGCAAACTGTGTCTTGGACAAAGACCCGCAAGCCAGAAAAACAAATGAGACATGCTTTACAGCCTTGGGGGACCACATGGACCCCGTAAAATTGGGTGTCATATACCCTACGTAATGCGAACCCCTACACCCCTTTAGGGTTCATATTTGGTCCCAAAGGAACCCCGACCTCCCAAAAGAGCCCAGCATCCCTTTATTCAGGAATATGCCTTAAATCATATTAAGGATCCCTATATATAATTGAAGGTTCCTTCATTATAGGGGTTTTGGGGATCCCTTTTCAATTAAAGTCATATTCCTTACGATATGATCTAACGTCACATTCATATTCCTTAACTAAGGGGTATGAAGGCTCCCTGGACTTCTCTTCTTCGGCGCTTCATCCGGCGAGTGACGGTCTCGGTTGCCTTGCTCTCCCGCTTCTCCTGCAGCTCAGGGCTGCGGCTTTGGCATTGGTATCCTAAGCCCTAAGCCCTAACCCCTAGCCCTAAACCTAAACCCTTCCAGAAACCCTTTTTGACCCTAAACCCTCACTACGGAACCGGGACTTAACGAACTTCAGGGCTGAGGGTTCTAGGGTTTCGGGAAAACAGTCTCTAGCAAGCCAGTCCCTGTGTAGTTGTGTAACCATGCTATAGTGTAAACGGCGCTGCTTAAACGTATTCGCATCTTCGGTTCAAAATGGGGGCAACAGTGCGGAGGAACTAAGCTCGGCTTCCTGCAAGAGAAAGGTTGAACCCTCCCAAAGCGGCATACTGGTGTACGAACTCGCCAAAAAAAAAAAAAAAAAAAAAAAAAAAAAAAAAAAAAAACAGCGCGCAGACACTCCGGTCACTAAGTATAGGCGTGCAAGATTCGTCACCTTCTACAAAAGCCATCTAAAGACTTGAAGCCTCAAGTGTTTAAGACACTCACTTGCCAGGGCTTGCGTGGACGCTGCAATGTTCCCAACTGGACGGGAAAGCCCAGAACAAATCTCAAATGCTCTATAAAAACCAAGAACTTGGGATGTTACCCCTTATACTAACAGTCCTTAATAGGGATTCCAGTACCCCCTACTATAATCCCGATTAAGGACTGTTATTATAAGGGGGAACATCCCCAAACAAGAACTGAAGTGTCTAAAGCAGGGTCTCCACCACTGTCTGTGTAGCCGCGTCCAGTTGCTCTGGAGCCTGAAACGTGGCGGTTTTTGTTGGTTGAGGGTTTAGGGTTGAGGGTTGAGGGTTTAGGGTTTAGGGTTTAGGGCACCACTCATCTTGAGCTGGGGGCTTTGGGATTCAGGCTGCGAATACTGTACCGCAGTGAAAAAGGACGTGACATCGACACTTCATGAACAGGAGTCCCTAAACCCTAAACCCTAAACCGACTCTCACACACTATGGAGCCGCGCTCGTCCAAGCGAATACTTGACATGTGCAACCTCCAACCTTTTGCCTCCAACTTGCCAAGCTCAAAAACCCTAAACCCTACACCCCCACCAAAAAAGACAAGGGGACCTCTAAACCTTTAATCATGAACCCTAAACCCTAAACCTCCCCCCAAAACACGAGGAAATCTCTGAACCTTATAATTCCTAAACCCAAAGCCCCCACAAAAAAGAGAAAGGGGATCCCTGAACCCTGAACGCCAAAACCCCTCGAAAAGACGAGGGAGAACCCTTGAAAAGGAGCCCAGAAACCTTACATCCTAAATCCTAAACCCTAATTTCGCTTTTAAGAAAAACCAGGGGATCCTTAAACAACATAGAGAAGACAACCCTAGAAAGGCTGAACCCTAAACCCAAAACCCCTTAAACCCTAAACCCTAAACCCCAACAATTTTCCGACCTCCATTCTTTTCGCCAGCAGATCGCCCTGAAGGTTGGCCTTCGCAAAAGCCACTGGGCGATGATAGCCCTCTAGAGGTGTGTTTAGGGTTCTTGTTCGCTTTAGGGTTTAGGGTTTAGGGTTTAGGGTTTAGGGTTTAGGGTTTAGGGTTTAGGGTTTAGGGTTGAACTCATGGGCCCCCTAGAGGCGCCTTTAAAGGTTAGGGTTGGGATGCTCCCTCTTATACTAACAGTCCTCAATAGGGACTATGATAGGGGGGTACTGCAATCCCTCTTAAGGACTGTCAGTATAAGGAGGATCATCCCAAGGCGTAGGGCTTAGGGCATGGTAGGGTTTTGGGTCTAGGGTTCAACTCATGGGGCGCGCGAGAAAAAATGGTTATGTTGACATTTTCCAAGAACCCAAAGAGCAAGTGGGGGTTCTATTTGGGTCGTTCTGTAGAGGGTTGAGGAGTCAAAGATCGCACGACCACCTTTGTAATTCTGATGGGGCACTTTGGGGTTGGGCACCCCAGGGACAATTGTGGAGTTGGGCACTCAAGGGACGTTCTGGTGTTGCGCACTCCAGGACACTCTGGGGTTGGGCACCCTGGGGTTAGGCGAGGAGCAGACCGGGCGAGGAGAAGAGTTGAGTTTAACATCTAACAACCCCACAAAATAGACAAACAGAAACAGCAATGAATTTGCGGGAGTTTAGGTACAAAGCGTTGTTTCAGTCACCGGCATGTGAAGCGACTTTCGTTGCCTTTGCTTTTAACGTCCAAGGCCGTAGCCGTATACGAGTGTCGAACCCAAACCCTAAACCCTAAACCCTAAACCCTAAACCCTAAACCCTAAACCCTAAACCCTAAACCTAACCCTAAACCTTAAACCCAAAACCGCAACCCTTTTCCCACCCAGGCCTCTGTGACTCTGTAGATCGTCGGGCCTAAACCTCAACCCGACGGTTTAGGGTTTAGGGTTTAGGGTTTAGGGTTTAGGGTTTAGGGTTTAGGGTTCAGGGTTTAGGACCCTAGATCCTTCCCTCATGGCCTGCATGGCTTTGGTCTTGAGCTTGTAGAGTAGCTGCTGGTTCTCCTTCGTAAGTCTCTCGAGCTGGACCAGGTGCTGCTCCTGCAAGTTCACAAACCTCTTATTATATATGATATTCCTACTACTAATTACTAATATTGCATATAGTATTCCTACTACTGTAATATTATTATTCTTACTCTTCTTGTTATCAGTATTGTTATTTTCATTTTTGTTTTTTGTTGATGCTATTATTACTATCATTATGAGTATAGTGTACTATGACTTTAATATTATGATATTCAACAACTAAGTAGCCTTACTATGTTGCGGTGTGCTTGCGGCATTTGTCTATTTTATTGCGTTCTTCCCAGCGGACTTCGCTGCCGCTGCCGCAGAAAGCTAAGCTCTGGATGCCATTGGCGTGTTGACGACAACACGAAAGATGCACAATGCTATCTTAAAGGCATTACTGCTCGACTACCCCTAAATGTCCATGTACCTAATTAGGGTACACTTGGGCCTTAAAGTACCTTGTGTATAAGGACTTTCTGGCCCACGTATATAATAACAAGGTACATGGACCCTTAGGGTACTAAGTCTACTGCGGAAAGAAGGCTTAAGCAGACTCCTCCAATCGCTTCTTCTGCTCCTCAAGCAGCTCATCCACCTCTGCCTTACGGGCTGCGGGTGCTTGGTGATGAAGCCGACAAACAACGACAGACACATAGATTCGGTAAATGCGCATTGACTGCGCAGAAGCAGATCGACAGGATGGAAACACACGTGCGCTTATGCGCATAAACGCCCGCGCCCACGCCCGCGCCCGCGCCCGCACACACACGCGCGCCCGCGACGGCGCCCAGGCCCAGACCCATGGGCACATACACATACACATGCACATACTCATACACATACACACACGTTACGAACCAACTTGCGGACCAACTGCATGCCGACATTGGTTCCCAGTATGGAAACAGACCAGGAGACGTGCCCCGGAGTCCACATCAGCTCTAGATTCTACATCCCGCCTCGCTCGGACGCTCGCTGACGGAGAAGTGTGAAATAATGTCGGGGACGAACTCATCTCCTCTCTCCTGTGCCGGGCACCAACCAACAAAACGGATCACCTGCAAAAGATGGCGAACAAGTACAAGCTAATATGTTTATATATATATATATATATGAAAGCCCTACTGTAAACTATATCTCCATGCCTGGACCTGTCTTCTGTTATATGACGTACAAGTTCACAGTTTGAGCCTGGAATACGGGCTTGTAGGTACCCGAAGATTCAGATCCTTCGAGCAGGGGCCTTCGTTGTCGCCTGCGTCGCTGTCAACAAGAAGCACGATCAGCGACCAAGGAAACCCTAAACCAGCAAAGGTCAAAACGGGGCTGCGCAGGTCGGCGCCTGGGTGCTTGTAGCACTAGTGCGTCCCCGCAATGTGGATTAGGGTTTAGGGTTTAGGGTTTAGGGTTTAGGAGTTTAGGAGTTTAGGAGTTTAAAAAGGTTCTGGGTTTACGATTTGGTGGAAACACCCTGAACCCTAACCCCCAAGCCCCAACCCCCTTTTCGTCCTCGGCCTGCTGCTTACGGACCAGCTGCTGGCGCAGGCCAGCTACCTCCATTTTTTGGGGTCTGTGTAGGGTTTATGGGGCTTTTGCAACCATGTCTCTGCAGGGGTTATGGGGCTACTAGGGACTACCTGCGACTCTCTTTACCTACAGTGTTATGGGTTGTACCTACGAATTAAGGGGGTAGCTACTTCTAAACTGTAGGCAAATAGGGTGTCCCGGGTAGGTCTAATGCAGGATTTAGGGTGTTTAGGGCTTTTCAGAGGCTTGGTGGGGTTCAATCATTCATCCTTTTGGGTTTGCTATGCTTTGTAGGCTAGACCACAGACCGGGTCATGCGGCTGCTACTTGCGAGTTCCATTCGGTTAGTGATTGCGCGTCGAGGGCGTAGGGTGGACTGGGCCTGTCTGTGTTCAAACCCAACAAATTAGCGGGGTTATAACCACCCTAACCCTAAACCCTAAACCCTAAACCCTAAACCCTAAACCCTACACCCTTTTTTACAGCAGGCCTGGGTTCACAGCAGCCCGGTTCCAGCATCACGCTCACTACTGCAGAGCGAGCATTGACGCTGAGATCTCTCTGGATACTAGTTGAAAGGTGAAAATCTTACTGTATTCTCTGAAGACTAAGTGATGAAGCTGCATAAGCTCAGAAGTGAAAGCCTCGAATGAACCCTAAACCCTAAACCCTAAACCCTAAACCCTAAACCCTAAACCCTAAACCCTAAACCCTAAACCCCTAAACCCCTAAACCCTGAACCCATACGCAGGGCCCCAAAAGAGTAGGTAAATGCAGCCGCGGGGTTGGAGTGGGACTCACAGCTGCAGACCTGGCCTCTCGATAGTAAGCCTCCCTCATCCTCGCCAGCTCACTCCTGGCGCTCTAGTCTTGGGGTTTAGGGTTTAGGGTTTAGGGTTTAGGGTTTAGGGTTTGGGGTTTGGGGTTTGGGGTTTAGGGTTTAGGGTTTCCGGTTTAGGGATTAGGGTTCGGGCATTCTGGCTGCAGGTTTGGGGCCGTGGAGAGTTCGAGGTCACGCAGCCAGAGGTGATCCCAATGGCAAACTGCCCTATACATTCTCTATACTGAACTTGGAACCCTAGCAAAAACTTTAATTTTAGCTGTTTCTTAGGAAATTCCAGTACCCAAAAACTAATAACATTTTTCCAAATATCCCCTAAGTTCTGGGTTTGTCAGGATTTGGGGGTGGCAACTATAGAACGAACTAGGGGAAACACACCCCAGCAGTAGTTTTAGCCAGAATAAGTAGTCAATTTGGGCGGTTTACGAAAGTAAGGGACTCCCAATATTAACCCCAAAAATAGTAGGATTTCCTAATCATGAGGGTACCCCTAATTTCGGAAATCCCCATTTGCTTCCCTAAACCCCCCTCAACCCCCCTAAACCCTAAACCCTAAACCCTAAACCCCAAACCCTAAACCCTAAACCCTAAATCCCCCAGATCCTCGCCCGTTGGGCGCGCAGGTTTGCTGTGGTGGCCTGTGAGAGCTTCGCCTGCCAGTCCTCCCCAAGGTTACGGCATTTAGAGGGTTTCGGGTTTCGGGTTTAAGGCTTAGAGTTGGGGTCTTAGGGTTTAGGGTTTAGGGTCTAGGGTCTTAGGGTCTTAGGGTCTTAGGGTCTTAGGGTCTTAGGGTCTAGGGTCTAGGGTCTAGGGTCTAGGGTCTAGGGTCTAGGGTCTAGGGTCTAGGGTTTAGGGTTTAGGGTTTAGGGTTTAGGGTTTAGGGTTTAGGGTTTAGGGTTTAGGGTTTAGGGCCCCTTATACTAGCAGTCCTTAGTAGGGATTATCGTTCCCCCTATATGATCATCCCTCTTAAGGACTGTTGTTATAAGGGGGGGACAAGCCAAGTTTCGGGCTTCATGCTGTTCTGGGGGCAAGGATGGGCAAGGCTTGCAGCCGGAGGCTTCGGGGGCAAGCAAACGACGCTTGCTGACGGCGTATGCTCGGGCGCACGAGTTCGCGCCCTCTTCTCAGATGACTTGTCTCTTCCGGGCTCTGGTACGAGTCCCAACATCCACTCCTCGCGATGACCTTAAGAAACCCTACTTGTTTTGTAGGTTCTTAGTATAAATCCCGTTGTGGGATTCTTGGGAAGCCTACCAAAAAAAGGTAGGTTTCGGGTTCTTAAGGGAGGGCTTAGGGCGGTGATTCGACACCATGAGATCTCACACTGCAAACGGTTCCATGCCTGAAGGTGCTGCTCGCAACGTAGCTTCGCCACCTGCGCGGGGTTTAGGGTTTAGGGTTTAGGGTTTAGGGTTTAGGGTTTAGGGTTTAGGGTTTAGTAGGGCAATTTTAGGGTTAAGGGGTTAGGGCTTACTAGTTCATGGTGGGGATAGAATAAAAAAATCTAAGTTCCTCTTCCTGATTACCCTTAAACATTTAAAATGTTACCCCGCTATGACACAGCCTACATGAAGCGTCGGGCGCCAACCCTAAACCCTAAACCCTAAACCCTAAACCCGGCCTGGTACAGGTCGTTGTTGCAAGGGCCAGCATCGAGCAGGTCGCCCTCCAGTCTGACGGCAAGCTCGTCGAAAGTGTCCACCTGAGTAGCCGCCCCTCGACATCCGGTTTAGGGTTTAGGGTTTAGGGTTTAGGGTTTAGGGTTTAGGGTTTAGCCAGATGCCCAGAGAGCCCTTGAAAAAAACACTGAATTAAGGAAGATAGCTTGAATTTCATACTAGGGATCCCTATACAACTTAAGATATTTACCATAATACCTGCGCTAAGGGGTAGAAGGGGCTGTCTGGATGAGAAGTTTTCAGTCTGCTCTCCTGGTGCACAGCGACCGCGTACCTGAGTCAGACCTCCCAATCTGGGTTTAGGGTTTAGGGTTTAGGGTCCTGGGCCCGTGGCGATGGCCGTCTGCACCCGCGAAAAGACAGCTCCGGGCTTCACCGAAAACTTCTGCAGAAAGTCGAAGCCTCCGATGTTCATGTGGTCAGGCGTGTCAGGTTTAGGGTTTAGTGTTTAGGGGCTTGAAGTTCTCTAAATTCTGTTCGTTTTTGGGGGGTCTTCTTATAAGGCGGCCCTGTTTAGGGCACCCAAAAAGGTGCCATAATTGAGAGAACTCTCCATGTGAGGGGGGGAGCTGTTTCGAGGTTCTAAGAGCCCAATATTGCTTAATTAAGGAATATTCCTTAAATCATATAGGGATCCTTAATATGATTTAAGCTATATTGCTTAATTAAGCTATGTTGGGCTCTTTGGGTTCTTGAAGGTCCACATGAAAGAAGGGGCGAGTTCATCTTGCGAGTCTTATCTTCTGTGGGGATGCCGCATAAGGCTCTATCTAAGGGTCGCTACGAGGGATATAAGGGGTTCCCCTTTCTTAAAGGCCCATGCTAAGGGACCATATGACTACCCTCAGGCTTTACAAGGCTCTGCACACGTGGCGTTTCAGTATGCCACCGACTGCCGACCTCAGAAGCCATCGGCGAAACCCTAGACCCCCCTGGTCACCCTCGGACCACTGTGGTTCAGACTCCAGGCTTGGGGCAAGCGCTCAGGGCAGTTTAGGGTTTCGGGCTTCCATGGGTTTAGGGTTGGAAGAGTTTAGGGTTTAGGGTGTGGGCTTCAGGGGCTGTTCAGGGTTTCGGGCTCATTTGGGACGAGAGCTTCTCTGTGTCGCCATTTTTTTTTTTTTTTTTTTTTTTGGGGGGGGGGGGGGGGGGTTGGGGGTCCAATCAGTCTGAAGGACCTGCCTTAGATAGCGGTATCGAAAGCACACCTATAAGGCCACTGTTGTTTTTGCTTGATCTTCTCGAGTCCGGACCCAGATTCCAAAATCCCACACACCCCTGAAACCCAAAAACCCTTTCTTGAGCAACGGACTCTGAGGCTACCGGCACACATGCAACTGCTCCCTAAGCCCTAAACTCTGGTCCTTTTTCACTTCAATTTTTCAGTAGCCCAGTAGCCATATTATGAGAAGGGTACCCTTTTTTTCGGGTTGGTTACTCTGCAAGGGAACCTTGAACCCACCAAAAAAGGGGGCAAAAGAGCACCACTGGGCTACCAAGATTTAGCTGATACTTGGGACTCGCCCTAAACCCTAAACCCTAAACCCTAAACCCTAAACCCTAAACCCTAAACCGTCATGGGGCCAACTGCAGGAAGCTCCACCCTCAGCAGCAGGGAGGTCTCCACCGGGGCTTTTTCGGAGTGGGCTCGGACCATGGCTCAAACGCTCGCTGGCCCAAGAACCCAAAGACTCCAATATCACTGATAATTGAGGAACAGACCTTAAATCATATTTGGGGTCCTACTATAGTTTAAGGTATATTCCTTACTTAAGGGATTTTGGAGTCTCTGGGAAGCCCTCCGAATCTCGACGCCCTATTAACCCTAAGGATGATACAGGCCGGCAGGCGCTATATCTGCTACCCTTATACCTAGATAGAGCCCCCAGATTCCTAGATACCCTGATAAGAACCCCGGTATATGGCCCTATGAAGCAGAAACCCCTTCTTAAGGAGACCACCAACTCATCAAACCGAGGTCCATGGTTCGGGGGGGGGGTCAGGGTTCGGACTGCGCAGCTTCTTCTTCATGGCGGCAAAGGGTGATCGACTCGGGGCTTAAACAAAAACCACCCACAAAGATCGAGATCGTTGATCTCGCGCAGTGGAGCCACCTCAAAAGCGGCCGGGCGCCGTCGCAACTTACAATCTCGAAGGGCCATACCTGGGTTAACCCTAAACAGAGTAAGTAACCTAAGAATAAGCAGGATGGGTGATGATACCCTATATCCCCTGAAACAGGCCCTTTTTAGGGTTGACTATGAACATGTTACGGCCTTAGTTACACCCTATCACGTTGATTATGGGGATTAGAAGGCATAATAGCAACTCCGGGTCAGAAGGAAAACCTCTTCAACCCTGCGTGAAAGGTGTAGGGTTTAGGGTTTAGGGCGTGGGGTTCAGAAAACCTCTTGAAAGGAGATCCATGTGTCAAGGTGCAGGATATGGGGCTACCCCCACACCCCCCCCCCCTCCCAAAGAGCCTCTAACGACGCAACATCCGTTGACGGGTTCAACCCTTCACTGCGATTTTCCCCTAAAGGGGCCATGTACCTAAATAGGGAATACTCGGGCCTTAAAGTGCTTGCTATATATAGGGACCAAGTATACAATAACTAGGTACTTGGGACCCTTAGCCTTAGGGTTCAAAAGTGGCAGCTGCACCTGGCACCTTCGCCCCGGCAACCGTGCCGACTGCATGGCGAGGCGCCCTACCGCGGCCAAAGAGCCGCTTAGGTATCCCTTAACCTAAAATCATACCAAGGGTCCCTATATACAATTTAACGTATATATAACCACCCTTAAGAAGGGGGTATTAGGCTGTCTGATGAGAAGATGGCAGGGCATGCTCGTATACGTTGCCGATGTGTACCGAGCCATTTGTCAACGGCATATCTGGTGCGAACACCGCTTCAGGCGGTTTTCGGCAAACCTGGATAGGCCTGGTGCCTTTCCACATTCTGACACCGGCCCAGAAGAGTGGCTTCCTACAACAGAATCGAATTTTTCAACTTAGTACCACTAACTCGAGGGCCCTTGAGATACCCCTTAATTAAGGAATATACCTGAAGTCATATAATGATCCGTTATGTGCTTTCAGGTATATAGGGGTATTGGGCTCTTTGGGAAAATGACATAGACCGAATCAGAATATGATTGCGCCAGCCACTGGAGGCATTCGTAAGCATGCGGGCCTTTTCCAAAAGTCGTGGTCCCCATGTAGAATTCAAAGATGCAGCCAGTCCTTTGTTCTGAAACGCTCCAAGAAGGGTATCCCCCTATTTCCTGTTCCCCCATTTAACACGCCGTTCCGAAGCTCATCTTCGACCATCTACCACAGCGCCGTAAACCCTAAACCCTAAACCCTAAACCCTAAACCCTAAACCCTAAACCCTAAACCCGAAACCTCACCCCCCCCCCCCCCCCCCCCTCCCCCTCAAGGAGGCTGCTTTTTTCCAGTCCGTCGTCGCTGTTGCGAGTCTCTGGATCTGGGCTGTCCTTGGCCGATTTCGAGGGTGGTGTTCAGAGACCCCAGCCTCCCAGCGATTCGGGTTTAGGGTTTAGGGTTTAGGGTTTAGGGTTTAGGGTTTAGGGTTTAGGGTTTAGGGTTTAGGGTTTAGGGTTTAGGGTTCAGGGTTTAGGGTGCGAAGACTATGCGATAGTAGCTACAGCAGGCCTCGAGGCTGGAATTGAATTTCTCGACATCTTCCCAACCCATAAATCCTGAAGCCAGTTTTGCAAGGGAGTCATACTCGGACCGCCCTCCAAGGGGTTCACCTTAATGCACTCCGAATGTGGCCCTGATACTCCCTTAGAGGATCTGTGAAAAAGGGTCCCCAAACCCAAGGGTACAACCTCAAGGGGGCCAAGGTGGAGTACCATAATTCTTACCCTTTTTGCAACTGGACTGCGGACAACTGCCAGGAAAGGATACCAAGCTCGGCTAAAACCCTGTACGTTAGGGATGATTCTTACCCTAAACCCTAAACCCTTTTTCTACTTGAGCCCTAAATCCTAAATTCTAAACCCTAAACCCACAACGTGGGAAGGACTGAGCCAGACGCTGAGCCAGGGCCACGAGCACAGGAGGAGCCAATTGCGTCCTCATCAACACATGGGGGGGGGGGTGGTGGCTATGACTAGTGTTTAGGGTTTTTAGGGTCTCGGGTTTAGGGGGGCCCCTTTCTGAAACCCCGGTAGTTTCGAAAGCGACAGCAACTGGAAAGATAGAGCCAGGGGGTCAACTTGATTCTTGAAATTCTTGCCCTGAGTGGGGGTTCACCCAGAATGAATGATCCATTGGCCCAACACCTTGGGATTTTCCTAGGGTTTTCCGAGTCTCCATGGTCCCATCTGTTTCTGTAAGCAGATGTATGTGTGTGTGTATGTAGGTGTCTGTATATTGTATTCATATTTATATTTGTATATATATATATATATATATACAGTACAGTAGAGACATCAACCGAACTGGTTTTCAAGTCCTCGCTAGGCTTCCGAAATTAGGGGTCCTTATTGGGGTTCCTATTATAAGGGAATGCTACTATTTGGGGGACGATTTTCAGGGGCCCCGTATTTTGTAAACCTCCCGATTGTGCCAGAGCTGCTATGTTTTCTACCAGAGCACAGTAGTGCCTGCCGCCATTCACCCTGCTAGAAACTTAGCCCCAGCAAAAGCCCACGGTCGTCTTTTGAACCCTCAACCATAGAGCCCTACACCCGATAGCCCTAAGCCCTGTAAAGCCCTATAAAGCCCCATAACACCCCTTAGCCCTATAAAGCACTAGAAAACCCTAAGCCCTCAGCCTTACAAAGCCCTATAGTACCCTGAACCCTAAGCCCTAAGCCCTAAACCCCTAGCCCTAAGCCCTAAACTGTTAATACCCTGAACCCTACACCCTTAACCCTAAACCCGAAACCCCAAACCCTAAACCCTTAACCTACAAGGCGGCGGGGCGCCTCTTGTGACATTGCGTGGGGAAAAGTCAGGTCCTGGGAGCCGCGGCGACGGGCGCGCACGGGTTTTGGGGTTTGTTTTTTTTGGATTTGGGGTTTAGGGTTTGGGGTTTAGGGTTTGGGGTTTTGGGTTTGGGGTTTGGGGTTTGGGGTTTGGGGTTTAGGGTTTGGGGTTTAGGGTTTGGGGTTTAGGGTTTGGAGTTTGGGATTTAGGGTGTGGGGTTAGGGGTTTAGGGTTTGGGGGTTAGCGGCTTGTTCCCGGATCTTCCAGAGACCCCTTAATTAAGGAATATGCCCTACTTTTATACTATAAGGATCATGATTCTGAATTCGGGCATGGTCCTTAGTTGAGGGTTTTGGAAGAGCAGGGTTCGCTTCACGGCGACCAGAACAAGTAGAAGGTTCTTGGGGCTCTCCCCTAGTTGGCAAGACTATACTTCGGGCTTCCTTCTGGGGGCCTCCAGCCGACATGATTCGCAACATAGCAGGGGCCATCAGGAGGAAACATATTCTTGTTTAGGGTTTAGGGTTTAGGGGTTTAGGGTTTAGGGGTTTAGGCTTCTTCAGATCCTGTGGCGGCGGAATGCACCAAGGCTCGCACAGCTTCCCTTTGATGCGCTCGTACGCAAAGACACAGATCGTAAGCCTCCGCACTCAGGCCCTACACCCCACGCACATCTGCGAAGCCTCCGGTGTGGCAGCTTATGCAGATCCTTTAGAGCTGTTGCAAGAGCATGAGCTAGAGCACATTCTTAGTACCAAAACCCAAAACCCGTAAACCCAGAAAACCAAACCCGTCCTGAGGCCGAGGCATGTGACGCGAAAGTGTTTGCACTGTGCAAGCCACAAGAGCAAGAACTTGCTAATAATAGCTCATCCGCAGTCAATCAAGAGTGCGATTCTGTACTGTCATCATCCAACTATCGGGGACTACAGAAAAAGAGACCAGGACTAAACCCTAAACCCTAAACCCTAAACCCTAAACCCTAAACCCTAAACCCTAAACCCTAAACCCTAAACCCTAAACCCTAAACCCTAAACCCTAAACCCTAAACCCTAAACCCTGCACCGCTCTCACTGCCGCAACATCACGCAAGATGACATCCATGAGTTCGCCGTCACACATGACCTAATATTTGCTTAAGAACCCACAAAAGAGTAAACAAGTAATGATCCCTATACTACCCTTCATAAGGAAGAATATTATTAGTTTTCCGGGGGTTCTTAAGCCACTAGAAGCGACATGAAGAATGTGCATGCCGCCCAGCATGTGCAGGTATCGCAAGCGGTGAGGACATCCCCCAATCAAGTACTGCCACCCGAAGTCGGAATCAAGCGAAATACAGTAGCACGACTCGCTACCATTGCCAGCATCGCCGGGACATCACGCAGCAAGGAAACCCGTGCGAAACCACGCCATTGTGGCTCTTGCTGCATCTCGCCAGCTAGCCCACGGGTGAGCATGCCCCAAAGGCGCAGTCATGGCATGGTTTAGGGTTTAGGGTTTAGGGTTTGGGGTTTAGGGTTTAGGGTTTAGGGTTTGGGGTTTGGGTTTAGGGTTTTAGTATCCGCAGACGGATGCCCTTCCCTCAGTTCCTCTATGTCGCACCTCCGAGGCATCCGTGGACCACCCAAGCATCCCGAAACTTTCCCAAAGGGTCCCAAGTACCCATATGGGGGGACACTTACCCAAACCCTAAGCCCTAAGCCCTAAGCCCTAAGCCCTAAGCCCTAAGCCCTAAACCCTAAACCCTAAACCCACACTTACCCAAACCCAGAATCGTAATTCCTACTATATAGACCCTACTGTCTACGATATAGGTACTTAGGACCCTTTGGGTTTTGTGCACCCCATACCCATGCGGTATTCCAGGGTCCAGGCCGAACATGCTGACAGGAGGCCGGGCTAGTGGAGTTAAGGTGACTGTACAGTAAACCCCAAAAAGTTGGAAACCTTAAGGACAAATAGTGCTGGGATTCCTAGGGATGGAGGCTATTATGTTTCCAACTTTTGGCTTCTACTGTAATATGATGGGGCTCCTGGCGGAGGATGTGTCCCATGTAGTTCCTCTGGCAACTCTATGTAAAGCATGTGCCTGGGAGGCAGCGACATTTAAAAAAGTCTCGGCACACTTCTCGATGTGTGCGTGTCATCCTGGTGCTCAGGCCATGCTGAACTTCTCCGTGTCTTTCCAATTTTGTCGGATGACCTCCCCCGACCCCAAAACTTTCCCCAAACCATCCACCCCCTAAATCCTGAAACCCTGAACAACCGTGCAAACCCCGCGTTAACTTAGGGGCTGAATACCCTAGCCAAAACAAAAGGTTGACCGTTTATGTAGAGTAGGATTCGACACACAACCAAAAAGGCTAGAAAGGTTACCTAAAACCCGAAACCCGAACCCTAAACCCTAAACCCTAACCCTACACCCTAAACCCTAAACCCGAAACCCTAAGCCCTAAACTACCCAGGCCCTAAGCGCCCTTGAGGCCGCCTTGGTGTAAGCCAGGACACACGGGCGAACGCCCCGTCCATCAACGCTCCAGCACCTCGAGGATGGTTTAGGGTTTAGGGTTTAGGGTTTAGGGTTTAGGGTTTAGGGTTTAGGGTTTAGGGTTTAGGGTTTTTTTTAGGATTTTACGGGTTTAACCGGGCTTAATAGGGTTTATTGAGGGTTCTTACAGGGTTTCATAGGGTTATTATGGAGTTTATAGAGTTGTAGGATTATTTAGGGTTTATAAGATTTAATAGGGTTATAGGGTTTTATAGGATTTATCGGCGTCAATAGGGTTCACTAGGGTTGAATAGCGGTTTTTAGGGTCATTTTATTGTAGGGTTTTAAGGGTTTATGATGTTTAGTAGGGTTTTATAGGGGTGTAGGGTCCCTAAACCCTAAACCCTAGACCCTAAACCCTAAACCGGGCTGATGGTTTATGAATCGGTTTTGGGGCTTCTGGGCTCAGAAAAGGGGTTCTCTGAGGGCTCAGGGGGTGATGGGTTCTGGGGGGGTTTCCGTGGCTAAAACTCTGCTTCAACACAAGGGCTGAGGGTCTAGACTTGGCTGCACTTAGGAGGGTAGCTAAAAATTCAACTTTTAGTCACCTTAGCCCTAAACCCAAAACAGGTAAGGATCTAAAGTTACAGTAAAGTGCCACAAAGTAGAGTTTAGGGCTTAGGGTTCAGGTCTGAGATCTGATCTCGGCTCACCGAAAGAATCGAAAGCATCGGTGCTGCCCAAGTGGCCCTCGTGCTGCAGCAAGTGTTTTGCCGCACCTTGTAAGTTTCTGGAACCCCTAAACCCTAAACCCTAAACCCTAAAATCCTTAATTGAGGGGTTTTGCGATGTTTGTGGGCTCTGACGCCCCGCTTCGGACATCGGGTCCAAGAACATGGAGGTTTTTTTGGGATTTTGGGGTTTAGGGTTTAGGGTTTAGGGTTTAGGGTTTAGTAAGCCCTCGCAAAACCATGCACCTACACCGCGCCCAACATTAATAGATGGCCCGATACGTGCGACTTGTACATGGTAGCACGCACCACCGAAGCCCTACAAACCCTGAAGCTTGTGGTTTAGGGTATACCTTAAGAGCCCAAACCTACCGTTTCGTAAGTTATTACTGGAAAAGCTCTTATAAGCAAAAAAAGTAGGTTCTGGGTCCTAAACCTCACACCCTAAAACCCTTAAACCCCTAAACCCCCTGTTAATTTTAGAGTGGTAACCCTAAAGCCCTACACCCCTTGTAAGTTTAGGGGGCGATGCTGACAAGCGAGCCGGTCGCAGATTTGGGGTTTAGGGATATTAGGGACGGCAAATAATCACGAGCATACCGATCCTCTGCCCCTTATCTGCGGAAACGCTTACAGGCGCTTAGGGCTTAGGGTTTAGGGTGTAGGGCTTAGGGTTTAGGGTTAAGTCAACTTGTGGATATTGCGGACAGCTAAGACTTAACCGCCAAATCCTACAACCATATGAATGAAAATTCACGAAACTGAAAATCACATGCCGTCCGCAAGACGCACGCTGCTGCCTACATATCCTTGCAATCCCCCTAAACCCTAAACCCTAAACCCTGTTTGAACCTCAACTCTAAAAACCTGACCTTGGCAACAGAAGGAAGGCCCCAGTGCTGTCAAAGCGTCCCAAGGCACTCTTGTAGGGGAACATGTCCTGGCAAAAACTTCGTTTTTTTGGGTACCATAACATAGAAAAGGGTTTGGGGTGTAGGGTTTAGGGTGGCCCAAGAGTAACCTAGGAACACAAAGGATGCCTTTTTTAGGTTTAAAGGGGCATATAAGGGAGCCTGAACGATGTTGGACCGTACCCAATTGTTGCTCTCCGGTGTGAACCCTGAGCCTTAAATTACTAAACTCTAAACCCTAAAACCCAAACCCTAAACCCCAAACAGGGAGCTTTTGATAAGCTTGTCCTTAGTTGTCCAGTAACCTAGGGGAATTAAAGGTTAACCTTTGGGATTATAAGGGGAATTATATTAACCCAAAAAGGTTAAAGGTTACCTACTCTACTACTAAGTGTCTCAACCCAGGTAGAAGGCTTCAAACGTGCCCCCTGCGGCGGGGTTTGCCATCGCCACCTGCAGTCCTGAGAACTTGGGCTTGCAGGCGTGTTGGCGGTTTAGGCTTTAGGGTTTAGAGTTTAGGGTTTAGGGTTTTAGGGTTTTAGGGTTTGCCGTTTAGGGTTTAGGGATTTGAGGGCCGCCTTTGGGATGTTTAGGGCTTTGGGGGTCTTCGGGTTTTTGGATTGGAGGGCGTTAGGGCGCGAAGGGGTTTAGGGTTCTAGGGCATGAAGGCATATGGGGTTGTGAGGTTTCAGGGCTTCTTGGGCTTTGAGGGATGTGGGTTGGAGCTTGAAGTTTGGGTTGCTCATCAAGTGTTGCGGGAGACTCCAAGCACCTGTATGTTCCGGGATGAGCAAGGAGAACCCTGAACCACGCTCATGAGGTGCTGGTGAGCATACGTGTTTCACCCCTTCTAGGCGCAACTTCCTCAAAGTACAAGCCTTCTTGAAACCGGGGCTGAGCTCCAAGCCGGAAAAACACAGACCCTAAACCTTATCCGCCGACCCCAGCCGGGGGCGGCGTCAGTGAAGACCCATTGCCCCTACCACCTACTCCACCCCATCCAAAGCTCTGGCCCATGCTCCCACTCTCCATCCCCTTGACCTACCCCTCATGGACCCAGCTCCCTACCCCTTACCCCTCACGCACCCTGCCCCGCCGCCCATGCCCCTCATGGACCCATGGGTTCTGGCCCCACGGCTCCCCTCCGCCCTTACCTCCACCACCCACGCACCCGCTCCCCGCCCATCCGCCCTTCCCGCTCCGCATACATTCCCCTTGCCCAAGCCCCCCACGCACCCCGCCATGCTTTTCATGGATCTATGGCTCCTGGTCCTATTCTTCATCCCTTGAGCTGCTCCACCCCCACCCGCAACCCCCACCCCCACCCCGCACGCACCCTGCCCCGCCGCCCGTGCTTGTCATGGGCCCCTTGCTCCTGGCGTCATGGCTCCACCCCCACCCCCAACCCCCACCCCCAACACTTTCCACACTTCCAACCCCCACCCCCACCACCCACGCACCCCGCCCCCCCACTGGACCCATGGCTCCTGGCCCCATTGGTGTTGGTCACATTCTTCATCTTTCGACCTGCATGGCTGCCAACGCTGGTCCTATTATGGCCCCTGCTCCACCCCAACCCCCAACCCCCACCCCCATACCGTACGCATCCTGCCACCCCCAACCCCCAACCCCCACCCCCACCCACCCACACTTCCACACCCCCCACGCACCCCGCCCCCCACTGAACCCATGGCTCCTGGCCCGTGGCTTTTCAGCTGACTTTAAAGGGCCCCAGTGCATGCCCGGGCCCTCCGCCCGCTCCGCCCTCCGCCCTTCCAGCTCCGCCCACTCTCCTCTGGCCCATGCTCCCACTCTCCATCCCCTTGACCTACCCCTCATGGACCCAGCTCCCTACCCCTTACCCCTCACACCCCTCACGCATGGACCCATGGGTTCTGGCCCCACGGCTCCCCTCCGCCCTTACCCCCACCACCCACGCACCCGCTCCCCGCCCGTGCTTGTCATGGGCCCCTTGCTCCTGGCGTCTCCACCCCCACCCCCAACCCCCACCCCCAACACCCCACCCTTTCCACACTTCCAACCCCCACTCCCACCACCCACGCACCCCGCCCCCCCACTGGACCCATGGCTCCTGGCCCCATTGGTGTTGGTCACATTCTTCATCCCTCGACCTGCATGGCTGCCAACGCTTGGTCCTTTTATGGCCCCTGCTCCACCCCAACCCCCAACCCCCACGTACGCATCCTGCCACCCCCAACCCCCAACCCCCACCCCCACCCACCCACACTTCCAACCCCTACCCCCACCCCCCACGCACCCCGCCCCCCACTGAACCCATGGCTCCTGGCCCGTGGCTTTTCAGCTGACTTTAAAGGGCTCCAGTGCATGCCCGGGCCCTCCGCCCGCTCCGCCCTCCGCCCTTCCAGCTCCGCCCACTCTCCTCTGGCCCATGCTCCCACTCTCCATCCCCTTGACCTACCCCTCATGGACCCAGCTCCCTACCCCTTACCCCTCACACCCCTCACGCACCCTGCCCCGCCGCCCATGCCCCTCATGGACCATGGGTTCTGGCCCCACGGCTCCCCTCCGCCCGAACCCCCACCACCCACGCACCCGCTCCCCGCCCATCCGCCCTTCCCGCTCCGCAACATTCCCCTTGCCCAAGCCCCCCACGCACCCCGCCATGCTTTTCATGGACCCATGGCTCCTGGTCCTATTCTTCATCCCTTGAGCTGCTCCACCCCCACCCGCAACCCCCACCCCCACCCCGCACGCACCCTGCCCCGCCGCCCGTGCTTGTCATGGGCCCCTTGCTCCTGGCGTCATGGCTCCACCCCCACCCCCAACCCCCACCCCCAACAACACCCCACCCTTTCCACACTTCTAACCCCCAACCCCCAACCCCCACCCCCACCCACCCACACTTCCAACCCCTACCCCCACGCCCCACGCACCCCGCCCCCCACTGAACCCATGGCTCCTGGCCCGTGGCTTTTCAGCTGACTTTAAAGGGCCCCAGTGCATGCCCGGGCCCTCCGCCCGCTCCGCCCTCCGCCCTTCCAGCTCCGCCCACTCTCCTCTGGCCCACCGCCCATCCGCCCTTCCCGCTCCGCATACATTCCCCTTGCCCAAGCCCCCCACGCACCCCGCCATGCTCCAACCCGCAACCCCCACCCCACCCCGCGCGCACCCTGCCCCGCCGCCTGTGCTTGTCATGGGCCCGCCCCCCCACTGAACCCATGGCTCCTGGCCCCATTGGCTCATGGTCCACGGCCCATGGGTGTGGCTTCTTATGGCCCCTGCTCCACCCCAACCCCCAACCCCCACCCCCATACCGTACGCATCCTGCCACCCCCAACCCCCAACCCCCACCCCCACCCACCCACACTTCCAACCCCTACCCCCACCCCCCACGCACCCCGCCCCCCACTGAACCCATGGCTCCTGGCCCGTGGCTTTTCAGCTGACTTCAAAGGGCCCCAGTGCATGCCCGGGCCCTCCGCCCGCTCCGCCCTCCGCGCTTCCAGCTCCGCCCACTCTCCTCTGGCCCATGCTCCCACTCTCCATCCCCTTGACCTACCTCTCATGGACCCAGCTCCCTACCCCTTACCCCTCACACCCCTCACGCACCCTGCCCCGCCGCCCATGCCCCTCATGGACCCATGGGTTCTGGCCCCACGGCTCCCCTCCGCCCTTACCCCCACCACCCACGCACCCGCTCCCCGCCCATCCGCCCTTCCCGCTCCGCACACATTCCCCTTGCCCAAGCCCCCCACGCACCCCGCCATGCTTTTCATGGACCCATGGCTCCTGGTCCTATTCTTCATCCCTTGAGCTGCTCCACCCCCACCCGCAACCACCCCCACCCCGCACGCACCCTGCCCCGCCGCCCGTGCTTGACATGGGCCCCTTGCTCCTGGCGTCATGGCTCCACCCCCACCCCCAACCCCCACCCCCAACACCCCACCCTTTCCACACTTCTAACCCCCACCCCCACCACCCACGCACCCCGCCCCCCACTGAACCCATGGCTCCTGGCCCGTGGCTTTTCAGCTGACTTTAAAGGGCCCCAGTGCATGTCCGGGCCCTCCGCCCGCTCCGCCCTCCGCCCTTCCAGCTCCCCCAACCCCCAACCCCCACCCCCATACCGTACGCATCCTGCCACCCCCAACCCCCAACCCCCACCCCCACCCACCCACACTTCCAACCCCTACCCCCACCCCCCACGCACCCCGCCCCCCACTGAACCCATGGCTCCTGGCCCGTGGCTTTTCAGCTGACTTTAAAGGGCCCCAGCGCATGCCCGGGCCCTCCGCCCGCTCCGCCCTCCGCCCTTCCAGCTCCCCCAACCCCCAACCCCCACCCCCATACCGTACGCATCCTGCCACCCCCAACCCCCAACCCCCACCCCCACCCACCCACACTTCCAACCCCTACCCCCACCCCCCACGCACCCCGCCCCCCACTGAACCCATGGCTTCTGGCCCGTGGCTTTTCAGCTGACTTTAAAGGGCCCCAGTGCATGCCCGGGCCCTCCGCCCGCTCCGCCCTCCGCCCTTCCAGCTCCGCCCACTCTCCTCTGGCCCATGCTCCCACTGTCCATCCCCTTGACCTACCCCTCATGGACCCAGCTCCCTACCCCTTACCCCTCACACCCCTCACGCACCCTGCCCCGCCGCCCATGCCCCTCATGGACCCATGGGTTCTGGCCCCACGGCTCCCCTCCGCCCTTACCCCCACCACCCACGCACCCGCTCCCCGCCCGTGCTTGTCCTGGGCCCGTCATGGCTCCACCCCCACCCCCAACCCCCATCCCCAACACCCCACCCTTTCCACACTTCCAACCCCCACTCCCACCACCCACGCACCCCGCCCCCCCACTGGACCCATGGCTCCTGGCCCCATTGGTGTTGGTCACATTCTTCATCCCTCGACCTGCATGGCTGCCAACGCTTGGTCCTTTTATGGCCCCTGCTCCACCCCAACCCCCAACCCCCACGTACGCATCCTGCCACCCCCAACCCCCAACCCCCACCCCCACCCACCCACACTTCCAACCCCTACCCCCACCCCCCACGCACCCCGCCCCCCACTGAACCCATGGCTCCTGGCCCGTGGCTTTTCAGCTGACTTTAAAGGGCTCCAGTGCATGCCCGGGCCCTCCGCCCGCTCCGCCCTCCGCCCTTCCAGCTCCGCCCACTCTCCTCTGGCCCATGCTCCCACTCTCCATCCCCTTGACCTACCCCTCATGGACCCAGCTCCCTACCCCTTACCCCTCACACCCCTCACGCACCCTGCCCCGCCGCCCATGCCCCTCATGGACCATGGGTTCTGGCCCCACGGCTCCCCTCCGCCCGAACCCCCACCACCCACGCACCCGCTCCCCGCCCATCCGCCCTTCCCGCTCCGCAACATTCCCCTTGCCCAAGCCCCCCACGCACCCCGCCATGCTTTTCATGGACCCATGGCTCCTGGTCCTATTCTTCATCCCTTGAGCTGCTCCACCCCCACCCGCAACCCCCACCCCCACCCCGCACGCACCCTGCCCCGCCGCCCGTGCTTGTCATGGGCCCCTTGCTCCTAGCGTCATGGCTCCACCCCCACCCCCAACCCCCACCCCCAACACCCCACCCTTTCCACACTTCCAACCCCCACCCCCACCACCCACGCACCCCGCCCCCCCACTGGACCCATGGCTCCTGGCCCCATTGGTGTTGGTCACATTCTTCATCCCTCGACCTGCATGGCTGCCAACGCTGGTCCTATTATGGCCCCTGCTCCACCCCACCCCCCAACCCCCACCCCCATACCGTACGCATCCTGCCACCCCCAACCCCCAACCCCCACCCCCACCCACCCACACTTCCAACCCCTACCCCCACCCCCCACGCACCCCGCCCCCCACTGAACCCATGGCTCCTGGCCCGTGGCTTTTCAGCTGACTTTAAAGGGCCCCAGTGCATGCCCGGGCCCTCCGCCCGCTCCGCCCTCCGCCCTTCCAGCTCCGCCCACTCTCCTCTGGCCCATGCTCCCACTCTCCATCCCCTTGACCTACCCCTCATGGACCCAGCTCCCTACCCCTTACCCCTCACGCACCCATTCTTCATCCCTCGACCTGCAGGGCCATGGACCCATGGCTCCTGGTCCCATGTCTCCCCTCCGCCCCTACCCCCACCACCCACGCACCCGCTCCCCGCCCATCCGCCCTTCCCGCTCCGCATACATTCTGTTTGCCCAAGCCCCCCACGCACCCCGCCATGCTCCACCCCCACCCGCAACCCCCACCCTGCCCCGCCGCCTGTGCTTGTCATGGGCCCGCCCCCCACTCACTGAACCCATGGCTCCTGGCCCCATTGGCTCATGGTCCACGGCCCATGGGTGTGGCTTCTCAGCTGACTTTGAAGGGCCCCAGTGCAAGCGGAGCCCTCCGCCCTTCCAGCTCCGCCTACCCCCCTCTGGCCCATGCTCCCACTCTCATCCCTCGACCTGCATGGCTGCCAATGCTGGTCCTATTATGGCCCCTGCTCCACCCCAACCCCCAACCCCCACCCCCATACCGTACGCACCCTGCCACGCCCAACCCCCTGCCCCGCCGCCTGTGCTTGTCATGGGCCCGCCCCCCACTGAACCCATGGCTCCTGGCCCCATTGGCTCATGGTCCACGGCCCATGGGTGTGGCTTCTCAGCTGACTTTACAGGGCCCCAGTGCAAGCCCGGGCCCTCCGCCCGCTCCGCCCTCCGCCCTTCCAGCTCCGCCTACCCCCCTCTGCCACTCTCATCCCTCGACCTGCATGGCTGCCAATGCTGGTCCTACAAATGGCCCCTGCTCCACCCCAACCCCCAACCCCACCCCCATACCGCACGCACCCTGCCACGCCCAACCCCCAACCCCCACACCACCCCCCACCAACACTCCCCTAACCCACCCCCACGCACCACCGACCAACACGGAACCCATGGCTCATGGCCCCTTGAGCTCATGGGTCCACGGCCCCATGCATGGGTGTGGCTTCCAGCACTGACTTTAAAGGGCCCACCCCCCCCACCCCCCCCCACCACCACCCCCCCCCACCCCCCCCACCCCCACCCCCACCCCCACCCCCCTCCCTGCCACCCCCAACCCCCAACCCCCCACCCACGCACCCAGCCCCCCCACTGAACCCATGGCTCCTGGCCCCATTGGCTCATGGTCCACGGCCCATGGGTGTGGCTTCCCAGCTGACTTTAAAAGCGCCCCAGTGCATGCCCGGCCCCACCCCCCTCCCTGCCACCCCCAACCCCCAACCCCCACCCCCACCCACCCACACTTCCAACCCCTACCCCCACCCCCACGCTACCCTACATTTAGAGGACTTATAAGGCCATACAACTTGACGCGGCGCACGCACAGCCGCTCCCTACATGCGGCGCACGCACTGCCGCTGATGATAGTCGCACATGGAGTTGGTATCCCACTGAGTCCGCGGCCATTTGTCCACCATGGTCTTGTCCACGCGAAAGACTATATATATATATATATATATATATATATATATACATAATCCGCGGCCGGAGCCCACAGTGCCTTGGCCCCCCTTGGAGGGGGTCGGCGGCACTGGCGGTAGCCATTAAATATATAGACACACATACGTGACTGCACAAAGATCACCCCTAGCTGCTATAGCTGAGGGCTTAGAGGGCTCAGGGGCTTGAACTCACAAGCCCCGAACCGATTTTTGAGCGCCGGGACGCGAGTGACGGAGCAAACGGTGTACGCGGGCTTCACAATGTGGCCGAAGTCGTAGGCCACCCTGCCATGCGGGTTGAGGGCTTCGAGCTTCCCAAAGAGCCCTCTACCCCCTCCTTGAGGAATAGTTACCTTAGATCATACTAAGGATCCCTACATAAAGTAAGCAATATTCCCTAACTGAGGACAACTCTGCGAAAGGAAGGCCTCGAGGGCTCCAGTGGGCCGCAAACAAGAAGGAACTGCCCTCTCACCGGGTGGGCCGGAGAGACTCATATGCATGCAGGGGGCGCTGAGGAGACGATGCTGCCTCCGAAAGATCCCCCCCCCCCACTCCCCCCTTAACCGAAGTTGCCTAGATCCGAAACGCCCTAAACCCCTAAACCCTAAACCCCTAAACCCTAAACCGCCCTGGGCTTTTTTGTGTAACCTGAGAGCTAGGTTCTGGCGAAGCTCTTGGAGTAGAGGCCCGGAGATGCTCGCACTACTTTCGGGTTTAGGGTTTAGGGTTTAGGGTTTAGGTTTAGGGTTTAGGGTTTAGGGTTTAGGGTTTAGGGTTTAGGGTTTAGGGTTTAGGGTTTAGGGTTTAGGGTTTAGGGTTTAGGGTCTGGGGTCTGGGGTCTGGGGTCTAGGGTTTAGGGTTTAGGGTTTAGGGTTTAAGGTTCAAGGCTTCGGTGCTTGGCTGAGCTTAGGGCGCCCAGAACTTTGGAGGAGGGCTGACGTCAGGGCTGGCTACACCCTTAGCAGAGTTCAGCTTCGGGTTGTTTAGGGTTTTGGGATGTTCCCACTTATATTAACAGTCCTAAATCCGGATCAGAATACCCCCGATTTTGATCCCCATTAAAGACTGTTAGTATAAGGGGGAACATCCCCAAAACCGCTCCGGCAGGTTTCTCCGAGGCCAGCACCTCGGTGTCCTCGAATCACCCGCGACTCCGTACACGTAGCGGACGGGAGCGGCAGCGCCGCTTCCCTGCGCCTGCGTGGCGAAGCTCCCAGGCCCCAACAACCCAAATCCTCTAAGCCGAACTCTCTAAACCCTAAATAAACCCTAAACCCCTCTAAACCAGACCCTCTAAACCCCCAAACCCTCTTTCATGATGTCATTGCAGAGGCTCCAAAGCGGAAAACCGAAGCCCTTGAACCCAAGCCCTTGAACCCAAAAGAAACTAAGGGGACTCAAACCCTAAACCCTAAGCCCCAAACCCTAAACCCTAAACCCTAAACCCTAAACCCTAAACCCTAAACCCTAAACCCTAAACCAACCCTAAGCCTCAAACCCGAAACCCCAAAAACGCATGGTGGCCGAGCTCAAGGCTCGGTTCTCTTGGGTCTTGTTTGTTTTAACATTGTCTGCCACCCTGAATTACCAGGCATTATCTGAAACAACCCTAAACCCTAAACCCAAAACCCTAAACCCTAAACCCTAAACCCCAAACCACCCCCCTTGTGGAAGTAGCCGTCTGGTCTGGGAGTTCGGGTTCAGGGATTTGGGGTAGGGACTTAGGGGCCTAAGGAAGAGGGTTTGGGGTTTGGGTCCCTCAAGGATTTAGGACTTAGGGCCCAGGGATGCGTAGGGCTAGGGCTCTGAGGGATTTCGGCGCTTGGGGTTGAGGGACTCTCCGGCTGGCAACTACCATGCCGACCATACCCATACCCATGGATAGGAGCTGGCCTTCACTGGTTCATGTCCCTCCTTCTTTTCGCATGTGTATGCACGCACCGCCGGCCTCGTACACCTTCGCCTCACCTCAGCGGGAGTCTACCCAGCGTCTGAATGGACGCAGACGTGACACAATATCTGGATCTGATTTTGGGGCAGGTCGGACTTTCTAAAAAAGTCTCTTGGTTCCCAAGCTTTGAGGTGAAGCCGGATCGGACGACCTGCATACCTGCCTTCTAAGCTGGCGCGCGGAGGCCGTGCTAAAGACATCTTGGAGACTCCAGTGAGCTACAGCGGAACAGATACGAAACCAAAAATCTTCAGGGCTTGCTCTCTGAATCACTGTGCTGCTTGCTTTCAAGCAGCCGTGCGTGGCATGTGCGGCGTAGTCCCCAACAGCACTTCGCCAGTTTGGCGCCGCGTCCTTTCGACTGATTACACAAGCTACGTCTAAGGCTTTGAAGGGACTCTATTTGGGGGTTTCCGAAAATAGGGGTACCCTTTTTGGGGGTATAAAAGGGACCCCTTTTTTGGGAAATACCCATTTCGGAACAATCCCCTCATCGTACGGCTGCAGCCAGTCCTCGCTCTTGTACCAAGCGACAAGACCAGGTGACTGGGCATAGTCCTTGGACTTCGGAGGCTGCTTCGGGGCGTAGGGCCCACAATCCAACCCCACTTCTCTCAACTCCTTAAACCCCATAGAGAGGGCGCGAAAACTGCAGCTCCGCAGCGTTGATAGAATATCCTTTAAGTTTTTGGTTCTGGGGCCAAGGCTAGAGGTATCAAAGTCTCTAGGCGTTGGGTTTACGGGACGCTTCCCGCCAGGGTTAGAGGCCTCAGCGTCCCGCGTGCCTGTGTCGTGCAGCAGGACACGTTCCATCCTAGCGGTCCTAGCGTCTGAGTTCCCCGAAAACCCTTCAAACCTTCGTCACCCCCCCCCCGTTCAACCCTTTAGAGCCCTAGGACCCTTCTAAGGTGCCATAGAATCCCATAGAAACTCTGCGTCTCGGCCTCTGAAGACACCCTATGCAACCCTTGAGGCCCCCAAAAATGGGCCCAGGCTCCAGGTGGTCGACTTGGCTACTCAACCCTTGAGGCCCTAAAAATGGGCCCAGGCTCCAGGTGCTCGACTTGGAACTTCTCCAACACCCAGTTCTGCGCCACGAGTGGGCCCACCTGCGGTGAGCCATCCATCTGCCTCCTGGGCCGGCGGCTCTGAGGGGCTCCCAGGGTTTCCATAAGGGCTCTGTGAGGCTTCTTCTCAGATATCTCTAAATTACAGTACTACAAGTAAACATCATAATTATGATAATAGTAACAATAGTAATAATAAGATTGCTAATCATCTCGGGCAGGGAAAACACCCGCGCTCAAATCCGACGGGACGGGCAGAGCGGGAAGGCAGGAGTGCGCCCGCGAAGAAAGGCCCACACGGACATCCAGACCTGAGAATAGTAATGATAATCATAAAAAAAAACAATAATAATAATAATACGAATAGTAATAATACTACTAATAGCAATAATAATAATTGGGGAAGTCCCAACCCTCGACGATCCCTCAAGGATTCCCACGTAGAGACTGCGATCGACTCGACGGCGCAGGGGGGTGAGGACAGCTGGTCAGCTGGTCAACAGGGTTTAAGATTTAGGGTTTAGGGTTTAGGGTTTAGGGTTTTGGGTTTTGGGTTTAGGGGCTGGCACCCAGCACAAAGGGGGGCGCGGAGGGCAACAGAAGACTCCACCGGTCAGACCTCTCAACTTGGAGGCTGAAACCCAGAGCCAGTTTACGTGTTGGACCTTACACAGCAACTCGCTTGCTGAGTTTAGGCGCCTAAACTCAGCTTGCATTGGAGGTTTGCGAGGATTAGGGGCTCCTTTTTGATATTGAGCCTCTGGGGGCCATAGGGCTTGATGATGCTGAAGCTTGTGGTCCGTGCGGTTCTGGGCTTTTGCCCATGGTCAAAAACAGTCCTTACAAGCGGGGGGGGGGGGGTGAACACACATCATGTCGTGAAAAACCACATCACCCCAATGTGGACGCTCACGCAGAGAATTCCCCATCACTCGAGGGAATACACATCACAAGATACGAAACCCCAATGTGGACGCTGTTTTCGGCTGCCACTGAGACCTCAAAATCCACCAGACCTCGCGGAGGCCCATGTGTCGGGCCATTTTTACATCAATCTGGCATAAATTTTGGCAGCAAATCCCGAAGGAGACGCTCGGTTTGTATCAACATACGGAATGTTGATCTTCGAATTACACACCTGAGACCCGCAGCTGCTCGAGTGCACACTGACTGCCTGCTGCCTGCTGCATGTGTCTGGCGGACCAAACACTGCGACGGAGCCCGGTTTTGATATAGAAAAAAAGTGCATTAGACCAGCTAGAACGGAAACGTCCTGCCAACTGCCTTAAACAAACTTGAAGCCGTGGTGGCAGCTTGGATCAGCGCCAAGTCTTATTCCAAAATGCAAACCCAATGTGGAGATTTGACGCAGGCGCCCCAGTGTGGATGCCGATCGATGTGTATGTACACCGAGCGATGCGAGTTAAAAGACCCCCTCCCGCATGTGTTTCACAGGTTTTCTTTCCGTATAAATAAGTATCTATATCTATATATATCTATATATATATACAAATGCCATAGATTCTTAATGTTATAGGGTTTGTAAGTTTGTAGGATTCATAGGGTCTGTCGGGCTCGGAGAGGGCTGTGACAATGGGCTGTGTGGGACGGCTCGGGCTTATAAGAAGGGAGCGTTGGTCTTTGCGTGTCTGGAGAAGCCTTGTGAGAAGAGTGCCACGCCATCCCGGTTGAGGGGTCGAAACCCTAACCCTAAAGCCTGAAGCCTAAGCCGTAAACCCTAAGCCCTAAGCCCTAAACCGTAAACCCTAAACCCAAAGCCTTGAGTTCGGGTTTGGGTGAAGGGACCCCGAAACCCGACTTTCTCAACGTGCGAACCCGTTTGAAAACAGACCCCACACCCCCGAGACATCGAAAAAGCTTGCTCTCATGCTTCACAGCCAAGGGGCCTCGTCTTTGAGTTCAGGCTGCTTCTCCGGGGGTGGAAATGGGGGCTGAGTTCTTGTGGCCATTCCAGCAGCTGTGACCCTGAACCCTAAACTCGAAACCTTTGAAGGCAAGGTGCCCAGCGCCGGGCATCCGAAGGAAGCGTCGGAGAAATGGGACGTAGAGCGCAATGGCCTGGCGTCGTTGCAGTGCTCGAAGGAGCTGTGCCACCCTAAACCCTAAACCCTAAACCCCCAAATTATAAGGTTTCGAGCGCAGGCGACCTGATCATCCTACCGATGAAGCCCATGAGCCTTCAAGCAGGGCTGAGGGTCTGTAGGGCTTCAATCCTAAAACCCTCCAAAAAGCCTTCCGAGTTGTGCTGTGAGGCTTTTTCAAAGGCTTTGGATGCAACGTCAGAAAGGTCCACACAAGGGAGACAGAAAACTTGCACGCATGGAGGCGTTGAAGATGGTTGAAGGGCTTTGAAGGCTTCGGGCTCTGGAGGGTTCGGGTTTCGTTCGGTGCTGAAAATGCTCCATGGCACTTTTTCCTTCTTTCCTCCTGCTCTGCCCGGCTTGCTGCCAAGAAGCTCCATCCCCCAGCTCGATGATCTGAAACCTCTCCCAAGCCATCCAACCTATGCAGCGCGACATAATCGGGTTGGGCTCTGTGCCTTGGGATGTTCCCCCCTATACCTAGCAGTCCTTCATCGGGATTCTATCAAGGGGTACTGTAATCTCTGTTAAGGACTGTTAGTATAAGGGGGAACATCCCAAGCTGTGCCCCTGATTCTGCTTCCCCGTATGAACAATACTGCGACGCAGCAGCGGCTGTGAATGACAGTTTCACGAGCCTCCACGTACTATGAATTGCACATGATGGCACCCCCACCTGTGCGCACCTATGACAGGGTGACTAGATGCAGCAAGGCAGCTTTCGTCAAACGCGTCGAAGTTGAACAGAAGCAGGTCGGCAAGGTTGTCCGAACCCCGTATGCCTTGCGCGAGGCGCGAGACTCGCAAAGGGGACCTGCTCCACCCATTAGGGTTTAGGGTTTAGGGTTTGGGGTTTAGGGGTTTAGGGGTTTCGGGGTTTAGGGGTTAGGGTTTAGGGTTTAGGGTTTAGGGTTTAGGGTTTAAGGTTTAGGGTTTAGGGTTTAGGGTTTAGGGTTCAGGGTTTAGGGTTTAGGGTTTAGGGTTTGGGTTTAGGGTTTAGGAGCCTGTGCAATACAGCCTGAGGTCTTGTGGGCAACTTGCAAGCGCGGCCGAGCTTCGCGCAAAGCCATTGTGGTAGAAGTTGTGCAAGGCCACATCCCCATTACTGCCCGCGTCCACGACAGTAAAGCGCTCCCATGTCCACTCTTTTGGCATGGGTATCTCACTTTCTCCGCCTCAGCACGGCAAATGTTGCCTCCTGCTGCTGCATACAACCTGAAATCAAATCAATCCAAACCTGCGTCTCTGGTGAGACAGGGTTACTACCCCGCCCCCCGCCCCCCCACCCCCCCGGCCAAACAAAAAACAACACAAATAAACAAGATAATAAGAAAAAACCAATCTCAGGCCAGAGGCTGGCGTCCATTATCGGGGAATGCGCTCGGGCAAAGCTGCCCCAATGTGCGTTGCGCAGCCTTTGCTCGACCCTCCAAGCCTTTAGGCCTGGACCCCACAGATGCTCCGAAAACGTTTGGAAAAATCCACACGCCCGAACAGTCCTCTTCTCAAAAACCCTAAACCCAAACAACTTTGCCCCAACAACCCAAGAAAACCCAAAACCAAATGGCGGGTTCTTAGTAGGGAATGAGGGAATGAGGTACCCTCGATGATGCCTTAAAGGGTATATATGGGGCCCTTATTCCCTCATTCCCCATCGTAAACTCCGAAAAGTTGGAACATCCTAATGCCCATACCCCAAAGGCATACTAGAGGGAATCCCAGCAGTCATCCTTAAGCCATGTTCCAACTCTCTGAAGTTTACTGTACTACCGGGGGGAGCTGTTCTGAGAGCAACGTGGATAATGTTTAAGGTTTAGGGTTTAGGGTTTCCTAGTTCATGGTTTGGATAGTACTAAAATGCAAATTTCTCTTCCTTACTGAGTTTAAGTACCCTTAAACATGTAAAAAGCCACCCCACAATATGACAAAGTTTTGAGGGCTTCACAATTGAGGCACCCCTTCCCTTTTCTTTTCCGGTGAGCTTTCAGACTTTTCGGTGGAGGCCTACCCTATAACCCTAAACCCTAAACCCTAAAGCCTATGAAGCGCAAGGCGCGAAATGACGTCCCCGGGCCAGACGGAAGCTGTGACCATCTCCTGGACCGGGTCTTTCGGAGATTTAGGGTTTGGGGTTTCGGGTTTGGGGTTTCGGGTTTGGGGTTTAGGGTTTAGGGTTTAGGGTTTAGGCTTTGAGGTTTGAGGTTTAGGGTTTAGGGGGTTAGGGGTTAGGGGTTTAGGGTTTAGGGTTTAGGGTTTAGGGTTTAGGGTTTAGGGTTTAGGGTTTAGGGTTTAGGGTTTAGGGTTTAGGGTTTAGGGTTTAGGGAGCAAAAGCGGCCTTCTGCTTCCAGGCGAGGATGCGCTCGTTGGGAGTCCATCCTTGCCTGACACTTCAACGGCCAGGTCTTCCCAAGCCCTCGGTCTAAGGGTTAGGGTTTAGGGTTTAGGGTTTAGGGTTTAGGGTTTAGGGTTTAGGGTTTAGGGTTTAGGGTTTGGGGTTTAGGTTAGGGTTTAGGGTTTAGGGTTTAAGGTTTGGGGTTTAGGGTTTAGGGTAAACCCTCAACCCCAAAAAGACGGTTCAGGGTTTAGGGGTGCCGAGCCAAATACGCCAGCACATCTAACTCGCATGGGTTGAATCATTGTGAATGCGACTGCGGAGACCAACACATGTACTGCCATAGGAAGCTGCAAGGGAATCCTGTGCAAAAAACGTAAAGGAAGTAAGAATGCCCCGAACCCCGAACCCTGAACCCTAAACCCTAAACCCCAAACCCCAAACCCTAACCCTAAACCCCAGTATTGGATAGCAGCAGGCTGTTTCAAAATCGCAAACCTCATTGGCCACTTCTCTACATCATGCTCCGTCTTGAGATACTGCTACAAGGCGGCCCCTAATCTTTAGGGTACCCCAAAAAACGACCATCTTTTGAGAACGGACCGCATGGATTTGAATCGGCAATTCAGCCGGGTGCGGCCCCGCGTGAGGCAAAGCTCCAGGATACTAGCGCACACGAAGCAGTCACACGGAAAACCCTAAACCCCAAACCCTAAACCCTAAACCCTAAACCCTAAACCCTAAACCCTAAACCCTGCTTGGAGCCGGGATTTGCTGCCACGGTGCAACGAGATGTCATCTTCCCAGGCCGCGCGCCCAAACCTAGCATGGCACGCCAGACTGTGAGAAACAGCGGCTGGCTACGGTTCCATGAGCATCATCATGATGTTTGTGCAACTACTAACTAAATATGAAGACATGCGTATATGTATATGTAAATGGATGTGTCTATGTGTATGTATTTGTATATGTATGCGTATATGTATATGTATATGGATATGGATATGTATATAAATCCTAAACCCTAAACCCTAAACCCTAAACCCGAAACCCTAACCCTTTAGAGGATTCCGCAGAGAGCCCCGCCGAGCATCCCTGGAGTGCCGGGAGAGAAAGGCGGCTTAGGGTTTAGGGTTTGGGGTTTAGGGTTTGGGGTTTAGGGTTTAGGGTTTAGGGTTTAGGGTTTGGGGTTTAGGGTTTAGGGTTTAGGGTTTAGGGTTTAGGGTTTAGGGGTTTAGGGGTTTAGGGGTTTAGGGGTTTAGGGGTTTAAAGTTTAGGGTTTGGGGTTTAAGGTTTAGGGTTTAGGGTTTAGGGTATGTTTGGAGACACGCCCCGGCGAAGCCCGCAACAGTCCCGGCGAGTATCCATATGGAGTGCCCAGAGAATCCCGCAGAGAGGTAGCTGTAGGGTGGGGATGAGCGAAGTAAAGCATGTAATTGATAGGGTTTAGGGTTTAGGGTTTAGGGTTTAGGGTTTAGGGTTTAGGGTTTAGGGTTTAGGGTGTGTGTGTACATAAGCATATACATGTATCAGCATCCGGGGCCCTCGTGACGGAGTGGCGTGCGCTGGAGCGTCGAGGGACACTGCGGTGTGCGAAGTTCCCGGAGCCGCCCAGTGCACGTTGCCTCCCTGGATCCAATCTCTGGTGCCATCCTTGTTCATTGTTGGGATAATATTAAAAATTTAAATTTATATTCCTTATTGGGTTTAAGTACCCTTAAAAATGTAAAATGTTACCCAACTATGACAAAGCATCGGCTTCCTCGACTGGAACCCACATGTCGAGACCTGGCATGGATCGAGCAACCAAAGTGCACAGCCCTCAGGGAACTTCGCAGGCTCAGGGAAAACTGGAAACGCCCTAGGAGGCCCCCCCCCCAAGCCCACAATAATCCACAGGATTTCGTAGATGACACAAACGTGACTCTTCAACTCCTGAGGCACAGGCCCTGGTCAATATAGTAGCGATAGTTGAAGAAAAAGATCGTGGCTTCCTGGGACTCCCCGCCCTCTTCGGTTGGCGCTTTGCTTTTCAGTGTCTAGGTGCTATAGGGTTTAGGGTTTTGGGGGGTTTAGGGTTTAGGGTTTAGGGTTTAGGGTTTAGGGTTTAGGGTTTGGGGTTTAGGGTTTAGGGTTTAGGGTTTAGGGTTTAGGGTTTTGGGGGGTTCTGGGGCGAAGGGTCGAACGCCATTCTGGGCACCGCGCTTCGGTGTTGCGACACCCAGAGCCCCGAAAACCCAGATCCCACCAGCCCCAAACTGACAGAACACGGTCCCTCCGCTCCATGGGTCTTAGGGCTTAGGGGGGGGTTTAGGGTTTCTTTTAGGGAAGCACCCTGTCAGACCCCCCCAAAGTGCAAAACTTTTCGCCGAGCGTCGGCCCTCGTCATCAGCCGCCCCCCTTGCTTCTCAACCCACGCCTTCGACTCGTTCCACGTGCGCCGGGGGTCTCCACCGTAGGGCTGAGGAGCCTCTGCTCACAAGCACAACAACAACCCTAAGTTGGGATGCTCCCCCCTTTATACTGACAGTCCTTCATGGGGATTCTAGAAGGGGGTACCGTAATCACTATAAAGGACTGTTAGAAAAAGTTGGAACTTCCAAAACCCTAACCCCTAAGCCCTAAACTCCTAAACCCTAAACAACACACTCTCTCCCTCCCTCACAAGACAAGACTTCAAGGCTGAGGGTTTTGGGGGTGGAGACCCCCAAAAGCAAATGACGAGCACAGAGGAGTTGAGTCAGATGCCGCCCAAAGCGCATTGCTCCGGAAGACTTGGTACTTGTTCTTCTCCAGCTCCTTTCGTCAGGTTTAGGGTTCAGGGGTTTGCTGTAAGGACTCTCTTCACCAGGAGGCAGATTTCTTAAGTCAGGGTTTGGGGTTTAGAGCCTAGGGTTGCGGGTTTCACAGCCAAAAACTACACGAAACCTACATAAAACGAAGCCTAAAACCCCAAGCTCCCATAACCGGGCGGAGGTGCTTCATTTTTCTTTCCTAGGTGTGGCGGGGGACTGCTGCTTGCAACGACGGGTTTGGAAAGTTCATGTGGGCCAAATGGGTTTTGAAGCCATTGGTTTTGGGGGGGGGAGGTGGAGGGGGCGAGGGGCAGCCGCCCCCCCCCCCCCCCCCCCCCCGTTTGCAAACACGGTGCTTTGTATGACGGTTTTTCAAAGGATTCAAAATGGAGTGGGGGCGGTCCTTTGTGCTACACCAAAAGAAAAAATCCAAAACACTTACGCAGAACAGGGGACCAAGGGACCAAGGGGGCCCGCCACACCTATGAAAACGAAGGCCCGCCACACCTAGGAACAAGAGGGCCCCACCATGCCTAGGAAAAAAAACCACGAAGGGACTAAGGGACCAAGGGACCGGGGGGCCCGCCGCACCTAGGAAAAAGAAGAGGCCCGCCACACCAGTGAAAAAAGGTCCCCGCACACCTAGGAAAAAACACCGGACCCCCCGCAACCCTAAACCCTAAAGCCCTTAATCCCTAACTCCTAACCCCGAAGCCCTGTACCCCTAATCCCACCTTGCAAACCCTAGAAACCCCTCAGCCTAAGCTGAGTTCCCTCGGGCGACTCAGGGCTAAAACCAAAACCCTAAACCCCTAAACACCCTTAACCCTAAACCCTAAACCCCTAACCCCTAACTTCAAAAACCTAAATCCTCAACCCCAAATCCTAAACCCTAAACCCTAACCCTACGGTTACTCAGGCGACTAAGGGCTGGGCGCGGGTCGAGCCGATGATGGTGATCTTCTTCCAGTACAAAAGGGCCTGGGTTGGCCCGAGACCCTCTGCAAAAATGTAGGGTTTCGGGTTTGGGGTTCGAGGGTTTGGGGTTTGGGGTTTAGGGTTTAGGGTTTGGGGTTTGGGGTTTGGGGTTTAGGGTTTAGGGTTGAAGCTTCTCTTCAGCTCAATAAGGAACAAAAAAAATCAAACCAAGTGCCCACCAGCTGCTCGCTCGCCAGATCCCCAACCTTGCCTCGGACACACTGAGGGGTTTGCGAAGATAGGGGACCCCCCAATATAGATCCCCAAAATAGTCGGGTTCCCTTATAATCAGGACCCAGATAAGGTGCCCCAAATTTAGGAACCCACCCCCCCCCCCCCACTTAGAGTTTGGGGCTTCAGGGTTTCGAGTCTTGGCTCTCAGGGGTTGAGGCTTGGGGTTAGGGCACGGTGCTTTCCCTAAACCCTAAACCCTAAACCCTAAAGCCTAAACCCTAAACCCTAAACCCTAAACCGGTTCTAGGATGACATGAGGGGTGTTTGAGGGATTGGGAATTCTGATCTTGGGGGTGCGCAGGGCGTGGCGTCAGGTCTAAGATGCCTTGGGCTTGGAGCTGAGGGCTTCCGGCTCCGAGTCTTCGAGCTTCTGCTTGAGCAGCCCAACAATAACTGCATTTTGGGTTTAGGGTTTAGGGTTTAGGGTTTAGGGTTTAGGGTTTAGGGTTTAGGGTTTAGGGTTTAGGGTTTAGGGTTTAGGGTTTAGGGTTTAGGGTTTAGGGTTTAGGGTTCAGGGTTACAACCCAATTATGACCCCACTAGCGTACTTGAGGGGCTGAAATGTGGGAGAGAACTACACTTGTAATGGGGTTACTAACCTTGAACCTCCAAGTAGGGCAGAGCCCCAACGACTAGAAGCATCTGCCGACATGCGCAACCAAAAGTATGAGTTGGGGATCCTGTATCGTCGACTTGCCCGAAACCAGTAGGACCCCAGACACCTCCCAGAGCCCACGCGCGTCAAGCGTCCAGCGTTTAGGGGTTCTAGAGTTTTACTAAAAACCCTAATCTAATCGGGCTTGGGGTGTATTTTAGGGTTTAGGTTTTAGGGTTTAGGGGTTTAGGGTTTTAGGGTTTGGGGTGATTTTAGGGTTTAGGTTTTTGGGTTTGGGGTTTTAGGGCTTGGTTTGTTTTAGGGTTTTAGGGTTTAGGGTTTGGGGTTTAAGATTTCGTGTTTTGCCCGGCGTCTGGCTCACATCCATGCAAACCCGTTTTTCTGCGAGCTGTGATCGGGGGGGGTGCAGGCCAAGGGCAGGAACCCGGCCGACTGCTAACAGTTGAGACTTGCTAAGTTCGGGTTATACGGATCTTGGTGTGAGCCACGGTTTAGGGTTTAGTAAGGGTTTAGGGTTTAGGGTTTAGGGTTTAGGGTTTAGGGTTTCAGGGTTTAGGGTTTAGGGTTTAGGGTTTAGGGTTGGTGCTAAAGAGGAGAACTGAAGCGCTACACCCTACACCCACTCACCTTGATCAGAGGCGCAAAGTCTTGTCGTCGGCCCAACCTGGCCACCCCCACCTCAGCATGAAGTTTAGAGCTTGGGGTTTAGGGTTTCAGGGTTTAGGGTTTAGGGTTTAGGGTTTAGGGTTTAGGATTTAGGGTTTAGGGTTTAGGGTTTAGGGTTTAAACGAGCTGTCACGTTCTGAGGCTGTAGGGGCTTAGGGCAGAGGCCTCCCCAGGTTTCAGCCACTTGGTGCTGAGAGGGTTTGAAGGTCCAGCAAGGGGTGGAAACACCCTCAACACTGCAACCCCAAGCACCTTACACCCTCGCAAAGAAGAAGCAAAACCTTACAAAAAGACAGCACGTTCTATGTGCCCTAAACCCTAAACCCTAAACCCTAAATCCTAAACCCTAAACCCTAAACCCTAAACCTCAAACCCTAAACCCTAAACCTTATACCCTAAACCCTATCCTGACTTGGGATGCCTCCGGGGCACACAGAGTTGTGACTCTGGCCCGAGACGGCCCAGGCGGGCCTGCCGATTTGAATGTAGTCGCGCGTGCCGTCCGGCTCCAGCGTGGGCATCCACATGTCGATGCCTTGAGAGGTTTAGGGTTTAGGGTTTAGGGTTTAGGGTTTAGGGTTTAGGGTTTAGGGTTTAGGGTTTAGGGTTTAGGATTTAGGGTTTAGGGTTTAGGGTTTAGGGTTTAGGGTTTACTTGGAAATTGATGGCGTGCTTGCTTCACCATGTGTGAGTGTACTTAAAAGCGTCCTTCTCACCATATTAGGGCACTTCAGAGGCTTATAAGTGTGTTATAAGTACAGTTATACTTGGCTAGTAGCCAACATCAAGCCAGTTCGTCGTCAGCCTTAAGTTTAGGGCCAAGTCTAAGGAGTTGGAGCCTGGTTTGGGAGTTCGCTGAGGTTGCATCCCGCACATGGGTTTGTGGATCATAAGAGTCAAACGATGGCACAGAAGAACCCTCAACCCTAAACCCTCAACCCTAAACCCTAAACCCTAAACACCAAACCAGATCAGAGGGGGCCAGCCGGATCCCAAAGGTGATTGGATTCTCTGGTGCTGCATTTGGGGGCTTTCCATGTTATCTTCGCGCCATTTTGAAAAAGCACTAGTAGGTGGGGGGCTTAACCTAACCTTATACCCTAAACCCTATAACTCTTTGCTAGATGTGCTCTTGCGCACACAGCCTTCAACAAGCTCCAGTAGTGGCTTACCAAGAACGGTGAAATTTCAGCTCTTCATGGCTCATATGGTGTCTTGCTCAACCTATGGGGGTCAGCACTCTTACCATGGAAACAAAGCAATGTTCGTAATGAGATTCCTGGCTCTTCCAGCATCTGAGAAGAGCAATCGGCATCAACAGGCCCACCGCCCCCCCCCACTGTCAACCCTAAACCCTAAACCCTAAACCTTAGACCCTATTCTTTGGAGTACTGTCGCACTGATAGCCCGAATACGGGCCTGCTAAGCCTTCGAAAGCTGGTAAGAAGAGAACACGACTTTCCTGCACGCCTCGTGGCCGCGCCTATGCGCCACCCTTATAAGTTCAGCCTGTTCGAACCCTGTAACTCAAAACCCAGAACCCTACACCCTAAACCGTAAACCCTAAACCCTATAACCCTATAACAATGTAAGCCTATAACCCTAAACCCTATAACAATATAAGCCTATAAGCCTCTAACCCTATAACCCTAAACCCTATAACCCTGTAACCCTATAACCCTATAACCCTAAACCCTAAACCCTAACTGTTGAAGCCTACTCCTGTACATGTCATCCTGTAGCAGTTGCACCATGCAGTTTTCCGTTTGCTTTCTAGGCCCAAAGCCTTGAGCATGAAACATTCTAAATATGTACAGCATTTCACAGAGTAGGTGCCAAACCCTACAAAGTAGTTATACCTTTGTGGTCTTTCGCTGTCTTGTTTGCTTGCGTGTAAAAAGCTCCGCGCTTAGTTTGAGTCCTTGCAATGGCTGATTTCAGAGGGGAAGTCATGAATCCACTTCTGTCTTCTATGCCTGCTGGGGCTCAACCTCAGCAGGTTATGAGCCCAACGCTTGGGCAGGGCTACGGCACCAATCCACCGCATCCATCTCCACCTCCCGGAGGGGATGGTTTGCAGCACTCAGGTTCAATGCCACCACGTGAATCAGGCCAGTCAGGTGCAGTGGGCCTTGAACCTAATACGGCTACGGGAGGGGCATTGGGAGGTACAGGCCAGCATGAATCATCGCGAGGTTCAGGGGAAGTGCCACCAATGTCGACCACCAGTGAGGGTGGTGAGAGCGCACACCAAATTGTGCATGTGCCCGGCACAACACCGGGCGGGAGCCCAGGTCTGCAGGCCAGCACTGGCATGCCAGGTACCGCGAGCGGTGAAGCAGTGCCAGGGGGAGCAGTCGCTGGAGACTCCCATGTTGAGGGGTTCCTTACCCCGCGCTCCCAGCAAGGACAGGGTTTGCCCACTATTGCAGAAATGGTTGAGGGTTTCCCTGGGGCTGGGCTCCAGCTCATGTCAAGGGTTGGGGATTTTTTCAGAGTTGCCCGCACTGAGGTCATGCAGGTCCCGGTGTGGCAGGACTCACACGCAACGCCACCACGAAGTGCTACCCGTTCCATGGGTAGTCCGGGGGGTGCACCAGGGCAGTTGGCTTTGGGAGATGGGAGTTTGGGTTCTGCTAGTGGGTCGTTGCCGCAAGTGGGGCCACAAGGAACGCCAACATCCTTTGCACCACCGCACCCCGGAAGGGAGGGCCCGCTCCTGAACGCCGACATGCTGCAGCGCATGCAAGTTTTGGAACGTAGGGCTCCCCTATTGTACGGTAACATGCCTGATAGGCCCCATTCCCGTTCAGACTCAACCTCCTTGCCCCAGGACGCAATTCAAGCGGAGGTTGCTAGGCAGTTGGCGGGGTTTGATCAAAGGGCTCAGGCTCAGGAGTTGAGAAATCAGGCCCAGGACCTTGAGATCCAGCGTTTGAGGAGGCAACTTGAGGAGGAGAAGGCTATGAGGGAGCAGTTGGCGAGGGAGGCGGCAGCTTAGATCTGTGCTCCGCAGGCCCCGCCGCAAATGCAGGTCCCCATACCCCTCCAGGTGCCATCATCGCAAGATGCTCAGGTCCACACTTCCTCTGCGCATCAGGTGCAGGATGTTGCAGCGCCGGCGGTTGGTGCTTTGAGAGCGCCCGCTCAAGCTGCAGCAGCAGCCGCGTCAGGGTTTTGGTCCAACTTCTGGTCAGGGTTGCAGGGTTCCCATAGGTTGCCCAGCAGTGCAACCCCGCCCGGAGGGGTCGGGCAGTCCTACGACGCAGCACAGGTGAATTTGGCTTGTTCTGCTCCAAACCCCCCTTCTCAGGCCGAAAACCTGGGTCTGGGCCAGATCTGGCCTCAAGGCTCAGGAATGCCACAGGTGCCACAAGTGCAAGGTACACAGGTGCCCGCATCTCCACCCGGAGGGGTTGGACCCGCTGCCTATGCACAGGTGCCACAGGTGCAAGGTACACAGGTGCCCGCATCTCCACCCGGAGGGGTTGGGCCCGCTGCATGTGCACAGGTGCCACAGGTTTCAGACGCAGGTACACAGGTGCCGCATGCTCAGGTATCAGGTGCCCAAGCCAGTGCAGCTCCAGGAGGAGCGTCTGCAGCAAGCGCAGCGCCCTCCTCGGGCAATCCCATGATGGATGCCTTGTTTGCAGGAATGCAGCAGCTTCAAACCATGCAGGCGCAGGGCATGCGGGATAAGAGTGTTGTTAGCAACGCCCCTGAAGCCGTCAAGCCAGGCGCTACTGCACTTCCCATGCTGAAAGCTCCTGATCCGATGAGTGGTTCGTTGGATTTTCAGGATTGGTTGGAGTTAGTTGCAGGGTTGATGGGTGATTTGTCCGATTCCTCGCATGATTGGTGGACCGCAGTGCTGCAGGTGAGCCGTGACGCATATGAAAGGTGGGTGAAGGCTACTCCGCTCGATCGCATCAGGGTAGAGGTTGACGAGCGCCCGGAGCTGGTGGAGGGAAAGTGGTCCAGGGTCAACGCACGTGCGTGCGCCATGATTTTAGCAGCCCTAGATCAAGGGGTAAAAGCGGAAATGGTAGCTCGCAGGACCACTCAAGTAGCCACTCAAATCATGTTTCGGCTTTACACGTTGTATCAGCCTGGAGGTTCCACGGAAAAGGCATTGGTGTTGAATCACCTGCAAAATCCCAATGTTGTTCAGGATGTGGTGTCAGGTGTGTCCGCGCTGAGGGCATGGGGTAGGTGGCACAAGCGCTGCATTGACTGCGGTATGGTAGCCCCAGATCCTACAGTTCTTGCCGGTGCCCTCACCGAAATGACCAGCCATATCCTAAGCCAAAACCCGGACCCCATGTTCCGAACTCAGATGGTTCGCAGCATGCTGCACATCGAGACTCACCCTTCGGAAGATGCGGTTCAGGAGTATTACAAGCACTTGTTAGCCGAGTTTGAAACCATGGCTGGAGCACAGATTGCCACACAGGGTGGGTCAGGCAACAATGTCGCTTTGAAGGCCATGGACGCTACGGGGGGTAAGTCGGGGGGCAAGGGGGGTGAAACTTAGGGTGGGGGGAAGGGTAAGCCGTGCAAGTACTTTCTTACGCCTAAGGGGTGCAAGTTCGGTGCGAAATGCAAGGCTCCTCACTCCATGAGCGACCTGCCAGCGGCTGAAAGGTTTAAGAAGTGCCTAAATTGTGGCTCTGAGGACCATCGCGTCAAAGATTGTAAGGCTGGAAAGGCCGAGCCAGCGGCACCGGAACAGAAGCCGTCAGTCCAGGCAGCCTCCACCTCCACGTCATCCTCCGCGCCACCCGTTGTCCAGGCCACGCCTGTTCTGTCCATGGATTCCTTCCTTCAGCACGCATCCCACGCCTTGAGGCAGCTTGAAGCTGCGCATGCCACTCATGGGCAACAGCCGTCGCAGGGTCCAGTATCCACAGTGCCTGCTCCAGCGGCCCCCACTCCTGACGGAGATGGTGTGCAGCAGCCTTCAAATCCATCCCTCCAGAAGCTCACCATTTGCTCAAGCATGCCAGCTAGTTGCCTTCCAAATGACCCACAAGCAAACCCCCCTTCTCGAGCCGAGATCGAGGGGTTGCCCGGTGCCCAAGCTGTGGAGTCCGAGCCACCTTTCATTGGACATGCCCTTCTAGACTCAGGGGCCACGCACCCTTTACGGCCAGCATCGTCGCAGGTGGAGTGGGTCAAGACAAACAAGGTGCAGGTTGGTTTAGCAGGGGGCCACACATCACACATGCGCATCACTAAGCATGGGGTGATACTCACGCCTCCCGGGAGGGATGAGCTGCCGACTGCAATTGTGCCCCTAGGACAGCTTGTCGCGCGGCTGGGGTACATATTGAGTTGGACAGCTGATGAGTGTTTCTTGCGTTCCCCTGAAGGTGAGCTCACCACGTTGATGGTTCAGAACGGTTGCCCTGTGATTGAGCATGATAGGGCGTTGACGCTAATCGCTGAGTTGGAGGCTCAGCGTGAAAACGCACGCAGCACGTTTGCAAACCGCGCTGCAAACGAGGTCTCTTCAACCCTCGTCATAGCCAAAGCACTTCAGGCCTTTGGCTTGCCCCTTAGAGGGCAGGATGAGCACGTAAGTCCAAGTCTGAAACAAGGGTGGGGACATGGAATAAGTGCCCAAATGACCGCGCCCATTTGGCCAGGGCAAACCCCCCTTTTGGAGCCAAAAAAGGGGGTTTGTGGGACCCAAGTTTTGGATCCCAAAGTGTGCCTGCAGCAGTCCTCAACCGTTTGGTTCAGGTTGGACGCCGACGATGAGTGTGACGACAACCCCACACGATACCAGCTTGATGGTGATGGGGATTCAAGCGTCTATGATTTGGACTGGACTCGTCTGCCACTCTCGCCGCTCGGAAGAGATGGGCCTGCACAGGTGCCAGGTCCACTGCCGTGTTGTCCGGGCAGGTTTAGTTTAGATGGTTTTGGTGGGTTTTGCGTGTTTGGGCTGCGTGAGGTCCAGCCAACAAACTGCCAGGACCTCACCACCAGGCCAGGAGGAGAGCATGAAACCACAGTGCCCAGCAGTGTTGCAGTTCCAGCAACCTCCCCCCGGGAGGGCGGGACCTGCAACGCACGCCAACGTCTGACGGCAAACCTCCTTTTTCAGCTGCAGCTGTTATTGTGTCTGTTTTTGCTTGGCATGCGTGGCACTGTGTTTACACCGTGCTCTGGTGTCCGGAACCCACCCGCAGCAGCTACAGGCACTCCAGTACCGTACTGGATTGAGGAGGAGCCGTGCGTTAGGTTGTGGGGTTTGAGCGCTGTCGTGCCGGAGCCTCCTGTCCAGGAGGAGTCCCAACAACCCCTTGCAGAAAAAGCTGTGCGTTTAGCTTCAGCTGCAGATGGCCTTGTGACCGCAGTTTGTTGGGGCATGCCTGGGTTTTACCTGGTTCACAAGCGTGATCATCCTGTTTGTGCGATATTCATGCTGCTTGTCTTTTTGCAAGTCATAGGCGCCGCTAGCCAGCAGGATGAAGAGCCGGAAGACCTGTCGCTCCCAGTTCCCTTGGACGCCGACCTGATGCTTGCAGTGTGCATTTTCGGTGTTGCGTTTTGTGCCATTGTTTTGTGGGAGTTTCTGAAGTGGAGTTTTGCCTTCTTGTCCCGCAGGACCTTCGGCATGAGCAGTGTGTCGCTAAGCCCGCGAAAGGCACGCAAGTTGCAGCGTCTCAGGGACCGCACGGAGCAAGTCCGGGCAGAAATCTCTGAGAGAGAGGCAGCGGCCAGTTCCTCACAGCATCTTGCGACCGCTTCCGGGAGGAACGCGCCAGCTTCCACTAGGCAGGCCGATGAAGCACCAACTCGTTTCTTTGCAACGCCAGAGGGCAACGCGCTTCATCGCACCAAGGCCTGTCCCACACTTGCCCGTTCACACAAGTTTGTTGTGTTTGAGGTCTGCCGGCAGTGCCACAGGAGCCAGGCAGACTGCACGCAGCATAGCACACGTTAGGGCATCCGCCGCCCTGACGGGTAGGTTGCGCGCCCCATTGCGCAGGCCTGCCAGCAGTGCTTTCCTTTTGCAAAGAGGTGCCGTGAGAGCCCTCGCACTCTGAGGCCAGCCGGCCAGCTACAGCCTTTCCTTCGGTAGGAGCTCGTACCTCCTCCCGGAAGGGATGGACATGTACAGGTTTTGTTTGTCGCAATACCCTAGCGGTGTTGCGAAGGAGGAGTGTTGAAGCCTACTCCTGTACATGTCATCCTGTAGCAGTTGCACCATGCAGTTTTCCGTTTGCTTTCTAGGCCCAAAGCCTTGAGCATGAAACATTCTAAATATGTACAGCATTTCACAGAGTAGGTGCCAAACCCTACAAAGTAGTTATACCTTTGTGGTCTTTCGCTGTCTTGTTTGCTTGCGTGTAAAAAGCTCCGCGCTTAGTTTGAGTCCTTGCAATGGCTGATTTCAGAGGGGAAGTCATGAATCCACTTCTGTCTTCTATGCCTGCTGGGGCTCAACCTCAGCACTAACCCTAAACCCTAAACCCTAACCCTCAAACCTAAACCCTAAACCCTTAACGCGAAATCGGACCCGGCGCCGCGGTCTGCGAAGAAGAAGGGGTTTTCAATGATCCAGTTCCAGGCTTCCTCGGGTTTAGGGTTTCGGGTTTAGGGTTTAGGGCTTAGGGCTTAGGGTTTAGGGTTTAGGGTTTAGGGTTTAGGGTTTAGGGTTTAGGGTTTAGGGTTTAGGGTTCAGGGTTCAGGGTTTAGGCTGGCTCAGGGTGGCATGTAAGAAGATCGCAACGAACTCTCTAAACCAGTGGTTTGGGTGGGCCTTGCGACGTTCCCACCCCCCACCCCCCTCCCCCGCCCGCAAAGCCCCTAAAGCGCAAACCCGAAAAACCCTAAACCTCAAAACCTCCCCCCCCTAAAAAGAAAAAATGCCTCACCGAAACCTGCGCAGCCAGGCTGTTATTGCCCTCCAAGTGCTGCTTCGGCGCTGCGAAAGTTACCAGATGCCCGCCCTGGTCCTCCGCCCATTTCTTCTCTTCGTCGAAGGTCCTCTTGTCCTAAGAATCACAAGGGTATTGGGGCTTTGGAATTAGAGCTCAGGGCTTCGGATGTAGGGCCAAGGTTTCTCTGAGGCCTGTGCTCGGTGCGCAGCATTTCCGGGTGAAGGTTGGGGCAACAAACCAGGGTTGAAAATCCTCATCGTAGCGAACAACACCGAGGAGCGCGGCAAACCTACGCGCGACCACGGCCCTAAACCCTTACCCTAAACCCCGCCCACATGTTACGCACGCAGCCTCTCTTCAGCCAGGAGGCGTTTGCACTGTAGATGAGGAATTCCATCTTCCAGACATCCTCACGTGGGCTGGGTTTAAAGCTCTTTGAATGCGCTGCCCTCAGGTCTCGCGTTCCGGGGTTACGACCTGACTGGCGTGGAGCAGTCTAGGAGCCGAAATTCACAACCCTAAACCGTAAACCTAAAACCGAGGGCCCTACACCCTAGGCCAAGGCCTCAACAGCTCACAACAGATTGAAAGCCCCACAATCTGCAAGCAAACAAGGCACTAAGCCCTAAACCCCTCAACCCCTAACCCCTGACACCCCCAAAAAAACCTAAAACCTTGAAACCCTCTGAAACGCTTCGAATACTGGAAACCCCTAAAAACCCCTAAAACCCTAGAAGACCCTAAAAGCCGCTGAAACCCCTAAAACTCCTAAAACCCCTTAACCCCAAAAACCCCTTAAAACCCCTCAAAAAAACAAACTGAAAAACCCTTAAAAAATCCTATAACCCCTAAACGCTGGCAAGGCAACTGTCGGCTTGCGCTCGTAGAGCGGCTTGGCTTCGGCGAGCCAGGACTTGCCTGGAGGGATTTAGGGTTTAGGGTTTAGGGTTTAGGGTTGAGGTTTTTCAGTCGTTTGGGGGTTCTAGGCGATCAGGGACGCCGATGTTCATGGTTCAGGCCGACCTTCTTTTCTAGGGGCCCAGAAAACCACGTAAACATAAGGCTCCTACTCTTGGACTATTAGGGGCCCCAAAAAAGGGGGATTCCGAAAACCCTGTTTGTAGGATGCTCTTGTTCATGTGGTGTTTTGGGCCCCCCTATTCTCAGAAAAGCTGCCCACCCTCAGAGGTCAGGTTCTCAAGGCCTCAAGAGCCTGTAAAACACTGAAATCTTGGGTTTAGGGTTTAGGGATGTTCCCCCGAATACGAACAGTTCCTTTGTAGGATTCTAGTACCCCCTACCATGATCCCTATTAAGGACTGTTCGTAGATTTTGGCCGCGTGGGCGTCGTCTCCGAGGATCCTTTTCAGGTCTCCGTTGACATGTACGTGGCGTGGGCCTCAAGCACCTCGACCAGGCTTGTCTCGCCGTCGTGTTAGGTTGTGGTCATGAAAGACTGGCGCAGTGGCCGTGCGAATCTCAACATCGTTCCAGCATGAGCTCGAATGCATGCAAGCTAGTCTTGTACTGGCGTATTAAATCGTGCAGCGCCTGAGCCAAGGTAACCACTGCTTTTGAAACAAGGAACGCACAGTGTTGGGGTATAATACACGCGACCGGACATGAGTCAACCATGCGGGCAGGTGACAAGGAAGACCAAAAAAATGCGCAACATGTAGGATCGACAACAACTGAGCCCGGCAGGATTCTGATCTGCTGACGTGCCGCGCGTCCCTAATCTGCGCAGTTGAGAGTTGAGAGTGAAGGGGTTCAGTCCTAAACACCCCCTCCCTCCCGAAAGCCCGATCCTGAAGGCGGTCCAGCAGGGACACCCTCAGAAATCGGCTCCTCCGAGGGGTCGAGGGTGCAGGGTCAACAGGATGTAGGCTTCAGAGTCGAGGCTCAAGTTGCCCTCCAAAACCCAAAGCATTGCACCCAAGCCCCGAAGCCATCTCGCTACTTTCATTTTTGAGGGGCATACCCCACCCCCAAGCCCTGAAGCCAACATCGGTCTGTTGATTGTTGAGGGGCATTGAGGACCTTTAAGTGAGGGTTGGGGACGGAACCTTCGGAGGGCTTGCAGCTAGGAGCTGGGATTCCTGAACTCTGCAGCCTGAACCCTAAAGGCCGCGGCTTCACTTTGCGTGCAGGTCGACTGCAAATGAGGCGGCTGCAGTCAGCCTGAACAGTACTAAGTGCTAAGTCACTATGTGATGTGCGCTATGTATCATGCGGTTTTGACAAAATATGCTGGACATAGCCTACTGTAAAGTGTTTACATAATTGCATCCTCGAGAAGGGCAGGCCGCCCACCTCGCGTAGGCTTGTTGGACCCACGCTCTCCGACATCTTTGGCTAACCCGGTAGGGTTTTGAAGCTTAGGGATTGTGCAGGAACTCCCAAACCCTAAATTTGTACCCCGAACCGCGGTTTAGGGTTTCGGGTCGGCTCCTTCATCTCCATGCAATGCACCTTGCCGCTGTCCAGCTGGTTCACCTCACCTCAGCACAGGGCGAGCCAAGCGAACTCGGCTCTGGCGCAAAAAGCGGCCACCCGAACCGCCCTGTACCCCAAGAGCTTCAAAGCCCCCTAAGCCCCATTTTGAATCATTCTTGGGTATATTTTCATATTCTGTATCAATTACAGCCAGAATTCTGTGCACGGAGAGCTCCATGCGATTGAAGAAGTAGAGTTCCTGCTCCCGGCGCTCCTCGATTTTGTTGAAGCCGTTGGAGGCCACCTTCCGAGCAAGCAACCTAAGAAATCCCGAAACCCCCAACCTCTCGCCATGAAATGCCCCCACGAATACGCGCTCAACTCTACAGGGCACGTCATCAGGGTGCAGGGGCTGTGGGCGTGTGCATGTTGGTGGCACACGACATTCTTCTTTGGTCTGCACACAAACACGCCGCTCTTGCAACGGAAAGCCTGGACGCACTCGAAGCAGTTGAAGCTCCCAAGCCCGGGCTCGTCAGCTGAGCTGAACCAATTCCTGCGCACCATGACCAGGGTACGTGTAGAAGTTGATCTCGGCCCTAAACCCTAAACCCTTTTTGCCTCAACCCTAAACCAAAAACCCCTCACCCGTACTGGACAGGCAAGCGGCCCGTTGACGCAGGTCAGCACTTCCTCGCTGGTGCCCTGGCCTTAGCAGCGATCGGCGAATCGAGCTTGGGGGCGGGGGGTTTTTTAGGGTTTGGGGAGAGCCTGTCAACAGGTACTGGCATATTCTCTGGTTTCAGAGCGACCTGCTCCAGAAGAGCATGGCCAAAGAAAAAGGTGGGGCATGGCACAGCTGAAGGCTTCAAAAACAGTCAAGGACTAGTCCTTACATCATATAGGTCCTGATAATCTGATATAGGTTTAGGGTTTCACATGCCTAAACTCATCAGCCTGAGCCCGGCAACCCGGCTTGGTGGGTGGTTGGTGGGTGGGGCTGGGCAGAACAAGTAGCAGCCGCCGCCGAGAAAGCCGGCGGCGTTGAAGGCTTGGGGGTTTCCGGCATCAAGAACATGTGGTCGGATCTCCAAAGTACGAAGAATATCTTGGGCAGCATCATAAAAGGGATGTGGAGGCTGTTAGTTGTCATGGGGCAAGGCCTGTAGAAGGCAGGGCCCATTGCAGGCGCTCGATTGCAGCATATCCCTACCGTCTACCGTGTAGTGCGTTGGGCCCCGGAAAGTAGAGCAACCCATGGCGCAGCCTTCGGCCGCCACTTCGGCCGCCACTTCGGCCCCGTTGCAGACAACCAGTAAGACCCAAACCCTGGACCCTCAAGGCCATAGAATGCAGCGAAGGGGGCTACCTCGCACGGCGGAATAGCGCTCGTTCCAGCATGACACCTGGCCAGCTCTCTTTGTGTCAGGGCCCCTTCTCGGCGGGGTTTAGACTGTAGGGTTTCGGGCTGAAGGTCCAGGGCCAATTATAACTGCACTCATAACCCACTTCCAAGCCCCTTAAGTGCCGTAATATAGTTCTAATTTGGGTTATAAGCACAGCTATCATTGGCTAAGAAATACGATGAAGCTCCAAGTAGGCTTGAGGGCTCCTCTTGCGTCAGGTTCGGACGCCCCAAAGGTTGGAGCTGGCCTTGAGCGTGTTTCCGTGCTCGAAGCTTGCCGGGAGCTTCTTCTTGTGGCGCCAGTCTCCGTAATCGGGCGGTCGATAGGTGGGCCTGCATCAAACAGACAAAAAAACAGACAAACAGACGAGACAGACGGACGGACAGACAGAAAGAGAGCTTCAGACAGGCTGCGGATCCGGAATACAACCCTAATCAGAGTACAGGCTGTTTCTACGTTTCTAGCTCACAATGAGATGCCAGCAGATGCAGCTGCTGTGATGACAGCCGACATGCTTGCTCCTCCCTGACGTCTACCTCCCTCCGTCGATGTCTGATGCAGCGGCCTTCCACATGCAGAGATGCCAGCACCTCCCAGCAAAAGCATCATGTCCTTGCAGAGGGCGCGACGATGCATCTCCAAGCTACGCACAAGAAGATCAGCAGAACCAAGACTGAGACAAGCTTCGCATTGCGCATGAAGGTCCCAGAAGAAGAAGGTCGCAGGAGCCACCTCGGAAGATTCTGCTTTTGGGTTCAGGGCTTCGGCCGCCAAGGAGAACTGCAGGATTCTGCTGCCTGGCCACACTGGTCAGATACTGTCTCCGCATGGACACGGTGAAGCACCTGGCAACAAGGGAACAAGTCGAAGCCCCACCACGTGCTTAAAAGCACATCGGGGCGGCTCACAACGGCAAGCGCTTTTGTTGAGCCTCCAGTAAAGCATATTCCTGATACCTTTAGGGCATCCAAATCTCTTTTTCTGTGAATTTGATATGAAATCTACAGGCCTAATAATAAAACCAATAGAACTCCTAAAACCCCAAATAAATGCACACTACTGATGGCTTTCTTTATTCTATTTTGCTTTTAATAGAAATCTTTTTGGACTTTTAGTAATTAAAGTTCGAGGACCTTCTAGTAATTCATAAACTGACCCTGTATTTTACTTGCGAGTTTATGAAATTCAATCGCTTACAAACTATTAACTATTATGTGATTCGCTTGACCATAAAGTCAAAAATATGAAGGAGAAGAAGAAGAAGAAGAAGAACGTAAAGGCGAAGAGAACACTAAAGGGCCAACTATTTCTATTTTGAGGACACGCATGAATGTATTCATTTGCCCTTAAGCGAACGAAACCAGCTATTTACTTTCATAATCTTGTTCGCGGGCCAAAAGACGTCTTTTACAATGTGCCCGCGTGTTCGTTCAGATTTTCACTCACACAACTACTGCAGTGACAAAATCTACAGCATCTCTCCACTGCCTTCTTTCAGGGCGCCCAGTTGCCCCCCCGATTGCCGTCCGCACGCGGCAAAAGAACTGGGCCCGCGGCTCCTGAGGATTTGCGACGACGCATCCTGCGGCCCACACTTCCCAGCACACCCCTCACAAGAGTCACCCGACCGAAAGTCTTGGGTTTCAGGATGCCCCTAAACCCTAAACCCCTAAACCCTGAACCCTAAAACCCCTAAAACCTAAACCCTCAAACCCCTAAACCCCTAAACCCCTAAACCCCTAAACCCCTACACCCCCAAACGTCCTGGCGCCCGGGGCATGGCTGTCAGCTCGCCCTCCAAGCCAATCTCCCGCACGAGGCTGTCGCAGGACGAGTAGAGCCGGCCTGACCCCCACGCAGAGGCGATAAGGCTTTGGGGTTTTTGGGTTTAGGGTTTCGGGTTTCGGGGTAAACCCTAAACCCTAAACCCTAAACCCTAAACCCTAAACCCTAAACCCTAAACCCTAAACCCTAAACCAAACCCTAAAGCTCCCAAAGCCCTTAGGTAGGGATATCTCCCTTCTTCGAACCGAGGCACAGGACGTCGCCGACCTGGCACCAGGCATGGGGAAGGCATCAAGAGCGAACTTGTAGGGTTCTGGGTTTAGGGTTTAGGGTTTAAGGTTTAGGGTTTTAGGGTTTAAGGTTAAGGGACGCAAGGGTTTAGGGGGGTTCAGGGTCTAGGTGTTTAGGGACGCAAGGGACACAGGGGGTTGTCAAAAATGTGGGCATTTCAGGAGACCAAGAAAAGACAGGGATTGCCTGCAATCACGAAAGCCACTCTGAGCGAGCTTTGCTATCAACCCTAAACTAACCCTAAACCCTACACCGCTCGATTCAAAGAATTTACAGCCAGATCACTGCTCTGCGTTCTGCTCCTCTCATGCCGAAATCGTTTCTGGAGTTTTCTAAGTTGGCACCCCGTTGGCTATAACTAAAGCAGGGCGAAAAGCAGGATTTCAGCCTTGGCCTAACGCGGTGGAAATCGCTTTGGGTGAGATTTCTGGCCAAGACAGTTGTCTCTACTAACACCCGATTGAAACATGCCATATACTATCACGCTCCGCGGTACCAGAAAGTTCCCGCAGTTCAGCTCAACCCCTATATAAGGGGTTTTCGGGCCTCGAAGCCTGCAAACCCTAAACTCTGAAGCCTGTAAACCCTAGAACCCTGAACCCTGAACCTTGTGAACCCTAAACCCTTCAAGCCACATGCTTCAACCCCTTAGCTGGGGTAGGTTTGGGGGCCCTAAGAAAAGCCAGCTTTCCAAGGATTGATATAGGGATTAAGGTAAGAAAGAGAGAGAGAGAGAGAGAGAGAGAGAGAGAGAGAGAGAGATAAAAACAAAACTGTGTTCAAACCTACCCTGTTAGGGCCCCAAGGCGGCGCCGCCGAGCGGCGACTGCGTTCCGTGCCAGAAGAAGTTGCAGTCGTCGTGGTTCTTGCACTTGGCCTGGGGGAGGGAGGTGGGCGGGCGGCGCGGGGGGGGGGGCGGGGGTGGCCTAAGGACTCGGATTTTCGGAGAGGGGCGTGAGCTGAAATATGCAGACGAATATGCAAAAGCAAACTGAGGCTTGCTTCCGAAAGCGCCCGTTTTTTTTGACAACCCCCGAAAGACACCGGGAGGCCTCGCAGACCTCGTACTCCATCGACTCCGCCTCGGTCTCGAAGTAGACGCCCGGGTTCGGCAGGAGGTTGCGGTTCGGGCACACAAACCTCTACTCCCCTTAGAACCTTAATAAAGATGATATGTTTAATATCCTCTTGGGTTTTATGTAAACAAAAATGAAAAATGATTCCAAAGGGTGATTTTGAAACTCCCCGTTGACCAGCATTAGCGGAGGGGGAATGTAGGTGGCCGTCTCGGCGTCCCCGGTCATCTCCTTGCAAGTCACACGGAAAGGCTTTCGGTTGAGTTTAAGGGTCTGGGGCCTTTGGGGCTTTTGGGTTTGGGTCTTTAAGGCACAAAAGATCCCCGCATCTGCTTGTGAGTGGGCAAAAAAAGAGGAAGGACACCAGAATAAGGATTCCAGAGCTTCCGGGGAGGGTTGGAACTTGCAGGCGAACGCCATCAGATCACCCACAGGAGGTTTCTCGGCCCGGAATCCCGGCTTTTTCCCAAGAACCCACGGCGAAGCCCCCGAAACCCGAAACCCGCAACCCTCCTTGGCCAAACCCTAAACCCTAAACCCTAAACCCAAAGCCCTCTGAACCCTAAACTTGGGAGGCGCCGGCCCTCAACCCCTCCAAGGCCCCAAGGAGCCAAGCGGCATAGGTCACCGGATCGACGGGCATGTCCGCGCCCCATGCCGCCGACGCACACCTAGGGGCTTTGGGGGGGTTGGGGTTGAAGTTTTTTGGGGTTTTGGGGTTTAGGGTTGAGGGGATTAGGGTTTAGGGCTTAGGGTTTCGGGTTTCAGGTTTAAGTTTTCGGGTCTAGGCTTTAAGATCTTGTCCCTTGGGTTTAGTACATCTACAAACCTTTCAACCAGCTCAACAGGCCCAAGTCCTAACACCATGCAGCACCTGCAGCCCACCGAAGCCATCAGGAGGCCCTACGCTTGTAAACCCGGCAGCCGCCAAAAGTCCTAAAACCCCCCGAAAAGAAAACACAAAAACTAGAGAACGGTTGTCCCGAAAGCATTTTCGAGCCACGATAAAGACCTCGCATCATCACGCAATCCATACATGCATCATCCATCGCGACATCCATCCAAGGCATCAACGATAATGAAGAACCTTCGCGAAGACCACCCGCCATCCATCACGACATCCATCACGACATCCATCGAAGAAGCTTCACGACACCCAAAGAACACGTAGAGTGTTGGCGTTCACCCGATCACGACAGCCCGCGAACATGCCGAGGGTCGTCGTTGTTGCGTCTCGACAACGCAAAAACGCGCAGTTTTTGCGTCTGGACAACGCCAAAACACGCAGACTGTCGTTCGCACGATCACGACATGCCGGGCAAGGGTCATCGTTTTTGCATGTCGACAGGGCCAAAAACACGCAGAGGGTTGTCGTCTGCGCGATCATGACACGCCGGGCCCATGCGGAGGGTCCTCGTTTTTGCATTTCGACAACGCAAAAACACGCAGAGGGTTGTCGTTCGCGCGATCACGAAACCGGGAACATGCAGAGGTTCCTCCTTTTTGCGTTTCGACAACGCCAAAACATGCAGAGGGTTGTCGTTCATGCGAGCACGACACCCCCGTGCACACGCAAGAGGGTCCTCGTTTTTGCGTTTAGACAACGCGAAAACACGCAGAGGGTTAGCGTTGTTGCACTTTTTTAGCCAAGTGCGGCGGAAACATCTTTTTTTCAGGAGGAAAACCCACGAAATTCATCGCGCCATCCATCCGGGCATCATCCATCACGCCATCCGCTTTACGACCACTCTTTAACGACAACAACCTCCGCTGAAACACCATCCGCCATGCTTTCGCGAGAAAAAAAACGAGAGCCCTCCTTATTCCCTAAGGCCCTAGATGCCCTGAATCCCACAGTCAAGCCCAAGGCTCGCACACGCTTAACGCCCGTGTAATGGGTGTAACAGAACTGATGTGGAAGCTTAAACGCAAGGTTGCTCTTGCTTCTAAAACGGAAAGAAGAAAAGGACGCAAAAACAGCCTTAAAAGCCCGAAAAAACTCAAAACCTACCCTAAACCCTAAACCCTAAACCCTAAACCCTAAACCCTAAACCCTAAACCCTAAACCCTAAACCCCAAGCCTTGAAGACCTGCATCAGCTTGGCTCAGTGCTCTTTGCCGCCGCAGGCACTCGCAAGGGTGGAGCCAGAAGTCCGCCCCGGCAGGCGTGGCCGGGTCGTCGAGGATGATCTTCTGCACCTTCACCTCCTCCTCCTCTCAGGGATGGTTGCTGCTTCAGTCTCTACTCCTCTTAAGAACCTCAATAAACACACTATGGTGAATATTACCTTCGGTTTTAGATAGGTAGAAATACAAACAAATTCCTAAGGGGGCTAGATCCAATTAGGATGATGACCATTATGACTACTACTATTCCTATTGCTATGATTTCTCATTCGTATGATTCCGACGACGGTTTCTTCTGGCAGTTTGCAGCTGTGTATATTCAGGATAGAGAACTTCTTCGGATGTTCCCCCTTAAACTAACAGCCCTTAATGGGGATTACAGTACCCCCCCATTAGAGTCCCTATTAAGGACTGCTAGTATTCGGGGAACATCCCAAAGAAACAACCCGCCATCAGAAGAATCGGGAGAAATTTCCCACGATTCCCCTACCCGACACCTTGCCAATGTGTGAGCCATCCTTCTCTTCAGGTTCTATCGCGCAACTCTCTGCGGTGGAAGCTCCAAGGGATACTCGGCGCTGGTCGCTCTGTGGGGTGTCTCTTGCTCTCTGCGGCATTCGCAGGGAAAGCATCGCGCGATGCATTCGGCGGGACTCTTCGTGAAATTCTCCGGGGGGCGCTGCGGGGACACTCGGCAGGATTTCTGGGATTCTCTGAGAGTGGGGACTTCAGCATGATGGCGGGATTCTCCGTGGACTTCGCACTACCGGGATCCTCGGCGGGACTCTCCGTGTGCTTCACTCAGACCAGGCCAGGAGAGCGGGCGGAACACCAAAGGAGAAGACGAGGAAAATGGCTGACTTAATCTACCAGCCCCACACCGAGGGGACAAAGAGAACAAAAACAGGTCGTGAATGCTAACCAAACCAAGGATGACTGAAAATGCTAGTCAGGCTGGTCCAACAAAAGACCCGATGGCTTTGATGAAGATCGATATGGACTTTGAGACCATCAAGCCCAAGAGGCTCCGGGCTTCAGGTGCGAGGGCCTATAGGGCCTATAGGGCTTAGGGATGTCTAGGGGTCTGGTATATTAGACTTGTCGAAAAAGGAATCAGGGTAGAGGGCTTATAGGGCGATGATAGAGAGCCAGCCCGTAAGGGGGAGCCCCCAAGTTGCGGTCCGTAACGTTCTCCGGCGGGCCACATGGCAGCGTGGCGAAGAGGACCTGATGCTCATCTTATTCCGGCCAGCAGGGAACCGACGTACTTCTAGTCCGCAAGTCTGTTGCAGCAATAACAAACATCAGAACATCATAAAGACACCGATCATCGTGCCGCATTCAATTCCTCCATTCTTTACGAACCCACCAGCATACACAAAGGGCTTTCCAGGCGGTTCAGTTGAGGGCAACAGCGCTTCAGGCTTTAGACTAGAGAGCCTAGGACAGTCCGCATGGGATAAGAGCCCCAAACCCCACAAACCCCAGAACGCCCGAGCCCTAAGAGCCCTATGCACCAAACCCTCAACCCTCAAAACCCGGCTTGTGAGGACCCAGCCTCGCCAGGGCTTGCACAGTGGCGCGCCTGCGTCATTCTGCAAGAGGAGCGATGGTGCATGAACACTTAAAGGATTTGCGGCCTTAGCGCTCAGGGTTTGAGAGTTTAACTGTTTACGAGTAGTTTAACTGTTTTGGTTTTGCATGGTTTCAGGGTTTCCAGGGATTAAAGGACTTTAAGGGTTTCACGGGCTTGGGGTTCAGGACTCTACTCCCTGGGTCAGCTGCATCGCTGCGTCCGCGTGGCCTCGCCGTGCATCTCGAAGTACCTGCAGTAACATCACGTGCATCAGCATGGGGGGGTTTACGAGAATCAGGGACCCCTATAAGTGTCCCCAAAAACAAAAAGCCTTATTGCGGAAGCCCCAAAAAGGGTACCCCTTTTAAAAAGGGTGCCCCTTTTTGCGGAAACCCCCGTACAGGGAAGGATGCAACTGCCGGCACCTCCGAAGCCGAAAAGCTGAACTGCTGAAAATCAGGGAGGGCTCCCCATCTGCGGCTTCTTGTAGTCGGCCCTGCTGGACAGCTTGATGACCTGTCGATCGATAAGTTTAGGGTTTAGGGTTTAGGGTTTAGGATTTGGGGTTTAGAGTCTAGGGTTTAGGGTTTAGGGTTTAGGGCTTAGGGCTTAGGGCTTAGGGCTTAGGGCTTAGGGCTTAGGGCTTAGGGCTTAGGGCTTAGGGCTTAGGGCTTAGAACCCTAACACCCTCACACCCTAAACCCCACGACACAGTTCTGAGGGGAGGGCCCAGCTGCCATCCAGGCAGCCAGGGATGGCGCCGTCCACCTCTAAAGATGTCTCTTGGCTTCGAAGATTTTGTGTGTTGAGAGTTTGAGGATTTTGGGGCTTTGGGGCTTGAAAGTTTGAGGCTTTTGGGGCTTTGGGGCTTGAAAGTTTGAGGATTCTGGGGCTTTGGGGCTCAATGTTGCACACTCTTTAGTGTGCATCCCCTCACGCGCCTGTTCAGTCGAAGCTGATTTGGTCCCTCTGGACACGGTCCCAGGATTATAGGTCGGACAGGGAGGCCCTACAATTCATATGATGTTGAAGGCACCACCCGAAAGATTCTTCCCGGAAGGCTTCACCAGGCACCCCCGAACAGCCACACGGTCCTGAACGGCCCTGTCAACTTGACTTCATAGAGGAGGGGCCCTACTACTAAACAGGGTCCAACAATAGGCCCAGGGCCCCGAAACCCTAAACCCTAAACCAGACGCAACTGGCAAAAAGGTGCAGAGAGGACACAGCTTCCCGGTGCTGATACAGGACCAGCTCTTCCTGAGGCGTGGTGCCCTCCTTGAAGTAGATGACGCCTGGGAGGAAACGTGAATTTGCTGCGAAGCCAGCACGGTTCACGGTTCGGTTGTGGGGCTCAGGGCTTGGGGTTCAGGGATTCAGAAAGTTGTAGGGCAGGACGAATTCCTTGAGTTTCGCGTTAGTTTGTTTGACGTATTTAAGTTCGTATGGTGTAGGATATGCAAAACTATGATTTTGGAATAGAAGTTGAGTAAATAAAAGTCTCTGATGACCGGGGATGGACATAATTTTGTGGGCTATCTTTAGGAAAGGGTAGGGTTGTAGAGCTTAAAGTATGCCGTCAAAGATGCTGTTGCGCAGAGTGTCTGCACCAACCTCGGTTTCACTGGATGCTCAGGGGCACAACGCTGAAACATGTGTAATGAAGCCGCAGGTTGTTTTGCAGTCCTCACTCCATACCATCACTCCGTCTACACATCATCATACCTCAACTTCAGATCAGCCGCAGAAGGGGGGGGAGAAGGGGGTAGGCTCCACCAGCAGAACTGTGCAAAAGCGGCGGGCACACCACTTGCACCCCATGGGCAACCCTGCGGGCTCTTTGGCAAGTAGCCGGGCAGTAGATGCCATTGTAGTACCATGTCGCAGTTCTGACCTCGTCAGGGCACGCTGAATGACCCTCATCACAACTGGAGCCACTCCCGGCCCGCCTCACGGCAGGTGTCCGTGTTGGAGCAGTTCCAGATCTTGGCAATGGCCTGTAGGGCTTCCACACCCCGGCTGGCAAGTGAGCTGGCACATCTGCTTCTGCCCTCATGAGGCACCATGAAGAAAGCCCAGAGTCAAAACGCAAAATCAAACGCAAAAGCCCGAATGACGGTCTCCCCCGAAGAATAAACTTCCGAGCCCCCCCCCCCCCCACAAGTCTGCTGGATCGAGGTCCGCGCCTGAAGCCAACCACCATCGGCCCGTTTCACGACTTGCGAGCAGTTGCCCTGAGCACGCCGAAACTGGGCACACCATAGGAGCTGCAAGAGAGAGTAAGAGGGAGGAAGTGGGAGGAAAGGGGGAGAGTCGTTGTTTCGGGCTTTGAGTGCTTTAAGGTGCTAGGGGCTGTAAGGACCGTACTTATGTAAGTACATGAGGCCGCCTTTCAAAAACCCCTGCTTGCAATCCCCAGCCTGGTCCCACTTGTAGTAGGCGCAGCTGGAGCGAACTCGGCAGAGCTTGCGGCACGAGCCCTGCAAGCGTTGGCTAAAACCACCGGAGCTGCAGACCCAAGCCGTTGCCAAAACTGGCCCCCCCCAAGCTCCCCAAGCTCCCCCAAGCTCCCCCAAGCTCCCCCCAAGCTCCCCAAGCTCCGCAAGCTCGCCAAGCTCCCCAAGCTCCCCCAAGCTCCCCCAAGCTCCCCAAGCGCCCCAAGATTTCCTTGCTAAACTTTGACGCTTTTCTTGGATCCTCCGAGAAAGCTTTGTGGCCGGGTAGGGGGCAGGCAGCCTCGTCCGCGGGCGCCACGCCCGATAGTGGCTGCAAAGTCTCGGCCAGGCCCATGACGGTGTCCTCCAGCATTCAAGGGCCTGATCTACCCTACCCTCAACCCTCAACCCTAAACCCTAAACCCTAAACCCAAAGCTTGTTTGGGGTGAACGAAAACCCCTGTGAAGGTCCTCGGCCCAGCAGGTCGTGTCGCGGATTGTTATGGCCAGGTCAGCCTCAGCCAAGCACCTCCTATGTAATGACAGGAGGCTCTGCTAATGCCCTAAGAACCTAAGGGCCCTGACACCCGATTACTCTTAAAACCCAGAATAACCGAGTACTACCCTGATGCCCCAATGCCCTCATACTCCCAAAACCCTACTACCCTCATGCCCTAAGGCCCTCGTACTCTGAGACCCTAATACCCCTAACTGCCCTAAACCCTAAACCCTAAACCCTAAATCCTAAACCCTAAACCCTAAACCCTAAACCCCAAACCCTAAACCCTAAACCCTAGACGGGCGGCAGAGATGGTGGGGATGCCCGGGTCCGCGAAGTCACCGAAGACTTTGCCTCAGAGAGCCGAGAAGTTGGGAAGTGGGGGGGCTGGGCACAAAATATTTATGTTTAGGGTTTAGGTTTAGGGTTTAGGGTTTAGGGTTTAGGGTTTAGGGCTTAGGGTTTAGGGTTTAGGGTTTAGGGTTTAGGGTTTAGGGTTTAGGGTTTAAGGTTTAGGGTTTAGGGTTGTCGTAACAATTCTACTAGAAACAATGATCAAAATAACATGTGCTAGGTTAGGTACTATTGACTCTTGGTATTATGATTTTATGTGGAAAGCGAGCTTCTTGGGAGTGCTTTCATGGGTGCTAAGCCAGGGTGCTAAGCCAGGGAAGCTCCCTTGAGAGTCTTTGTCTATGGTCGGCTACCGATTCAGGGCCGAGCGACACGCGAAGGAGATGGACCATGCCTCCGTGCTTGACTTGCCCAACATTGCCTCAAAGGCAACAAGGCGCTCACTGAACTCGAAAAAGCGACACAGATGGCGGCAGCCCTTCTCTAAACACGCCAACGTTCCAGTGTCGGAGCTGCTGATGATTCAAGCCGGTGATCGCACATGCAAGCCAAGCCACATCAAAGATGCTCTCGAAGGACTTTGGCACATCCAGCACAATCTGACCGTTGCTCGCCACCTGAATGATAGGATGCCCATCGAACATGCCTCAGGAAGAAGGCACCATGACCGTCAGCGCACTTTGTGCACAGAAGGAAGTGCCGCCCGCACTACACCACGGACACTACGGAGCAACCCCAGAAAGCCTCAACAGCAAATACGGGTTGCTGTTAAAAGGAACTTGAAATCCCATACTAAGAAACCACATTGGACACTTTCTCTCCCCCGTCAATATGGCCACGTATTTTAAAGCAGCAGCCCTAAATCTCATGCCAAGGCGCCAACAGCCAAAAGTGAGTCGAACACAAAGCGCGGGTCATCACAGGCCAAAGTGTAGCGAAAAGGCATCAGGACCTCCTCACTTCCTGCCAAAAGCCACGGCTTTGTAATCAGAGGCACGGCGCTCACAATAGTCATAGCAATGACATGCATTGTCGTCATCATAATCCTCATGAGAAAAACCTACATATCATGACTATGACTATAACAATAATACGTAATCATAGTAGCAATAACAACCATGATATGAGTAGTAGTAGTAGTAGTAGTAGTAGTAGTAGTAGTAGTAGTAGTAGTAGTAGTAGTAGTAGTAGTAGTAGTAGTAGTAGTAGTAGTAGTAGTCATGTGCGCACCAAGAAGAAGCCACATTCTCAGGCTCTTCTTGGTGTCCTCCCCCGGTCCTTGCTTCAACTCCACCGCGGGAATCTTCTCCCCAACAGCCGTGGAGAGGGCTGTGGCCGAGTACCTTCGGCATGAGGTCTTCGGGTTTCTGGCTTTAAGGTTTTTGGGGTTGAGTTAGGATGTTCCCCCTTATACTAACAGTTCTTAATTCAGGACTGTTAGTATCAGGGGGGACCTCCCAAGTTTAGGGTTTAATTAAGGTTTGGGGTGCCGGGCTTCTGGTTTGACCCAAAACCCTAGACCCGGCAAGCTGCAACATCATAGGAAGATGCTCCCTGAAAAAAGACCAGAAGATGGCAACCATAGTCACACCACCCCCTGAAACCCCCCCACCCTACACCCTAAACCCTCAAGGCAATTCAAAAGGGCTCCCCCCTCGGATCGGGTCACTGGAGGCTTGCCAGCGGCATCGGCTTGACCTGCCATGGCACTGTTCGGTTTAGGGTTTAGGGCTTGGGGTTTAGGATTTAGGGTTTAGGGTCTACAGCCAAGGAAGCGGAAGAGGGGGCACTTGGGGGGAGAACTTGGGGACTCTTGGGGGGCGCAGCTGGGAGGGCGGAGCTTCGGGCTGGCTTTTGCAATGAAAGTTGGGGTGCTGGGGGCTCTTCTCCTGCGTTCCCTGGCCCTCTCAGGTCGCGGCCACCAGCAGCTTGGAGGTCTTCTTGTGGGAGGGAAGCGCCGGATCGGAGGTCCAGTTGCCAGAGACTTCCTTCTGCGCCATCCCATGACCCCTAAGACTACCACTGCTCCCCAGAAGATATCCAAAAAATGGGGACCCTTACCGGTCTGATGTCTTGAAACGTACGTATTCACCCTTTTTGCTTCCGCAACCCTAAGCGCGCCATCCCGAAGCCCGAAGCTTGCTTCAGTCGAGCTTCGCACACACCGCCCACCTGCCCTTCGTAGGTGTCCATGATGTTGTCCACGGCTCCGGAGCCCTGCTTTCAGAGTGGGAGTCCTAGGGTTTAGGGTTTAGGGTTTTGGGGTTTGGGGTTTAGGGTTTTGGGGTTTGGGGTTTAGGGTTTAGGGTTCAGGGTTCAGGGTTTAGGGTTTAGGGTTTAGAGTTTAGGGTTCAGGGTTCAGGGTTCAGGGTTCAGGGTTCAGGGTTCAGGGTTCAGGGTTTAGGGTTTAGGGTTTAGGGTTTAGGGTCTAGGGTTTAGGTACATACAGGCCCGTACTATTTATCATGGGGATCCTATATTGAAGGGATCGTCATGTCGACGCTCTTGCAGATGCACACCCGCCTCTGCCGTGCTTGTGAGGCTGCCCGTGGCCGCGTCGAGCACCAGCCAGTCATTCTTTGGAGCACAGCTGAGCCTTACAGTAGAACTGATTGTGCTTCCCACGCATGGCGTGTCCATCATGCAGCAGAGTTACGCCAGGTTGGACCAGTGACCAGCAGTCTTCCTGAGTGATTAAAAACCGCACCAGCGGTCAGCTTTTCTTCTAAGAGTTCCTGGCCTCAAAGGGAAGCTCGTCGCCGACGCGAACACCAAGGGCATGGCGCCATAGGTCAAATCCTGCCACAATCTCAGAACACTCTCCGACCTTGGGGGCCTTTCGAAGGTGGCCCCCGAAGGCCTCTTAAGCCCTGGTAGTGCCCAGTGTCCTTCACAGACACCGTCAGCGGCGCGGTGTACACGATGTGGGCCGCTTGGTACGCCGTCACCTCGTTCGCAGCGCTCGGAGATCAAGCGCATGTGCCTGCTGACCTGAAGGCCTCGGACCCCAAAAACCTGGACTGAGAGTGAAGCCATCATCTTACGAAGCTCACAAAAAGCCAAAAAATGGCGCTCAAGCCTTCGGTGCACGTGCCCCTCTTGCTGCGGAACTTCAAGGAGCCCCTCCCGAACGAGCCTTGCACGCGATGGTAAACGGCTCTTGGGGCTTGTCCCGGCCCGGAGCATACATCACCTGCATTTGTGGCGTTTACTTAGTGTATATATATATATAAATAGTGTACATATATATATATATATGTGTATATACATATACATATATATATATATATACTGACCGAAGACGGTTGTTCGAGGTCCCTATCCCTCTTAGGTTTCGGCTTGGAGTGTAAGGTTTCGTAGGCTTGTAAGGGCCGTTCAGGCTTAGGGCTCCTGTCGACCAAGTTGTGCCTGCAGCCAGGGTCTGAGACGAGGGCGCCCGCAGTAGCTGCCGCACCCCAAGCAAAAAAAGCCCCGCGATGTCCCCAAATACCCAAAACGCCAAAGACATGTCTGCAAATCAAAGCCTTCAAACACCCAAACAAGTTCCCACAAAATGTCAAAACATTCCCAAAATATGCTGAGACCTCACCTCGCCAGTACTTCCATCAAGCGTGAGGTTGAACTCGGTCAGCGCGCACTCCTCATCCACACCATAACGGTCGGCGGTTCCTCGGATTCGTCAGTATGGGACCCGAAAAGCAGCGCTACGAAGGTTTTCCGAACGTTCCGCTCGAAACCAAAAGCTGAAGCCCCAGCTTAACCGGACCCCCTCCCACCCACTGCCTCAAACACCTGTACTTTCTACCATATTGGCGGTTGTAAGGTTTTAGAATTTTGCACTCTCAAACCCGTGGAGAATGTCTGTGCTTGACAAGGTGCGCGGTTTGGGAGCCATGTGCAGGTCTTCGCCCACAATGAACCTGAGGAAAACTCGGGCTTTCCACCTGGACCTCCACAAACCCTTCCCCGAACCACCTACCCTAAATTGCCCTAAACTACCCATAGCTGCCTTAGCGTCAATTCCCCTTGATGCTGAAACCGTGGAACCCTAAACGCTCCCAAACCTGAAGCCCCGAGCATTCGGGGATGTTGAGGGTTTGGGATATAACACCCCAAACCCTGAACCCTCAAGCCCGAAGCCCTGAAGACCCCTCCCCTTTCCCCCCTCCCCTTTTGCTGCAGCCAAAAGGGCTCCTTTGTCTCAAAAGCAAAAGGTGTCGGGCTCACCACGCCTGACAGCGAAGGTTGAGGGCTTGTGGTTTCAAATGCCCAGGCCTAGCCCCAAACCCTAAACCCTAAACCCTAAACCCTGAACCCTAAACCCTGAACCCTAAACCCTAGAACGCGTTTGGGCATTACGAAGTCCAGGGGGTTTAAGCGTTGAGGGGCTTGAGGGTTTTCGCGAGGCAGGTTCTGGGTGCCACGCGACTCTCCCCCGACTTCCTGGCCCCATCCCCTTCGTGCCTCCGCCACAGTGGCAGCAGGCCTTTCACATTGCAAGCCAGGGTGTAGGGGTTCAGGCTTCAATGTTCAGGGTTCAGGGTTCAGGGTTCAGGGTTTAGGGGTTGAGGGGGTTCCATCCTCACACTTGCAGCTATGTCAAACTTTGCCGTTCGACCAGCCTCGTTGCTGCTCAGGCCGTGGAACTTCACGTCCGAGCAGTCAGCAGGGCCAAGCTGCTGGCATGTCCTGCATGGCACTCGCACGAAGCACCAGTGGGGCTTGGGGCCTCGACTTTCAGAAAGCTTCTGGTCTTCATCACCCCTGCCTGCCATCCGAAGTCACCCAGCCCGCCGAGTGAAGGCAAGCTACGCAAGAGCCCGCTCGTTGCACAAAGCCGCCGGAGCACCTAGGAAGCTTTGCAGCTTTGCTCAGGGGAGGTTTCGGCACAGGGCAGGGTCTAGGGCTTTACACTTTGCAGTTGGGAGGGCAAATCCTTATCTCTCCCCTCACCAATGAGCACCAGGAAGGCAAGCGCTTTAGGTTTCAGCATGGCCAGGCCGCAATGTGCAAGCGGAGCTCCACTCAGCGCACCCGGCGCAGCCAATCTCTGCTGCAGGGCCTTAAATCTGCCGCCGCGCAAAAAACTCACGAATCCAACCGAAAACGTGCCACTTAGCTGCAGCAGGTCTCAATGACCCCTGCCATCGAGTACTTGAGGAGGCGGACCTGGCCCGACAGCATCCGGAAGCCCATGACGCAAGCTCACACGAACTGCCATAAAAATATATGTATATATATATATATATATATATATATATGGTAGCATATATACATACATATATATGGGGCCGTCAAAGAACAACTCAGCGTCGTACCGAAAGAAGAAAGCTTGAGGGCTGTCTGGGGCATTCTGGAACGGCAATCTGCGTGCAACGAACCATGTGGAGAGCCGGGGCCTCGTTGGCGCCGCAGGCAGTCTTTGAAACGTTGACGGTCTGTCCTGCACTGCACCGCTTCACCGAGTAAAACATCTGATCCAGGACAAGTAAACCCTAAACCCTAAACCCTAACGCCTAATGCCTACCACCGCGCCTTCTGATACCTCCTGCAGAGATGGCCGCGCTTTTGCGTGTTTCGCCTTTCAGCGACAGAATCTGCCGAAGCCGCAAGACCTCATCCCTTACCTCGAGGAGTGACCCCTGCAACATATCCCAGGCGTGTTCCAGATTAGGGGGCAAGGAGCTGCAAATGCTCTCAGATCGTGGAGACTCCGGTCCGGGCCTTGCAGCCTTCATAGAGCTCGTCATCTGAATCACTCCTGTACAAGCCGCTACCAAGACGGTAGGGGCGCCAGCTGGCAGTTCTAAACTTTCCAAGCCTTGAACCCTGCGCCCTGAACCCAAGATGCATCATGACACATGTGGCGGATCACCAAGATGCCAAGCTTAGGGTTTAGGGACCCCTTTTTGCAACCCAGGCCTTGGAAAAAAAGTCTGCCGTGGCACGAAGTGTGCGTTGGCACCTGCTGAAAGCTCGGGAGCACCTTGACGGGTTCTCTAAAGGAGAAAAAGTACAGAATTCCCTAAATCCCGTTCAGAATGGAGAAGATGACACTGTTTTGGCAGTGCCCCGCACCTTGCTCCGCCTGGACCTCAGGCAAAGCCGGCAAACTTCGCTTGACCTGCCAACTCGAAACCGGCGTCTGCAGTGAGCCGTGAATGCGAAAGTGCTTTAGGCTAATGCCACACTCCCCATGTGAATGGATAGAGGGTACGGTATATATTTCTTGTAGCCCCAAAAGGAAACCCAGTATATACACTCACCAATAATAAAAAGGAACCTTCTGTGCACTCACCAAAAACAGTAATATAAACCCCTGCTTCAGATATCGGCTCTGATGAAAAAAACGAACCCATGTCGCTGAAACGTCTGGCCTGCGCCCGGTGTTGCACCAAGCCACGTGCTGTAGCAAAGCAACCTTCACCGGCAAACTGGCCTGAAGGGAGGACCACATTTTTGTGGAAATCAACTCACCGGCTGAACACAGATCATCATGAAACCTGGCTGTCCCTGCGACCGTTGCGAAAATGCATCCTAAACCCTAAACCCTGCACCCTAAACCCCAAAAAACTTCACTTCGCCTGCAGCAAGCCAAGCGCCCGATAGTATCAGCGTCAGAAATCGAAGTGGTGCGATCATCTTTCGACCGTACCAGACGGTAGCACGGAGTAAAGTGCAAAGCGTGCGAGCCAAAGCGGCTGCTGAAGCGTCAACCCTTAAACATAGGAACTGGCATATTCTTGATAGGTATCACGAGTACTCTTTTCAAACTTTGAGCGTTTGAGAGCATGAAGCTGAATGTAGCAACAACCAAGTGGATCAGTAGAGATAGCATCTTCCACTTCCCATGTGTCCACCATGTGTGCGACAAAAACTTCTCAAATCGCTCTGTGGGCTTGGAAGTAGCAAACTTGCAAAAGTGATCCCTTCTCATAGTGGTGAACGTGGGTCTTTAAGCCGGAGATGTGAACGACAAGTAACATTGGAACATATTTGCGCTTTTTATCAGCGCCCACTTCTGCCCTGAGTGCTTCGAACCAGGTTCGGGGTGTGAGGCCATCCTGAACAGCGCGGCCTGCTTTGCCACTGGCTTGCTTTGTCAACACCCGTGTTCCAAACAAGACGTAGCATGCTGCTAGTGCACAGGCTCTCGGGCCAACGCCCCGAGTGACCTACATGGGACAGGACTGAGACCAGAAGTTGCACAATGGCTGCAGCCCTACTGTTCTTTGCCTTTTGTCACTTGTCTCCTTGTGTGCCTTCTTGACACAGTCTGACGAGGCAACGGGTGCGGGAGCCAGACGAGCCAGAGCCGATGACAATTAAGGCATGCGCAGCTCGGCGGATGGTAAATGACCGTGTGGACACAACAGTGCCATGTGCTGTCTGTTGCTTCGAATGTCAGTTTCCTGTCAAAATAGCAAGATCATGCGTGTGAATGCCTGCGCGTCAGCAACGGATGTCAATGGTTCGGCTGGCTGACATGTCTCATCCCCCCCGTCTTCGCTGTCCCAATGGGTTTTGAGCGTTTCGAAGTATGTCTATCGTACCTTAGCTTGTCTTGTAAATCCTAAAAATCCTCAAGCGCGAAGAGCAAAGGCAGCTCTTAAACGCAAAAACGACGATAGGCAAGGTGAGCGAGGAAGCCAAACAAAACAAAAACACAGGGACAGCGAAGGCAGCAAAACGGCAAAACTACAGCAACAGGAAGGTGATAAAGAGGCATCACCAAGGCATTAAACGTTGAGCCCTCACAGAGGAGCGGCGTCAGTTCTCTCCCATGTTCAGGTTCGCAGCCTTGTCGTACTGCTTGCGTGCGGACTGGCTTCCTGCAAACTTCTGGCAAGTTGGATATCCGCTTTGGCGCAAACTCTGGAAGCACGGCCTAGCACCAGGTGAGCGGTGTGCGCCCGCATGAAGATGGCTCCGAAGTCCTCCAGATCAGGCAACGTGCAAGAATCTATGAGGGCAGAGGTGTAGCAAAGCATTGAGACAAAACTTCAGCCAACCTAGCCAAAGCAAGGGGAACATGCTACAACAGCTCATAACAGCTCGTGGTGAAGTCTCCATGGGAATGGGACAAATCGCAGATCAGATATGCTCAGATGGCGACTTTCAGCTGGCGGGACCCAGTCCTCCTCTTGCTGCTCCGTCATGAAGCGCACCTCCGTCACCATCGCTTCTGGGTGGAGGGCGGGAGGACACTGCCTTGTTCAGCCCACGTCGCCATGCACTTCAGCCCATCCGCATGAAGGGTCCGGGGGGTCAGGTCCACATAGGGTAACCCTTACTGAAAACTTTTCACACGAGTGAACACAGCTGCAGCGGCACACTCAAGGAATCACAGCATGACCACATGGTGCAATGGGCAAACAGTTTCACTACAGTTGCAATGAGATATCGCAATCAAATCAAACTCGAAATCACCCCGCCAAAGGATGTTTCGAGAACGCGGAGTTCAAACATGCTTTCATTACGACAAGCCAAAAACTGTACAAAGCCCAAAGCACACATGCGACCAACAAGCTGCAACCCTCAGTGCACAAACGATCTGACATGCTCCTCAGCCGTGCGCGGACGTACCGCAGTCCAAGGCTCCTGCCGTTTTGACAGTTCTTTACACAAGCACCTAAAGTGCACCTGGCTACAACTGACCTCTATCCTTGGGCACCTCAGGCAGATCTGGAGTCTGCCACACAACACACCCGGATGGTGTGGATTGTGTTTCTTATCTCAACTCACAAGACGTCTCAAGTGAGACCCAAGGTGGCGGCCTGTCTCCGAGAGCGGCCCCTTCAAGGTCCATAAGCAGCATGAGCAAACAGTCAGGCAATCGTTGCTGTGTCATCACGACTAAGCACTGTCCTTTAAGGACAACATCTCAAGAAAGGATGCCACGCACAAACACGAAGTGGTACCAGTCCGTAACTGCTTCCACAGGCAATGGTCAAGCCTCAAGAGAGGTGCTTTCGCAGCATAAATTCTGGTTCCTTCAAATGCATGCAAACAAATCGCGGTCGGAACAAACATTGGGCTCATTCAAGTATCATCGTGTCCTTCAGGCTCAGGCAGGATTTGCAATTGCGGATGAACCTGCCCCTGAGCTTGATTGGTCACAGTGATGAATGTGAACATGGTGGTCAGTCGTGGAATGTCTCCCAAATGCGCGAGGTGTCGCACCCAGGCTTGGCACAGTACGCAGAGGCCGAACCTTCCTGGGTGCTCATCTTGCAAGTCACCATACAGCGTCATCTGAACGATCCTTGCATTCCGCAAACCATCACAGTCATATCTCATGTGGAATCTTGTCCCACGGTGCGGTGCGAACCAAACCGGTGCTTCCCGTCTGACTTGAAGAATGTCATCTGGTCCAAGTTCACGGTGCATCCATGCGGGTGCAATGGCTGCTGGAGGTTCATGGGCACCCTCAAGGTCCTCCGGTTCCTCATCAGGCTGCGCTGCTGCATCTGACGATCCATCGTCAGAGTCATCATGAGCATCGACTAGGGCAAGTGGCTGGTGGTTCTCTGGAATTGTGGCGAAACCCACTATCCTAAGGAACCGACTAACGCAGGCACCTAGATTGGCAACCGCCTGTCTACAACCGCCTCTAAGTCCTAGACCCGCCTGATGAGACCTTGTCATGAATGCCAACGTGGCACACAAGACCACAAGAGTGATCACGGCACGAACATCAACGCTCACTGTCACGACGTACCAGTTCTCATGTGGCTCTAGCGGTTGACTCAAGCTGCGTCCTTCCGTAGCCCCACTCGACACCACTTGCAGGAGAAGTGCAATCACCTTCAAGGCATCACCATGACCCTGGTTCAAACGTCGTGTGACACGCAGGAACTGCTTCACCTCCTGCTGTCGCTGATGTTCACGGAACTCAGCAGCTCCTACTCGATCGAAACCCTCGGCTTCTGATCTGATGCCAAAGCAATGGCACAAGAATTTGGTTCTGCTTGATGACAACGCCTTTGTCATCAAATCAGCAGGATTGATCGTAGTGCCAATCGCGTGCAACGTTGCCTTGCGGTGCAAACATATGTGGTCCTGCAACCACAGCATGCGTCCTTCAACATGCCGAAGCCGTCCACATCCCTTCCGCGAGACTATTCCTCGCGCCGCACTGGAGTCAGTGAAGATGTGGGTCTCCAATGGTTCTCCCATTACGTGCCTCAAGGCCGTCTCGATCAGGATCGCGTCGCAGGTTCCAGACACCATGGCAATGTACTCAGCTTCCCCGCTAGAAAGCGCAACGCATGCCTGCGATCGAGAGAAGGAGTACACCGGAGCACCATTCAACATCAAGCATCCGGCTGACGTGCTCCGACGAGTGGACTTGTTTCCACTCCAATCAGAGTCACAGAACACCTCGAGGACGTGAGCATCCCTGTCTCGGACGACATATCCGTTCCCTTTTCCGCAACTCTCAAGGCTCCAGACGTAATCGGCATGGTTGTAAAGGTAGTTGGCAAGGTGCCTCAAGCACTGCCACGCTCCCTTGTTCGGCTTCCCACACACGCTTGAGAGTGTTTTCACTGCGAACTGTGCAAACGGCAGATCCGGCGCCACGTAGAGAAGGATGCCAATGGCTTTGCGGTATAGGGCTGAGGATGTTTGGTCAAGCGGCTCGAGCTTGCTCCAGAGCGGCAGTGTGCCCCCAACGGGTAGAGGAGTCTCCTTCGGTTTCTGGCTCACCACTCCAAGCATTGTTGCCAACGTGGTCACATGTTTAGGGTTCGGGTATATGCCCAGGACACCCTGATCCAACCAAACATGCCGCCGCTTCAGAAACTCAACCTCTTGACCAATGCTCTTCAGGCGATGAACAGTACATCGGTACTTTCCTCGGATGCATGCTTCCAAGCGGTCCAAACATGCACTGTGTCCCACCGCAAACACATCATCTACATGACATAGTCCGCCTCCAGTTTCATCTGCCCCGCCATCTGACTCAGCTGGCGCTGGGATCCTGAAAAGCGCAGGTGCCTCGATGAGAGGCTCGATGGAGAGGCCTTGGGAGAGATGTTCTTGGAAAGAGTCGAACCAGTCCTTCGCCCCTGGCCGCTGCCCCGGGAGATTCCGCAAGAGCTGGTAGTACTTTCGTTCGGTCCCAACATCAACCGACACCACTGTCTTGACACGTTGCGGCACTGTCAGATATGCATCTGTGATATCTAGCGCTAGAGCCTCCCAGGGCTCTCCTTGTTTCTGCTTTGTCACAAGCACTGCAGGCAGCAGTTTCAAGAGAACGCTGGCACTAGCTGGTGCAAAGATATCGCTGTCTGCCATATTGGTCATCCACTTAAAATCTCTCGCGACAAACCTAGCCCGTCGGAGAAAGGCCTGTCCTTGGCCTTCTGACGCAGCTTTGATCCTCCAGCCCTTGACCATCTTCGTCGATAGCCACCTGAAGTCATCAAGGTTTGTGCTAGCAGGATCCAAAGGCAAAAGGACTCCCATCTGGACAAGGCGTTCAAGTTCGAATGATTCAGCTATCATGTCAACATGGGCCTGTTCCTCTGCTGACAGCATTGGCTCATGATCACTGAAAGGTCGCCACAGCTCATTGGGGATTTGACCAGTTGTGCTTGACACGCTCTGGTCAGGGACAGACTGTGGCATCTCATCTTCTAGTGACCTGCCTGACGAGTCGCTCTCTGAACCATCTTCGATGCCTAGATCCTCGAACTTGACGACCTCATCGTTGTGCACTAGGTTCATGATCCTCTGACGCTTAGGACTGGACTCGGGAAGTGCAGCAGGCATATGCTCACCACTAACACCAACCAGCTCTGGCAGCATTGCTTCTGGGGTACCCGGTGCACTAGGGTCGAGACCTAAACCCCCTAAACCTGGGTTCGGGCCTAAATGCTGCTCAACACGTGGCTGGTCTTCACAAACCATGGCGCTTGGTGGAGGTGCACGACTTGGCCGCGGGTGTGCCCGGCTGGGCTTTGGTACAGGGATTGCAAGCTTAGGCAACACATTCTCTGGTGTGGGCGGTGAAAGAGGGAATTGCACGGACGAAGGACCAGGCGCGATGTCCTCCTGACCAGGGCTGATCACATCAGCCTCATTGCTTGAGACATCGCTCCCAGCAATGTCACTCTCCTGATCCTCTGTCGCCTCAACCTGCTTTGCTTGGACTTGTTTCCTAGAACTGCCAACCTTTCCTGCAAGGAATGAGGCGTGCTTGTCAGGATTGTCGCGCAAGGCTGCGACAAGCGTGGGGTCATCTGCAGCGGCGGTCCTTCTGATGGACCTGGCCATCACCAGTCGACCTGCAGAGGTGCAAACAATGTGGCAGTCCGAAATGTCACTTTTCCCCAACCACAAAGATTTAAACCACCTAGGCTTACCCTTAGTTGCAGACCTTATCCTGGCAAGGACGTACTCCCCATACCGGACAAGCTTCCCGGTGTACGGTGTTTGATGCAAACGCTCCCACGCGGTCAATGCCTGCATGACATTGAAACGCTGCAACAACCAGCCGGAATGCCTCCAGCACCAAGCATGCAGTGGATGTAACGTGCCTATCGTCACACCTGAGTTCTGTTCAAACTCACTCAGCAGGGTCCCAACATGTTGTCTGATCTTCTCGATTGCACCTTCAGCAGTGCAGGCCTGATGTTCGCCGGCAGGTGTGTTCTCAACATGTGTCTGCATCCCTATGCGGCTTCGCAGTGTGCTCACAGCCTCGGCCAAACTATTGCATGACGGTTCTGGGTCACACCTCAGAGTGACGGACCGGTGCCCCAGATACGACAGCAAACGTGTGATTTCTAAAGCCATGTAGTTTCTGGCAGCCGTGCCGCCTTTTCTCTCAACTGGCCACGCTTGCACCCACTTAGTTGCCGAGTCACACACAACCAAACAGCAGAGCTTTTCCTTGTCCCCATCTTTGCGCGATGTGTAAGCGAAGTCAAAGGACAGGGTTGACACAGCTCTGTCATCCCTCTGACGTGTCTCGTGACGATCAGCTTTGGCACGGTATGAAACACAATGCTCGCACCAACCCCTGTACGGGGTGTGCGTCAATGCATGCTCTTTCTGCTCTGCCTCGCTTGGCAATGCAACCTCAGCTTGCATAGTCGCAGGTCGTTCGGTCATCTCTGCAAGTTGGCTTCTAGCTTTGTGTGCTGCGATCAGCTGCTGTTGATCAAGATGCGTCCTGATCCTCTTGAGGACTGTGCTTTTGCCCCCAGATTTGCCCAAACCAAGTGCATTAGCGGCAGACCGCAACGTCGCCAATGTGCACGCCATGCTAAGCGCAACGCCATCAACAACCAACGGCTGACTGGCCTCATCATCGGGTTCATCCCTCAAGGCACTGTCCACCTGGACCTGCTCACGCGGCTCAGGCTCCACTGCTTCGGCCTGCTGAGGCTCTCCGTCCTCCATTCGCACATTGTCTGACTCGGGCAAATCAGACGAACGCTCTGGAAGTGCAGGAGGCTCTCCGGATCCTTCACACACCTTGAGACCAACCTCCTCAGGAGCAACATGCCTCCTTGTGGCGAAAACAAGCACCTCACGAGCAACATGTCTGTCACCAGGAAGCAACGCACTCAGGTTCTCAATTGACTCAAGTGGCTCACACCACTCAATCACTGACCAAACTTCAGGCATGCCTGGTTCCTTCACGAGTGTGCTTCTGTATTCGCAACCCTCACGAGGAAGCGCAACTTGCACATCGATGAACCGCTCACTTGAAGTGCGCAACGCAAACACATCCGGCATGACCTGGTCAAAGTAGTCGCTGAGAGGACCAAGCGACTCGATCGTGTATTCAACAGCACGCACCTGCTTAGGAGAAGACCTTGCAAGAGGTTCGGGGTGCGAGGCGATGGGTCTGCTGGCCGCAGACGCTGCAAGTGTGACTGACGATGCTTCACTCAGAACCCTGATGTAACATCTCGCGGCTAAACTGTTCTGCTTGAAGTACACAGGGATCTGAACCTGATTGTCTGGGCTGCACAACCTCATATTGCCACCAACATGTCGCAACTCGAAACCAGCTCTGTAGAGTTTGCCAACTGCTAGGAGTGGTGACGTCACATGGGGTGCTATCAGGAAGTTCTCCTTGATGGCGGTCACCTGACCTTCCTCACTTGCAGCAAACGTCACTTCAGCACGTTTCGATCCTTGGATGTTCAATCTGGTGCCCTGAGCATCCTGGAAGACGCCATCCTCGACTGCTACTGGCACACCATAGTCTGACATGTTTCCAGGCAAGCATGAAGCATCAGCGCCTGAATCCAGTATCATTTCTACTTCAACGCCAGGGAACTCTCCATGGGCATGTTTCAGCATACGCACATCCCCACACATCGGACCAGCAACTGGCATGTCACTGTTCTGCTCAGCACGACCGCTCAACGATGCATTATGCCAAACACACCGCCTCGGCACGCACTTCTGGAAAACGTTCCACACCCTCAGCATGAAACTCGGCCTGACGTCCTTGCCATGAACCTCATCCACAGCAGGGCTCTCACACTGGATCTCACGCTGAACCATTCGGACATGGCTCACAGCACTCGGTGACTCATCATAGTCCTCGAGATCGAAAGCAATGCGACGGACCTGGGCCACCTGCCTTGGCTTTGGCGCTTGCCTCTTCAGAGGCCGCAGCATCGGCTGACGCAGCATTGTCAACCTGACGAACCTTCTTCGGCTGTCGGCAGTCACGGGCAAAATGCCCCTTCTTTCCACAGTTATGGCATTTCTTGTTGGCAGCAGGATTTGCATTAGGGTTAGGGTTTCGCCCGGCTGAGCCTTTAGGGTGCTGTGGACTGTGGGTCTTACCCCCTTTTCCGCCCTTGGGACTTTTGCCACTATCACCCTTTCCCCATTTTCCCCCTTTGCCATGCTTACCACCCTTCTTACCACTCGGCCCTTTATTGTTGAGGAGGTCAATCTCCATTGGCGTTGGCTCTTCTACGAATCCACCTCCCTTGCCCTCAGAAAGCCCATATGTTGCTGCAACAGACGCGCTCCATTTTGACGAAGAAGCATCATACCTAGACACAAGTGCTCTGAGTTCACTGTATGTCCAGCTGTCCTCCATCACGAGATTCACACGCTGACGGAGTTGCCCAGTGAGGCAACGTAGCAACGAAGCAACTTTCTGATCATCAGACAAGGACTGTGAGGCAATCGCATCATACTCGGCCATCGCTTGTTCAAGTCTCAAAACCTGACTCAACAACCCTTGCTTGTTGTCGAAGGTAGGCCATGCATGAATGGTCTGTAAGAGGACAAGCGCACGGGTCCTTGAGGAAGGTCGCAGGTCCAGAGCAATTTGTCTGTAGGCCTCATAGCCATTGCTCTCTTCTACAGTCTTCAACACCCGCTTAAGTCGATCATTCAACAACGAAGCCATCAACCCGTAAACAATCCTTGATCGGTCCATCTCCCTTTCTGTAAAATCTGTCACAGCTACAGGGGTTTTCGGATTGTCACGAAGACGCTTGAAGTCAAGCTTGAACTCCTTATCTAGGGTGCTTAGGTACTGTTCAAACTCCCACGACCAACTCGGCCAGCGAACCAGCTCTTCTTCCCTAGTCTTTCCTACAAAGACCACAGGGTGCTTTAGGACCTTGCTTAGATCCTTTGCTGCAAGCCCAGTCGGGCTCGTGGGAGAGCTTGGGCCTGAACCTGGCGCAGCTTGCGCTTGCTGCTGCTGCTGGTTTTGCAGCAGCTGTGTCAACACCTGCTGGTTTTGCTGCATCGCTCCCAGAATCTCAAGCAACCTAGCCTCATTGGCCTGCGTGGAACCTGTCGGTGACGCAGCGGGCCCCAGGGTAGGGCTCTGCTGGGGACTTCCATTTGGGCTGATTTGAGGTCCCGACATGACTCTCACAGAAAATCAAGGATCAAGATCAATGCAAATGGATTCTGCTCCCGGCTGCAGTGCTCTGAAACGCTTTCGCGGCGGTCCCAGGTCTGATGGCTCAGACTGCACAGCAGTGCTCTCTGAGGAGGCACTGTCAGGGAGAGCGGCTCCCTTACACTCAGATGCGGTGACTGGCCTTGGGGTCTCGACAAGCTGCTGGATCACCGTACACAAGAAAATTTCAAGCAAATCCTTCTGTCCCTTCAGCAAGTGACAACCAAAAGCAATGATTTCCGGAATGCTGTGAAGGCTTCTCAGAGTCTCCTTGTGCTGCTTTCTCACAAGATTTTGTCTGCGCTCGAAGCTCAACTGCGACAAAGAAGGGGTCTTGGGCTTGGAAAACTGAAGCTCACAGAACCACTCAATAACCTTTGCTCGGGCTGCTTTCAACAGCTCTGGTGTAGGATTAACGATGTTCTCCCACCAAGGCTCAGTTAACACTTCACCCTGTCCTTCCGTCGTAGTGCTGGCGCGGGCGCAGGTGGGATTGCCGTCCACCACACACTATGGCTGCAAGAGGAGGCTGACTACACAGCTAACTCTCAACACAACCAACAATCAAAGCAAAGGAAACTTCGAGTCCTGGTCCCTGAGCACAAACCCGAAAGACGTGTCGAACCCTGGAAACCCTTTGGCCCCTGGGTTCTTTAGGGCGCCAACCGGCTGCCCTCGGGATCGGGTCCTGTCCCTCTCGGATACCTCTGTCGCCCAACTCAAAGGTAAAGGCGCGTAGAGGCTCCGCTACCATGAAAACTTTTCACACGAGTGAACACAGCTGCAGCGGCACACTCAAGGAATCACAGCATGACCACATGGTGCAATGGGCAAACAGTTTCACTACAGTTGCAATGAGAGATCGCAATCAAATCAAACTCGTAATCACTTACAGTACTGGAAGACCCCAATCCAAACATTCCTACCAAGCCCCCTCAACCCTAAACCCTCAACCCTAAACCCTAAACCCTCGGCCCTAAACCCTACCTAAACCGTACCCTAAACCCTAAACCCTAAACCCTAAACCCTAAACCCTAAACCCTAAACCCAAAACCCTAAACCCTAAACCTAAACCCAAACCCTAAACCCTACCCTCCTCCCCGAAAATTGAAAAAAAACTGCCCACTGATACCCCGTTTAGGGCTTAGGGTTTAGGGTTTAGGGAACCACCCACACCTAAACCCTCACTGGTGATAACTCGTCTGGTCAACTTGGCGAAATCCAAGAGTCAAGGTTTTGCCAGGCAGGCGCACTGCCGGTTGGCAAGCATGCCGGGTGGATCGCAATGCCCAGAGCCCTCTTACAAATTTGTAGCCCCTCTCAACGGGGATGGCGCCCACAGCATCCCGTATGAGACGAAATTTTTCCCAACCGTTTTACAAAGTGAAGCCAAAACCACGGCAGCAGCCCCACGAGGACGCCACAGCCGCCCACAGCATCCCGTATGAGACGAAATTGTCTCCAAACGCCCTGTGTTTGACAAGGGTAGGAAGTGAAGCCAAAACCATGGCAGCAACGCCACAAGGACGCCACAGCCGCCCACGGCATCCCGTATGAGACGAAACTGTTCCCAAACGCCCTGTTTTTTGCAAGAGGAAGTGAAACCAAAACCACACTGAAGAACGTGCTTGGCACTCATGAGTGTTGTGATGGCAACCTCAAGAACTCAAAGTGCGAAGTTAGCCAACGACAAGAAGCGGGAAGCGTTGGATCATGCCTTCACGCGGCATGATGCCCACGCCTAAGTAAATTGTTATGGCGATTGGTCTTGCTCTACCAAAGGGCTGTTCCACACCACATGCGGGAACACATACCCACAGGCAGATTTCGCTGCGCCAAAAGCTTGCGACTATGACCTACGTCGACGACTATCAGGCCTGTTGCAAGCGATGTGTCTTGCGTGCGTAGAATGGCATTCCCGCGCTGCGAGATTTTGGGCGTAGATGAGTACGCGGCCCGGGACGAAGTGACCGTGCCTACGAGCGCTATTCGCTCGTTGGAACCTTGTTCCCGTTGACTCACCGCTGCGAGAGCCGCTCCAGTGCATGATCCGGCCGAGAATCCAGCACGGAAGCTGACCGCGCCCCTGCTTGGCACAAGCGTGGCCGGATGAGGTAAGTGGAGCGCATTAACCATGGCACCGCGAAAAGCAAACTGTGTGTTTGGGCCTGTCAGGAGGCCGAGACGCCGGACGCGCGCAAGGGCTGGAGCTGTACTTCTGTGGAGGCCCTTTCAAGCGGCTCCAATGTAAGCACATTTTTAGGGCAGCAAAAGCAGCCCCCGAAAACACCAATTCCAAACCTCCAACGGCAGCTCAGGTGACTGAAGCTTCCCTGCCTTTGAATTGGTGTTGCTGCTCCTCATTCAAGCTCATACCTCGCCTCCACTCACTCTGCACACTTCACACCCCACACATCACATCGCAAACACCTTGTCCACCCACACCCACCTGTGAAAAACTGACACTCTGACCTCCACCAACACCACGCACACAAGATAAACTGACTGAGACTTGTTGTGGAGGCCATTCAGCTTCTCTAACCTTCGACCTTCGATTCCCTTCTGTTTTCACTTGTGGTCTCCAAACCCACACCTTCCCATGCCCGTGAGACACCCCTTAGGTTTGTTTGTTGAAAATTGTTGGGCTTGGGCCTCAACACCACTTGACTCAAGCCCAAAAAAAACGACCCAAGGAAAATTATCCAATTTTAAATCCAAAAAAAGGGTGTTTCAACCATTGCTCGACCAAAAACCCGAACATTTTTGACAAGCTCAAGTCAAAATCACTTCAGTGCCAAAATTGAATCAAAAAAAGAGTCTCAGCACCACTTTTTGGCCCCAAGTCCCCAAAATTTGACCGAAACAGTGTCTATTTGCCAAAAACGGGCGTCGCCTTAAAGCAAAGAAAACTTAAAAAAGGCAAAGTGTTTCAACACTCACTTTCCAGACAACACCACACCAAAGGACCCACAGCAGTAAAGCACAGCAACATCCCGGACAAGGACAAACACTTGAGGCACCACACCAACACACCAAAGATGACCAAACACTTGAAGGAAGACCAAAGGCACCAGCAACCACAACTTGAAGGCCAGTCAGTCACCAAATCTGCACCCAATTAACATCAGACACCGAGACAACTCTTTTTTACTTGCCAAAACCAAACCACAGCTTTGCACGCCAACACAATTGCACTTGAACAGCCGGAACAACCCACACCTTTTAGTTTTTCTTTCGTCTTGAAAAAAGGCAAACAAGCCAAGCCTCTGAAGAAAACAGAGTGACTCCAATGCCGAAAGTTTAATGCGAAGGAGGTTGGTTGCACAGATTTGCAAGAACGTTTTCAATCTTGCAACCAGCAACTTTCAAACAGAAACAATTCAGAAATATTAGTTTTTTGAAAAAGCAAAGTTTCGAAATTTCCTGAATTGCAGAAAAAGTTGAAAACTCATCAAAAAAACAAGAATTGATCAGGTAATCATGTTGGATATACTCCGGTGTTTCGCTCGCTGCGCTCGCACTTATTCACTTTTTGGAAAGACACTTGTGAATTTTGAACGGTTGGGTTCGGGCGTCGCACGCAACATTGCGGTATCAACACTACAGTCGAACTCGTCTCGTCCTGCAGTTGATTTCTGTCCAAACGGCACTGTCAGAGAATTTCAAAAACGCTTATTTCAAGCAGTTTCAATCACGGACGTGGGGGTTCAAGAGGAAGCTTTTCCGGGCCCATTTCTGAGCCCAAAAAAGCCACACGAAACAGGTCCCGCAGAACGGGCCTCCACAGTTGCAAGTCGTTACTTGCGTTCAAGCAACTTACAGGGCCGCGCTGCCACATGTTGGCTTCACTGCTCTGCGATGAACACGCATTCAAGATCACCCGGTCTGAGCAAGGATGCAATGCTGGCAGTGCGACCGAAATGCCCAGCAACACTGACGAATTCTTGAGCATTGCAGTCAAAGTTCAATGCCATCCGGACGCGGGTCGGAAAAATGGGGCCCAAAAATGGGGACGTTTCCTTCTTGGAAAAATCGGGCCCAAAAACAGGCCCCTTTTCTTTTGGCTTCACTTTTGGTTCTCCTAGCTAGTTTGCCTTGCGTAGCTCCACCTCGAGCTCAAATTGCGGGGCCTATTTTTGGTGACGCATTTTGTCATTTCGGGGTCCATTTTCGGGGTGCATTTTTGGCCCATCAAAATCTGACAAAAAATCGATTTTCAGCCGATTTATCAAACATTCCATAGAGTCACAACCACTTGACATAAGCTGTCTTATCCATCAGCAGCTTGTCAATAAAATTGCTGTTTTCAGCAAATAGCTGCTTCCGTGCTCTACACAAGTGACCATTCCTTGATCAGCTTGCAAAAAAGGCTCTCTTTGTAGGTCGTCCAGCAATTTCTTCTGCACTGTGGGGGCCCTTTCAAGCGGTTCCAATGTAAGCACATTTTTAGGGCTGCAAAAGCAGCCCCCGAAAAACACCAGTTTCAAACTTTCAAACCCCAACGGCAGCTAAGGTGACTGAAGCTTCCCTGCCTTTGAATTGGTGCTGCTGCTCCTCATTCAAGCTCATACCTCGCCTCCACTCACTCTGCACACTTCACACCCCACACACCACATCGCAGACACCTTGTCCACCCACACCCACCTGTGAAAAAACTGACACTCTGACCTCCACCAACACCACGCACACAAGATAAACTGACTGAGACTTGTTGTGGAGGCCATTCAGCTTCTCTAACCTTCGACCTTCGATTCCCTTCTGTTCTCACTTGTGGTCTCGAAACCCACACCTTCCCCTGCCCGTGAGACACTGTTTCAACCATTACTCGACCAAAAACCCGAACATTTTTGACAAGCTCAAGTCAAAATCACTTCAGTGCCAAAATCGAATCAAAAAAAGGGTCTCAGCTTTTTTTGAAGCGGACGCCCCTTTACCACATCAGCAGCACAGTGGGCCGGTCTATTGCGACGAAGTGAGACAGACAAAACTACCCAAGAGCCAGGAGCAGCACCACGAACAAGAACCAGGACAACAAACCGCAACGGCAAAATCAACCTACCGTTGAGACATTCCCCTCTCTCAGAGCACGATGAAGTCGATGTAGACCCGTAGTTGCATTCTTGTATCATGCTGCAAAGGAGGAGGCCGCAAAATGCGGGAGCGTAGCCAGAAAACAAAACCACCATCCATTGCTCGAAAAGCTCCACCTATGGAGAGCATTGCCACGACCGGCACACGTTGAAGGCGCCAACAGAGACGGCACCTGTCTACTGCCACGCCCGTGCCTTGCCACCGCATCCAAGTGAGAGTGCCTCCATGCAGAGGACGCAGAAACATTGGTTAGCCAGGGCGAGGTGCCGGACGGCACATCCCCTTGCGGGGAGGTGTCCTCTACCTCCGTGGCCTCCTCAGAGATCTCTTCGGGCTCCGCCCTCCAGGGGGGGATACCAGCAGGGACTTGCACTGTCCTCAGGTCCACTAGCTTCGTTGTCGCCGCTCGCCACATTGATTTAATCGCCTCCTTAACCTCATGAAGATTCACTGTCTTGTTTTCCTCGGTCTCGACAGGGAACTGCTTTGTTGAAGTACAACTTGGACCAGGCGCCGTTGAAAGCTCCTTTGTTGCGTTGGCAGAAGCAGCTAGGCCCTTATGGGAAGCCCAGTGTGCAGTGATGGCGTCGTACCACTCAGCCTTGCCTCGGAACGGAGCTCGACGAGTGTAGACAGCAACATAGTTCCTCCAATGGGGGCTACGGATGGGCGGTATTCTGAACGGGACGCACAGGTCCACTTCCCGTAGCGAGGCTAGGTCCGCAGTTTGAAGCTCCGAGAAGCGCCAGTCTCGAACCTGCACCTCAGTCTCATTGGTATCTTCTTCCGAGGAACTGCTGCGCGTATCCATAGGCCGTGCTCCCTCTCCTACTGCAGAGGACTCTGCAGTGGATTTGGTCAACAAGCAATCCAGCGGCGGAATTTGGCGAAAGGAAACATTGGATCGTGTGTTGGCATCCGGCCATTCCAAGTTAAAAGCCGCCCAGAAATGCTCAATATCATGGTTTGCAACCGCGGCCACGAGTGCACGCCGCACCGCGTCCAGGAAATTGAGTGGCTGGTCCGCAGGATTGAACTGTCGATACTGTCTCTGTCCGAGGGCTTGACGCGCGTCAAGTTTCACCCTAACAAAGGCGTTGATTTTAGGGCGCTGGGCTAATCTGGCAGATTCCAAATTATTGAACTGTTGCACCTCGGGTAACGCCTGATGCCCCTTGCTTGCAGTTGTGATATCGTCCCGCGCATATTGTCAGATCGGAAAAAATGCTCATTGCCTTGGCTCACATGCCACAATTCCCGAAACAGAACACCCCTCCCCTGGTGCTGTGTGGCCTTAATGGCCCAAGCACCGTGAAGGGGCGGTTTATCGAAAAGCGAGACTCCCACTTTCCTCTTCGGGAGGACTATGTCGGCAACCTTTCGCTCTCGAAAAGCCTGTTTACGCGCAACTTTGGCAATCCCTGGGCTGTCAATGCTCCACAGGCTGGCTTTCGGCAGCCCCCAATCCGTCACCATAAGCAGGAGCCAGAATGACTAGTGGCCCCAATTCTCTGGTGAGTGAAGACGTTAGCAAACCCCGCCTCACTGTGGTATAGAAAGCCCGACGCTTTGCATGTGACAAAGATGCTAACGCCAAATGTGGGACCGGTCGAGCATGCAGTTGCGATGGCTTCGAAGAACCTACGGAGGGCACCAAGGTTCGCCACCAAGAATCTTTTGAACTCCATCATGTCCCATGATTGCGGATTCCCCTTGGCAGGCCTCCATGAGACTCATGCCAGGCCCCCAACTCAGCCACGGTTTGACTAGAGCGCAGGTGTTCTTTGATTTGAAGCACCACTTTGGAGTACTGGGACACAAAGCCAACCCGGGACGTTGGGTAAATTTGGTGCCCAAAGGTGAGCGCTATATACGTTAAGAGCCAGCTGAGCTCGAGGCTTTTGCCTATTTGTGTGTAAACCTCAGTATTCTCCTTGACAGAAACCCACCTACACGTTTCCAACCAACGCTCCGCCGCGCTGCGAAGTGGGCGTCCCAGCAAATGGCGCAGGCTAGGTCCGCTCGGAAACCGTAACTGCGGTGTTCCATTCACCATCGCGAATGCGCATGCTTCAGGGTACCTAGCCGCAGAAAATACCGCCGAGATTTCGGGCGGCAGCCTCAGCAAGGTACTGAGGGAAATGTTCACTGGGTGCCCGACGATAGCTTTGCGACCTGCAGCTTGCATGATGGATTCCGCCTATGCAGAGCGCGAATGGCTGAGCGAGAGCATTGCGTCCAAGGCAGCAAGGACAGCGGCTTCGGACGCTGCCACGTCACCCTCAACACTTCCCCTGTCTCTCCCTCCCAGTTTGGCATGGGCCCGCGCCCTTTTTTCCAAGGAGCAGGGCTTTGCTGCACTTGTTTTCGTAGTGCTTGAGGCAAGCTCGATGGTGTAAACAGGTCGGCAGGAATCGCATTGAGGCCACACGCTTTATTTTCGAGAAGCTCTGTTACAAAGTGGCGGTTGGGGCGGGACCCCCCACCCGGCTGGCGATGATCTCCGATCATCACGTCAAGGGCCTGCTTGATGTGGGCCAGGATGCAGTTGGCGTCTGGTGTACCCAGCTGCTGCGCCTCATCACGTAAGGCGATTTCCACATCACCGAGCAAGTTAGCCAGCGAGGAATACGCAAACCCACGGTGGGCGTTGATGGTCCCGTGGGTTGCGCCGGCCTACGTCACGCACATCGAAGGGGAGCTTATGCGTGTCTTTTTCCCGCTTCGCAGAGACACGAGCTACACGGTCTCGGACGAAACCGTGGCTCGTTGCCGTAAGCCGATGCACCATTTCCACAAAGGCCCTCACGACTCATTACCATGCACAGTGCCAATGCGAAGGTAGCAGCCCTTGTGCGAAGACCCCTTCTCGCTTATCACAGCATCGGGGGGGGGATGTTAAGCCCTCCGGCAGGCCATAAGTCACGAGTGCGGACATCCTCCTGCTTAAGCTGACCCTCCCGTGGCAGGGTGACCAAGACTCCTGCAAGGAGCTGTGGCGCCCAAGCTGCGGAGTACTGCTTGTCACCGTTAAGCCACTGCTGGGCTATCTCCACGCGGGGGTCCTCGTAAGCATTCGACTCCTCGTAAGCTCTGCCGGCAGCTGACGCCGGAGCAGGGCTGGGTGGATCAGCGCGCTCCAGACTCATCCCACATCCCTGAACAACGAGGCCCAGGATCAGCACCAAAGTAAGGTCCAGGAGGAAGCTCGGCAGCCACCACGGACGAGAAAGGCCAAGGGTTGGTTCCGGGCTTGACTGCCACTGCCCGCACGACTGACACTCTCCTAAGCGGCTAATGGTACTGATCCGAGGGCTCCTTTTCAAATTCCGCTTCGGCCGCCATGGCAGGGAACTGGTAACCCAACATATCTACGAGCCGCTCCAAGGGAAGTTCAGGGAGCCACTGCAGTTACCAAGCGCACGGTGGGTCCAGGCTGTGAAAGGGCTCCGGTAAGTCAGTTAGATGCGGCCGAAGACAACCGACAAGGGATCTCACAGTAACTCTTCCGCATGTCCATGAGAATATGGGGAGGGTCAGCTGGGAGATTGAGGAACTTTTCAAGATCCCGCCTGACAATTTGCCGCCCCAAAACAGATTGGACGAAGTCCCTGACAGCACTTGGAATTCGAACCAACGCGCACGCGACCCGGCCCTCTCCATTTGTCTATCCGCAAGGCCATAAATGCGCCGGGTCAAGTCACTGTAGCGGTAGTCCCCTGGCGTGGGCCGGAAGAGGTCGTCAGCATCGACTACCTGGCCATAAGAGTGCTCGCCGAATCCTAATCCACTCATGGCCAAAAGGAAATACAGTCGGCAACCTTGCAACACCCCATTTTTGCGCACCTCTTCCTCCGGGCGAAAAATGCACAACTGATCTCCCTGATGGTGGACAAGGCTAACAGCATGGCGCAACTGCACTTCTCTGCGATGAACGTGCATTCAAGATCACCCGGACTGAGCAAGGATGCAACGCTGGCAGTGTGACCCAAAAAATGGAGACGCTTTTTGGCTCCCTTCGGGCCGAGAAAAAAACCTTTTTTTCAATAGAATTCTGTTTTCAGCAAGCTGGAAGGCTGTGTTTTGGAGACTGCCGTCGACAGTTACTTGGCCCGTGAACTCTTGCAAAAGGGGCCAGCTGACGCGCAAGGGCAAGCTTCGGAAGACGAGCGCGAGGAGCGGCCTGCCGCTCCAGCCGGTAGCAGCTCGGAGGACGCTGTCTTGCGAAATCCACCTGCTGCGCTGGAGTCAGGTCATCTCGTGTCGAGTATCGTTGGCCTCAACGATGACTCAGACCAGGGCAACCGCTGGCTTCGAGTCTGCCACGATGTGGAAGAATTGTGCTGAAGCTGCTTCCAGCTTTACACAAGACATTTTACGGCGAAACTTCAATTCACTCACTCACTGTAAAAGTTTCTAGTCACAAAACACCCAACATACACACAGCTACGCACTTGCACAGCACTTTCTCGGTCTCACAAAGCGATGCAGCTGTCCTGCCTTCTTCGTGCTTTCTCAGCTTTCTTGACTTGGGCCAAGAGTCAAAAGTAAAACTGCAAAACCGCAAAACCTAGTCGGCACTACCTACGCAAACTCATGCCTCCTGCAAAACAAAATCTCAAGGAAAAACACGCTTGACGCCCGTGGAAGACCTGTATGTCAGGCTTGACACACAGTAAGCACGCCAAGCATGCGCCTTGCTCTAAAAGGCATCCCGCTGACATGGCTATACACAGATTTTCCTCACGCAAGCACGAAGCGGCCGGAGGCCTTGAGTCCATTGGCTCAGTGTGAAACAGTCGGGTGAACACCTACCCTACGTAAGTTACAAGCCACTCTCGCAGTAGCTGCAAGGAGTAGGCCTTGAGTCCAAGCTCGGAAGTGAGACAGTCGGGGTTACACCTACCCTACAGCCACAAGTTGCGCCACTCACTTCAGGCTGGCACCCATGCCTGAGGCCTGGTTACACCAAGGCCTAGCTGCACTTGGAACACCCAAGCACGCAGACGCACGGTAGCAGGCTATGGCAGTCGGGGTTCAACGACCCGAGAACCTGCAATTCACACACAGCAAACAAGACTGGGCCCACGCCTTGAATGGTCTGGAGACCCCAAGACCTGACTGACAACACCAAAGGCTTGGAAGGCCCAAGCTTATTGGTTAGCCAATGCAGCAAGGTGAGCCCAATCAGAAAGTCGGCCGTCCATGAGGACCATTTGGATTTCCAAGTTTGCCTTGAGCGCAGCGGGGAGAACTGCAATGATCTCGTTGAGGCAAGGGACCACCGCCTGCCTGCGGAGATACGGCTCCAATGGCGTAACGTCACAGACACATCGAAGGGTCTCGACGAAGCTGCGCAAGCTATACTTGGGAATCCACCTTCCAGCATGAAGCCCTTCGAAGTGCCAATCCGCGAGATCGAAAAAACACAACATGGGCGTCGCAGCACTGAGTCCTGGCTTAATTCCCAGGTTGGTTTTTGACACATCACGAAGAGCAAAATGACGGCTCAATTGCAAAAGGAGGGCGAAGGCATACAAGGACCACTGAGGGTGGATCTGGTTCCGAGAACCAAAATCCGTGAGGAGCTCGACTTTTTCCACCATCGACCAAGCCACCAAATGGGACCTGAACTCCCATGGTCGCCCAGAGAGCAGCACCTGCAGTGTCGTAGATCCAGCCCCAATGATGGTGGCTGCCACCTTAGGAAGCAAGGCCGAAATCGCCACCTCATCTCCAAAGGCCTGCTTCGTCCCAACCTTCAAGACGTAGCCACCACCAGCGTCATATCCGAATCTGGTTCTTCCATTGTGGAGATACGCCGCAGCGCTGTCCCCCGTGTCATTGAACCACACGTGGATCAAGTCCTTGGGGAGGGCCTGGAAGACACCAGGATAGCCCAGATCGGATTTGAAAGCCACCAGTCCTGGCTTGGTATTGCGAGCCCTCTCAGCAATAGCAAAGGCTGCGCCCGCTTCTTGATCCATATCGTCAAAGTTCAACGGGGCAGGCAGCATAGGCGCAGCTGGCGGTGCTGGAGGAGGCTCGGGATGCACAATGGGATCAGGCACCATTGGCTCCTCCTCGCTTTCTTCAGAGCAGCTGTCCTGGTCTGGGGCACCCAAAACCGGACCAGCCCCAGGTGCATGGGGATTCTCCCGAAGGACAATTCCAGGAGCTTCATCCCTCTCAGCCTGGTTTGCCACCACGGCTGGGGGGCGGTGCACAGGATTGCGCTGCTCGAGCTGAGGATTTTCCCGAAGCACGACTCCAGGATTCCTCCTCTCCTGAGCCTGGTTATCCACCAAGGGCTCAGGGGGTTGCACGTGTTGTGGCCCGGGCTCAGGGGCTTGCTCATCCTGCGGTTCCACCCTTCTCCGCCTGGGAGGCGGGGGGTTCACACCAGCAGGCGGCGCTCTCTTAGGAGCTGCACCTCTAAGCCGAGCTCTCTCTCGCTTGCCCGGCCGGGCTTTTGAGTAGGCCTTGGAGGCAGGGGATTTATGCTTCGGAGGCATACTCAGAAGGCAGTCTTAGCTTGGTTGTGCCCAGACTGCTTGAGCCAGGCACTTTCACGCTTCCTGGCCGGGCTTTGAAGTATGCCTTGGAGGCAGGAAACTTATGGACAGGCAGCGTGCTAAAAGGCAATCTTAGCTTGCTTGAGCCCAGACTGCTTCGCTTTGGATTTTGGCTTAGGCTTGGGAACAGAAATTTTAGGTGAAGGTTCCTGACTGGAGGACGACACAAAAAAGGCCCGAACACTTTGAACCCCAGTGTCAGTCACCTCCTTTGCTTTTTTGGAGCTAGCAGTAGCAACCTTACTTTTGTTGGGCCTGCAAGGCGCTACAATCCAGGTCGGGATTTTGCGGACACCAACTTTGACCATCTTGTCACACTTTGAGCAAACCCAGGACTTACCTAAATTAACCCACACATGATCAGGGTGGGGATCCCAAGGAGGAGGGTCCGCCTGAACACCAAGGCAGGGGTGCTTGATCTTAAGGGAAAAGGTAGGGAGGGGCTCAGTCTGCTGGATGTATAGCTCACACCTCGAGCACCTCGCTGAAAGGTTGGAAGGGAGCCTACAACCCTCAACCCAGGTGTGCCCCAAGTTCTGTGTACCAGCAAGAAGGCCTTCAATCTGTTCCCTTTTGTTAGGACCTTTGATTTTGGGGAGCTTAGAATTTTTCCGGACACCCGAATCCCTAACCCTGGCTTTTGGCGGAGCTTTCGTTGCTCTTTGTCAGGCCACTGAACCAGCGGTCCTTGGTCCTTGTCATACGAAAGGAGAGCTGCAGCTCTCTTGGCCAACAAGGAGTTAACCTGAATGGCAACTGCATCACGCTTTTTAATTTGGGATTCAAAGTTCAGGTCCCTACGAGCTTCGGCAGCCGTGCCAACAAGCTGGTCCACAATTTCGTTAGCACGTCGCCTCCAAAGCTGGTTAGCACCAAACTTTGCTCGGAATTGTTCTTCCGTTAAATGCGAGGATACCCAGTTAAGGCTGAGTCTCTGTGCATGCAGTCGGATGGGGTCGAAGAGGTCGGCAGACTGGATGGAAGGTGTACCATTCACTCTGGGCAGGATGCCCTTGCAATCCAAGGTGAGGTCTGCGTTCCCTTCACTATGCTCAGCTACAAACTTGACAGCCGCTGCCTCCGCCCGGAACACCGATAGCGGAGATTGCAGTGAGCCGACAGCTGTCGCGATCGTGACGGGCTCATCCCCTTCAAGCTTAAAGGCAATCGCAGCCCAGGTATACCGATGGAACCTGGGGTCCTTGGATTTCCCCGGGGAGCCATCAGTAGCAAAGTATATCGCCTCGCCACAAATGACCTGGCCATCACACCAGGCACCAGTAGTTCGTACCCATTCCCCAGGCAGAAGGCCTCTGGCCCACAGTGACGAAATGGGCCACTCTTGCCGAAATCTAGGAAAGGAAGCCGGTTCCGGGAGGTTGGTTCGCCACCAGTCACACTCCCATAAGACATGTTGCATGGTAGCAGCACAGCCGCACCTCAGGCAAGTGGCACAAGGATCAGCACGAATTGCTCCTTGCCAAACAGCCATGAGTCCTGACCTCTCCTGGCCTGTCATCTTATTCCGAAGCTTTCTGAGGGGAACCCAATCAATTCCCACACTCAGAGGTTCAAGCATGTCGTGCTGGGCTATACGTGCGAGCCTCCACCTATCAGTTTCCTTAGAAAGGGAGCAAAGGAGGTGGTGCATGCCTACTTTGGTGGTGACGCTGTGCGATTGTTCAGGGCATTTCCAAGTGTCCGCACTGACCGGGGTCCAACCCAAGTCAAGCAGGTAACATAGGAGGGCCCCAACCGGCCCTGCAGCGCGCTTCCAGGGGTACTCCACCTGTGAGTATTCAAGCCACATACCCGGCAAGACATCATCAAAGTGCTGCCTTTGGCTATCGGGAATGAAGCCCAGAAGCCTGTGAATGGCCTTGAAGTGCTGGGAAATGATAGTAAAGGCCGGGTCCGGCCGCTTAGGGCACGCATGGTCAATGGTGAGGTCAACCGAGCCCAAAGACATTCGCCCCAACTCATGTGCGAAGGAAGCACGCAACCAATGCATACGCTTTGGCGCAAGCCCAACTGCCTCATGGCCATAAAGGCCCACAGTTTGGACCCCCGCCCTCAGGGCTCTGACCCTAGCTGGCATCGATTTCACACGCAGGGTCGAGAGCCTAGCCTTGCGCTTAACGCCCTTCCCAAACCTTTTACGGTGGAACGGAATGCGCCTTCTACGCCCAGCCGTACAATCAATCCCCAGGTCCTTCGCGGCATTCTTGATTTGATCAGATTCAGGAAGATACTCTTTAAGGGCAGCTTCAACTTTTGGAGACGAGCATACAAAAGCTGTCTTGCCCAGGCTGACTGGGAGGCCAGCAGTTGTCAAACCTCCTACCACAGCCTTATTCAATTGCACCGCCCGGCGCGCTGCTGTGTGGGGGTTACCAGCCTCAGTGTCAAAGCTAGTATCGTCAATGTAGAGATCAATGGTTTTGGCAAGGCCAGAAACCCATGCCGGGCGCAGGATCTCGTCAAAAGGGATCTTACTGAGACCAGGCGCAAATGGGCAGCCCGCAACTAAGCCCTTGGTGGGCTTGATCGGACCAGAGACACAGTGTTCAGCACTGATCAAGCGCTGAGCAGAGTATAGCGACATTGCTGCATTCAGGATCAACGGCGGAACTTTGAGGGAAATGGCCTGCTTGACGAAATTATCATGTCGGACATTTTCATAAAAGGCCTTTAAATCTAAAAGCACTGTCACTGAATGTCGCTTTTTCCGGTGGAGAATTTCATGCGACAGCTTACGGCGCAACGCAACATCAAGACTTGAAAGGCCCTTCTTTGCCCTGTCCCAATCCTGGGTGGCAGCATATTCCCGGAGCCATTTCTCAAAGACAGGCCAACGTATCTTTGCCCACAGTCGGTATGGGACTGGCGTCAGTCCAATTGGGCGCTCCTCATCCTCAGACTTGTTAATGAGTGCAACCAGAACAACCGAGAGCTGGGTCGGGAAGGCACCCTGACCCTCCCAGGTATTAAAGAATTGTGCCAATCTTTCAAGCTGCAAGGGGGCAAGACATTTAAGCATCTGGACACTCCACCCGTCTGCACCAATAGCTTTAGTCGGCATTCGTTTGATCACCTTCGCCACCATTGGACCTGTTATGGGAGGAAGGGTTTTGGCTTGGCTTACAGAAGCATCCCTGAGGCAATCAAAATCAATATTGGGATTGACCTCATTGCCAGGCATGGGCTGCCACACGTCAGCCCAGTGAGCCCGCCTGATGTGCGGGCGAATTTCGAGTGGTATGTTTCTGTATGGCCTGTCCGGGATGGAGTCTTCAGACTTCAAAGCCTTGTACAGGCCTCGCATACCCCCTTTGCAAGCTTCTTCCAACCATTGCGAGTAAGCTTCATCACTCTTGCGCACCGCCTCTTTCAAGGCTGATCGCCCCTGCTGTGCGATAATCTCAAGTGCAAGGTGATGGCTTTGCATGTCAGGAGCAACTAGGAGGGCCTGCAATATACACAGATTTTCGCACCCCCTTTCGGGATGACGTTTTTGAATTGACCTCACTCTCAGATGACGACATCTTCGGACGATCACTCCAGTCTCAGAGGTCTGCTGCTGTTTCCCTGTCACACATGCCGAACACGGAGTGATGCAAATTGCAGCCACGTGTTTGCAGTACACACTGTGATACCTGTCCCCGGAAGAGAAAATGCACAGCTCTGTGTTGCCTGGCTCTGGCTTACAGTTCCTGTTCGCCATGATCCCTCCAGTTCATCGCACGTCAAAGATGCCCTGAGACGATGAAGCATTGTTCCTCCACTTGAAGCGAAGGGTCGGGTGCAAGCGCGACGCGCATAAAGTTCCATGACTAAACATCACCACAGCAATCACTCACAAACAGCATCAGACGCGCTCTCTCTTTTTGTGCAGGATGGAACGGACCCATGCGTATCAGCAACAGGATGCATCACCCAGCCCTGGTGAAACGAGTGAATCCAGGCACAGAGTGCCCACGTAGTGGCAGAGCCTTTGTCAAGAAGTAATCGGACTGACAAGAGAATTGTCAGTGGCAAGCCAGCGCCAGCGTTCGGCAAAGCAGTTTCAGCAAGTGCTGAGGTATCAGAGGGACCTAAACCCTAGGGAACACAAACCACACAAGGAGCCGGGACAGACACGGGCAACCGGCGATTAGGGGAAATTTTGGGACGTGGCGGGCGGGCATCAAAATTTCACGATCCGGTCTGGAGCAATGCAGAGCAAACAATGCCCAATCAATTGGAAAGAGGTCAAATCTGCAAGGGCTTCACCACACTCAAATTTGCCAAATACCGCATGCCAAATCAAATCACTTTCAAGCAGAGTTTTTCGGAAACACCCACAAAGCTTTTCCACAAGATGCCAAAGTCCAACATCCAACGTTCCAAGGAGCGCCCACCCAGCCCCCCCGACTCAAGTAACGGAACAATCCCCCCGGGAGGACCCGGGTAGTTTGTTCCTCCACTTGAGGCGAAGGGTCGGGCGCAAGCACGATGCGCATAAAGTTCCATGACTAAACATCACCACAGCAATCACTCACAAACAGCATCAGACGCGCTCTCTCTTTTTGTGCAGGATGGAACGGACCCATGCGTATCAGCAACAGGATGCATCACCCAGCACGTTGCTCCGGGCGAGTCACCCCTCCCGCAGGCGTCCGGAGCGGCGTGCCCCTCCTTCCTGCAATCCGTTTCACCACGAGGTTCTCTCCGCCAATTTTTGCTTCTTCGAACTCTTCATCTTAGGACCTGCAGATGCACGTGCCAAAGACTTAGCTTCAAGGAAATCCTCGTGAGCAGCGGCAAGCTCTCGCATAAAATCCATCGGAATGTCGTCCCAGCTAACCTTGACCCTCTGCTCACTGTCAAACAAGGCAAAATTTTCGTTAGTCAAATCATCTGCCTCAACATTAGTCTCATGCGGCCGCCAGACCAACTTCATCTGAGCTCCATGCGGCTGCAGAGTTGCAGTGACTTGCATCAAGATGCCAAGAAGTGGCCACGAGGCAGAAGAACCCCGGGCCTGCGCCTGAGGAGTCGCCTGATTGTCCGTGCCACCAACCAGCACAGCATCAAAGGTATCCCCGAAGGCACGTGAACCCTCCAGCAACCCGAAAGCAACCAATGCGACATACGATGCAAGCAGCTCAGCAGCCGTCGAGGCCCACTGTGATTCTCCATTCGGCTTAAACAACCACGGTGCCTCCGACGGGGAAAGGGCAAGAGAGAACCACGGGGCCTTCCGGGGAATTCCCTCCTTGCCCAACAGCCAGCCACCCAGGACCACACGATTCGGGGCACATTTGGCATCGGCGCGAAAGGCCTGGCGAGAAGCCCGCCAGTCTACAACAGGCCGCACCAAGCGTCCACGATCCTGCAGCTGACGCCTCACGAAGATCAGGCACAGATAGACCAACACAGGCTTCGAACCGCTGTGCCTCGGGCGAGGACAGCGCACCATGAGTGCAAGATGGACAAGAATGGCTTTATCCAAGTCAGCAAGCGAGCCACAAAGGAAAGCCTCCCAGCGAGCTCGATCACCGACCGCCCCACCACGATCCAGTCAGCCTGCTCGGCTTCCAGAATCCACTTGACCAGCCACGAGCACCTCCGCTCGGAGATGCCAGCCCTCCATTCAGAGTATGAGATTTCATATCCCACAAAATCCACAACAGTACCGCCCCGGAACTTACGATAGGCAAACGGCGTGCCAACCAACTCGTAGGCAGCCAGGCACATCCACATCGTGAGGAATTTGTGCTGTCCAGCAGTCAAGAGGTGAAGATCATCCGCAAACACGACTTGCATCTGCCAAACGGTCAGCATGACCCTGTGCACCCAACGGCCTATACAGCCGAACAAGCGGGACCAGTGATAGGCAGCAGAGGAAATCCCAAACGTGCCGACAGTATTTACCCAAACAGTACGCGCCTCACTGCGTGCCTTGCATCCAAGCTTGGCCCAATCGGCACGGCGGACTTTGGTCAGGCGGTGAGCCTGAGCGATATCTGCAGAAATGCAAAACACTGCCTCTTTAGATTCCTGCCCCAAAGCAACCGTCTCAAGGATTTCATCCGGTCCCGGCATTTCCAAGCGATCGAGAATTTTGATACGATTGTTCAAGCCAATGCCATGAGTCCCGTCGTGCAGCGGACGGATGTCGCCATTCGGCTTAAGTAAGGCACCCATCGAGGCCACCAGCAAGGTGTCCCCATACTCTGCCCGCAGGGCAGGTTCCGTGCTCGGGATCATGCGACCGGCCCGTTCCTCCGCAGCAAAATGTTCTTCAAGCTTATCGGCTGAAAGCTCCGCAGACTCATAGTTATTCATGATTTGCTGAAAGGGGGTGACATCCAAGGTCCGCTCCTTCACACGTTCCCGGTACACCTGCGGCGTACGCGGCAAAGGAACCTCGTCACCCAGTGGCACGCCCATCGCAAAGCACTCCTCCCCTTGAGAGAGGCATGCCCAATCTGGATCACCCAGCAACTTCAAGGACTGCGACAACAAGTGCAACAAGAAAGGCTGGCGCTCTGGGACCTGCAAAGCCAGATCCGGGTCTGGCAGCATGCTTGCAACCTGCTGCCTCAAACGCTGCACGCCCTGTTCACTAAAGGGGGACGACTTCATCCTTCCGACAGCCAGTTGCAAAGCAGCCTTGCGCAAGTCACCAACCTCCTCTAGCACAAAGTTCCGGATCGCCCTTTGCACCCGCTCAGCATGCTGCCACTCCTCTCGACTTGAGAGCATGCCTCGCTGTTCCGGGCGCCAACGCCCCGGAGAGCACAAGCCGAACCCATCAACAAACACACGCCCTTTCGGGTGATTGCGGTGACCAAAACAACGACTTCCTCTGCCTCCTCCAAGTCCGACATGTCTGCAACCCCAAAACTACCCGGCGGCCCTAAACCTGAAGGGGAGGAGGAAACCCCAACCGCGGCGGGAGCAGGACGAGCCACCGGGGCACCGTTATGAGGTCCAGTCGCCCTTTCCTTATCAGATGCAAGGGGTGTCCCAGCATCGGCGACAGGACCCGAGGGCTCCGCTAAGGTCTCTGCTGTATCACCCCGGGCAACGCCAGCAGTGACTGACGGCGGGAGCAGAAAGCCCAAGTGCGAAAGCAAGGACAGCGAGCTCACGTCAAGAGCCGGCAGTTGGCGGACGCAGTAGCCAACGAGCACCACCCGAGACCTCCAGACCAGGGTTCAGTCTGATGAAAGCGCTCCCAAGCTCGAAGAAGCTGTGGTGCCCGAGCGACATCCAAGAGGACCCCCGGACACGGAGTCCCATGCACCGTGCGCCAGACATCCCCATTCTGATCCTGCTGCCACACCTGGCCATTGGAGAACGTCGAAAGTGCTAGCAGAAGATTTGGATAGGGTGCATTATGTGAATCCCGAGGCATCTGTGTGGCTGCATCCACAAAGACCGCAACAGAAGAGAAGATCTGGCCTGGAAAAGCATGGCGGAGCAAAGTGCACAGGACCCGAAGGGTGGCCGGGAATTCGCGGCAGGACCTACGAAGGCCAACAACTCCCCCTTTGCAGTATGCCCCGCCAAAGAAGGCTTGCCCAGCCGCAGTCTGAGCACTGACATGCGGGGCCTCCAGTGGCAAGAGGGTGATCAGTGCTTCGGCATCGTGTGGAGCAGGGGGCCTGTCCTGCTGCAAGAGAAACTTAGCAAACTGTTCAGCAGCATGCTGTTCCGGACCATCCGTGCTAAAGGAAGCAGAAAGTGCCGAGGCAATCAGGTCAGCAAGAAAGGCACAAAGCGGGGATGGGTAAGCTTCAGTACCGGCAGTGCGCCACTGGCCCGATGACCAACGAGCCCCTGGTCCGTGATGGTGATCACAACGAAGGATGGGCCCTGCATATGTCCCATCTTCCTGAAAGGAGGGCCAGGAAGACCCAAAGACTCGAGCCCCAGGCAGATTCGAAGCCAAGCGAGTAGGTTTTGGAGTATCGGCGGAGTAATCGCACTGGCGGAGGCCCCAACAAGGGGCGTCGCCCACTGCAGTCCGGATCTGAGGCCATTGCCAAATGCTAGCTGGGTCATCGCCATTGGGCAGGCGACCCAGATCTTCCGGATGTTCAAGCAACCAGAAATGTCCCAGCGAAGACATCAGTTGAATCATAGCGGCACACAAATTATGCTCTTGCACCAGTGCGCGGTGCGACGCAGACAACCAAGGAAAACCAAACGTATGAAAGCGGGAGCGCAGCGGTCGGGGCCCGGAGCCATCCGACCGAGATCTATAGCGGGCGCGACTGAAAGTGGAACATGGAGGTGACAAGATCACCACATCCCAAGCGCCCGAACGAATTTCCTTTTCCAATGAATCCCAAAGAGCCTTTTTAGAAAGGTCAGACTTAGTTCCATCCCGACAAATGTCAAATCTCACGCAAATTCAAAGGGAAACCATGCACATCAGCCAAGCGACGCAATTGTGTTGCGAGGTCTCCGTCACGAGGCTTGCCAGCGAACAAGTACAGCACTGAAAGTCAGCTCTTCGCGCCAGCCCCATCTGTTGCCCGCGAAGCACCATGATGCTCCATCCAATGCTGCCAAGTGGGATGTGGCTTGCCGCAGCCGCGGACCTGACAGCAATGTACCATGCCACAGCTCCCGTCGCAGCCGGCCCCACTGTAAGCAAAACAGATGAGCCGATTGTCGGGCGTGCGAGTCACAAGATCACCACCCTTGCGGTCCTTGCCCTTCTTGCCCGACTTTGCCTCCTTGCCCTTCTTGCTACCCTTGAAGTCGCCCTTGCGATTTCCTTTCTGCCACTTGTCCCAGGATTTTCCCCAGGCTGCTTCCGATTCGCCACCGGGTTGCCAGGGACGTTTCCAAGCAGGCTCACTGCGACCCTGGAGCGCAATGGGGGACACGAAGAATTGCTCTTTCAACTGAGCATTTCCTTGAACCTCTGCCAATGTATCCACCAGTGCCCGCGACTCACGGAAGGCCTTCTTGACAGCTTCGCGACGCATCTCATACTCATATGTGAGCAGCACCTGCCACGGAGGACGAAGTGGTTGTTGATCACCCTTGCCCTTTCCCCCGGGAGTCGGGACTTGCATCAAGTAGACTTTGTCACCCAACAAGTAGTTGACATAGTCCAGCCACACTGCTGGAGTCATGCCACGGAACATGGCCTGGTTCCGATACTTGCTATGTTCGCCTCAACGCGTAGGACAGTACGGAGCTCCGTATGAGCGGGCAGATTTCCCTTGGCTTTCTGACGAACGATGCGAACATGTCCCGTCGTGTCCACACTGGTTTGAATGCCCTGCGTCTTGGCCCGCTTCTTTGAGATCACCTCCGAAAGCGGTGAAGCCGACACTTCACCAGATTCGACCTCCTCTATCTTGGCTGACAAGTACTCCTCCGAAGGCTCGTAGGTCTCTTCAATGGATCCATGAACAGCCTCGAAAGCTGCACGCATAGCCTGCTTCTCTGTCTGTGTCACCGGCCGCACCACACCTAAGACCCGCGCTTCTGCTTTGAGCGATGCCTCCTTGCCAGCATACTCTTTGGAAGCCTCCCAAGCAGCTACCACAGAGGCCACCACGGCCCGGGAAGCTTGATCCGTAGCATCCAGAGTGTGATCAGTCCGAAGAGCAGCCCGAACTTCAGCCCTTGAATCAGCATAACTCGCAAAGCGTCTCACAGTACGAAAGTTGATGCTCAAGCGGTATTGCAAAGGCAGAGGCACCCCGCACTCCTGGAAGATATGCCGCAGATCCGATGCCACCTCCACGTCCAGATGCCGCAAAGCCGCTGCCTCATCGATGCCATTGGGGTAATCGAGTGGACCAGCGCGCCTCCCGCCATGCCTGTGGTATCACTAACTGCAGTAAAACGCACAAACTCAAAGGAAACCTTCAACTACACCACCAGAGCTAGCAAAGAGCCCTGATTTACATCACATTCCAGCCATCCTGTGACTGCAGTGAGCTACATCTCAGTCCCTTGCTCTTGATCACATCGGCACATCTTTCATTCGTGCTCGCAACGAGCAACGTGCCACCAACATTCAACTCAATCATTCCACCCCTACGACTGCAAGCAAGTGCAACAGCCAACAACACTTTACGACTCAGCGCGCAAATCGCCTTCCGAAGCACTACACTAGCTTGAATCATCCAAGTCCGGAACTTCCGCCGATCCCGAAGGTTCCCCCTGCCCGTCATTCCCTGGAGCCAGCGAATCTTCCGATCCACTGCTGGAAGACTCCTGCGCCGCTGATATCTTAGGCTGGCAGAGTTTGCAGATCGCATCAGCAACGCCCTCCGAGATCTTTGACACTCCCACAGTCTCCATACAGCGCTCCTGTCGAACTGCACAGGCCTTGGAGAGATGCAAACGGCGGAACCCAGAGCGAGAAATTGTCACAAAGAACGGCATGTCCGGAAGCGAAGATTCTTCTTCCCCAGCATCCTTCTCTTCAGCAGGCAACTCAGCTTCCAGGCGTCCACGCGAAATCTCGTAGCGCTCAGGACCCACCGCCAGCAAGGGGTGAATGCCTCCGAGCTTCCATGTGTAATCGGTCCACTCGAGGACCTGATGCCACGTAATCACTTGAATGCCATCCTGCCCGGCTGCGTCTGCAAAAGACTGGATAGACTGAAAGAGCTCCTCCTCAATCAATCCACCCTCTGCAGTCCCTTCTACCAAGGATTTGCAAACGAAGTTCTGTAGTCCCTGCACGATCTGCCGAGCAGTTGTAAGATAATCCAAAGAGCCGCCTTGCGAGCATCTCCAACGTCCAAGGAAATCGCACTTTGATTTGTCAGCACCCAGCGAGAGTGCCCACGTTGGCAGAGTATGCCGCGCATAATGACCTGTCCAATACGCGGCCACCGACCCGGGCAACAGCTTCGTGGCACTTGTTCCCCAAGTGCCCTCGCGGCACAAGGGCACCCGAAGCTCCTTATGCAATCGACGCAGAAGTACAGCCAAATCCTGAGCCTCCACATATGAAAATCCAACATTCCAGGATTCATCCATCGCTGGACATAAATAATCCCGCGGCCAGTGCAGCTCAGACGTCTGAAGCAAACGGTACCCTTCCAAGAGCCAATCGAAACCACTCAAGCAAATCACTCTTGACACATATCCTTGCAGTTCGCCAGTACGCCGGCCCGGTCCGCTAGTCTTTGTCCGGCGCAGAATGAACTTCAAGCCGATCTGCGACAGAGTGACTGAAAATGGATCAATGTGTTGCACATCATCGCACCTCATAGTCGACCAAAGCATGAGCAGCTGCACAAACGCAAGAAAACGTAGCCCCGCAGGAAGAGTAACCCTGCAGACTGTCAGCTCACATGACAACACCATAGCCACAGTAAGCGCAGGCGCCTTCCTGACCGGCAACGCCACTGTTTCGAGCTCTTCAGTCCAGGACTGGATCGTGCTCATAAGCAGTTGATCCGTCGAAAACCTGCTGCTTGCTGGCACCTGCCCAACACTCTCAAGCACTGATAAAGCTGCCATACGTGAAGATGGTACAGTCTTTCCCATTGGCTGAATATCATGTCGTTCAGTGAGATACTTTACGAAGCGGTCAACTCCTCCCGGCCAGCTTTCGCCGAAGGTAATCTCAAGCCACGATGATGTCGTTGTAGTGTTGATGCCCTTGATGTTGCAGTCAACACGGAAAGGGAGCATCTCCTTAGATGCCCAAAACGGTAGGGCCACAAAGTGGACCTTAACTACTCAGCAGAGGGAAGTCCACATGGCGCTGCCAACTGAACGCCTCAGTGGCTGCAGAAAGAAATAGTGAAACAAAGGGAGCTGGCAGAAGGCAAGCCCTCAAGAGGGCTCCAACCTTCTCGGACCCTGCCAGTTCCAGCGTTCTTGCCAGATTGCTTCGACTCTAGCTGACATGTGTTTGAGGATTCGGGCGTTAAGCATTTTTGGACCTTTAAGAGGCCACCCAAATCTGAGCTGCAAGACGTTCCTTGGTTTTGGAGGGATACCAGGGGTATCCAGTCCACTCCTACACTCCCACATCAAATGCATGAAGGAGCCAACGTGTTGCCTACAAAGGCAGGTAATCTCAAGCCACGAATGAAACTTGCGCCATGCCAGAGCACGATTGCGGAGCGTCTTCCCACGCCGAGTGCCGAATAGCCGACACCAGGCTGCCCGAGGATTGGGCAGAGCAGCCACCCTAGCAGCGCAAGGCAGTCCAGCTTCCTCAATATACTGCGCAAGCACAAGAGCCCATTTCTCACGCAGCAGAGCCTCGCGATTCTCGCCCTGTGCTCCATGAATCAGCTTCCGTTGTCGGATCGACTTCTGCAGCACCAAAGCTAGCGCCGGACTACCAAGCACCAGGCCACTGAAAATCTCCTCTTTGCTTTGCTCCCGACGTGGGAACTTGACTGGCCTACGTGGGACCACATCTGCTACTTGCCTGGGAAGCGATACACGCCGTTCCACCGATGCACGCCAATCCAGCAGCCGCCGAACCAGCCGATTTAGCTCGTCAGCAGGACGAGTGCCACCGAAGAACTCCAGCAGCATCTGGCTGCATTCATCCTCATCATCCCAGGCAGCCACAAACTGAAATGGCCCAGAATAAAACCTGCCTACCTCACGAAAGAGATCGCCATCTAACGTTTCCAGCCCATACCAGTGCACGTCAGACATTCACCCAGTGAAGCATCAACCAGACAGAACTATAGTTGTCTCAGCGCCATGCCTAGCGCCGAAGGTCTATGCTCCCCACTCACATCAAAATTTCACGATCCGGTCTCGAGCAATGCAGAGCAAACAATGCCCAATCAATTGGAAAGAGGTCAAATCTGCAAGGGCTTCACCACACTCAAATTTGCCAAATACCGCATGCCAAATCAAATCACTTTCAAGCAGAGTTTTTCGGAAACACCCACAAAGCTCTTCCACAAGATGCCAAAGTCCAACATCCAACGTTCCAAGGAGCGCGCACCCACCCCCCCCGACTCAAGTAACGGAACAATCCCCCCGGGAGGACCCGGGTAGTAAGATGCGCTTGTCAACTCTGTCTTTGCAGCTGGAACTTGTGCGTTTCTCCCTTACACCAGCGGTCTTTGGCCTCGCTCTCAACGACGATGCCTCCTTTGTACCACTCACTGGCTTATGAGGACCCATGTCCCAATCTGTTGCCGCATCTCTCTGTTGACTTCTCTCAGGCGCAGAGCTGTTTTGGGCACACTGTGGCCTCATCGCATCATCATCCAGAGGTGGATTCTGCGTAGCAGCCCTTTGCTGTCCACAGCTCATCCTGAAAAACAATTCCCATGCACAACAGCATGTCATGATCAGCGTACCAACCAAGATGCCGTTGACAAAGCACCCGATAGTGATGACCCATACTGGGTCCCAAGTTGGACTGGTAAACAACTGTACAAGCTCGCCACCCATGAACGTGGTTCCCCAAGGCTCTACTGGCATCGCAGTCTCCACTCCAGAGGTCATCAAAGCAAGAATGGCCAATGAAATCGCCACTGTCATCAAGGGCTGTGCAACCATGAGGCGCAAAGGAAAAACTAGAAGACTTGTGTTACAAAGAATCACAAGTGCTGCGCAAACGCACCGTGCAAAATGCACTCCGACTATACTCCTCACGTGAGTTGATCATGCGCGGCGTAAGATGAAAATAAATCGGTTCCCCCTTTTAGTTTGTTGCCCTTAGGGCCTTGAGCAACCCGTCTGCCACTGCCAGCACCTTGTTGTGCTTTCCTGCTGCTGTGTAGTCGATGTCATGAAACGAAGCATGTGTCTGGCAACTACATACTCCAAACATGCTGAAAAGCTTCCTGGCGCACTCTGAATGCGAACACATGAACCTGAGACGCTTTGACACTGGAAGACCACTGCGACTCACCATGCCGGTGGTACATAGCCATACATCTATGGGATGCACAAGACCTGAGGCTCAAAGGACATTCTGCGTGCCCCATCACTTCCAAACCATGTTTTGCTTTGGCAATTCGAAATTCCGTCCATCTCCAAGCCTCAGATACTTCTCTGCATATCGCATCAACGTCTCCCACTCAAGATCACACTTTGTACATCTTTGCGCGAAGTTCCTCAGCATGGAACCTGAAGAGCAAGGTGTGGACACGTGTACAGTGTGTGTGGATCCAAAGCCTTCTGTTCTTCCAAGCAGTGATGACCTTCATGGTTTCTGTCAACACCCGAGGTTTCGGCATTGGCTGTGATCCCGCAACACGGAATCCCAAGTGATCCACACACCTGACACAACGCAGAGTCTTCACCGCAAAACACTTCCAACACTCCTACTTCAGCAGATTCCCTCATGCTTTCTGAAGAAACTCGCAGCTGAGATAACATGTACAACGCCTCCACGTGTCCATCTTGCGCAGTGAAGCCTAACCGCGCTCTGTGTTGTTGGAAGAGTCGTGTTCCTAGATTTTTCGTGTAGAGATCAGCAGCATTGTCCTTGCCTCTCAGCCATCGCAACTTGAGTCGACCTCTCAAAAGATGTTCTCTCATCCATGCCAATCTGATCTCCACATGTCTTGAACGCTTCGGCACATCTTCCGCGTGAATGACATCCAACGCTGCCTGACTGTCCGTCAACAGCTCAGTGTAGATGTTCTCACGCTGTCCATCACCATCTTCGTCCTCTGCATGAGCACTCATCTGCACATCAATTGCTCCCTGACGTTCACCGAAGGCATTCAGGACACGATCAAGCAAGTGTAGGAATGCTATTGTTTAGCGCATGAAGCTCAGCTTCACAAGACGAGAAGCACACCACTCCCTGCACCTTTGCGATCCCTCTCACAAGACCACCTCCAAAGCAGATGGCCCCTCCTGCGATGCCTCTTCTGCCAATGCCCCTGTATGGAGCGTGAGATGCGTCTGCAAAGACATGAACACCATTCCGCAGGACCTCTTTGTGGAACATCCCAAGAACTCATGCAACTCTGATGAAGGTAAGCGCAATGCAACGTGTCTGTCGGTGTAGAGACAACGCAGAAGTGCCCTCAACGCTGCCTCGGTGCTCTGTGTCGGCGCAGCCTGCTGCGTGCTGATCAATCCGACCATCAGCTTCAAGTCCTGCCTTGTTTGCAAGAACCCTGCGCAATCTATTGTAGGCTTCCGGCGTCAGAGCTGGAGCGCCCGTTTGCTCCAGCAGGCCTGCTAGGTCTGGGACGGCGTTTGTGCCCTTTTGGATCCCAAATGCATCGAAGCACGACTGTCTGCAAGTATTCAGACTTCACGCTGCCCAGGCCACCGACGAATGAACCGACGAATGAACCGACCAATGAACCGACCAATGATCAACCATGCCACCACCTTGGTTCGATGTTTTGAATCTCCCTGTCACCTTCACAGTGACTCGCTTCCCGATGGCGCTCAAGACCAAGTCTTCAGCCCACTGATCATCAGTGATGATTAGCAAATCATCCACGTGGCACACGATCATCACTCTGCTCGATCTGTCCTTGTGCCACACAACACCTGCAAAGAGACATGGCTCATGTGCATCACTCAAAAGACCGAGTGGACGGATCAACGAAGAAAGAAGCTTAAGCCATGCCAGCGAAGCATCCCGCAGCCCATTCAATGCGCAGTACAAGAAGAAGAAGAAGAAGAAGAAGAAGAAGAAGAAGAAGATAGCCTGGCCATCTTCCGAACTAATGCTCAGCGGCAGCTTCAACACAACGGGATTCGACTGGTGTCCAACAGGGAGTTCATGAAAGCATGCCCAATGTCTGCCGCACAACCTTGCATGTCACGCGTATAGTATCGTGGCTTGGGGTTGGTGAGCTGAACCCTTGTTTTTTTGCCGAGCCGTGCGCGATGTCCTTTGCCACAATGCGACACCTGACACGAGTGGGGTTCTTTCTGGCGCAAACCCATCGAGCGGGTATAAGCCTCAACGATGGATTCTTAGCCTTCATGCTCTTCACTTCATGCTCAAGTATTGCTCGGCCTGTTTGGCACCTCTCTAAGTTGGTGAGTTCCTCTTGCATCTCAGCGAACACAAGATTTCCAGGCAGCTTCTCAAGGGTACTATCGTCAACACCGCCATCAGGCTTCCAAATCAACACGCGACGTCCTCCCAACATGAAACTCTCACTCTTCGCGTCCTGGTTTCCATCTCGGAATCGAATGCTGTTGACCTCCACATCAAACATACCAGGACTTGTCACAACGTCGCTCAGCAGAACACTCTCGGACCAGCACAAGCCCTCGAGTCGTCTCGGTTCCTGTGGTCCTGAGGCTCGAATCTCGTCTTCAAGGTCAACAAGCTCAACATCAGGATGTCTTTTCACCCCCTTTTGCTCTGGTACCCTCGAGCCTGATCCCTGCTCGTTTGATGCTCATGGTCCGTTACGTTCACCCGATATTCATCCGAATATATGTTCGCTCCGAAAAAAAAACCGGAGAAGGAATATTCTCAAAAGTGAAGCCAAGTGCACCCAAAATACAGCGCTCTCCCTTTTTGTCTCCGTCCGAAGGAAATGGCGTGCAAAAACGCAGGGTATCCCGTGGCAACAAATCCCCCGAAGGTAAGAATCCGAGTAAGCGTACCCGGAAACTTAACCCCCGACACGTACAGAAAACTGTAACGGGAAAAAAGCCGGGAAATGCCCATGACGAGATAACCGCAGGCGTTGAAACGCCCCAAGGCAGGCGCAAGGGGAGGGGGTGGGAGAATGATGGCAGGTCCCGTGCCAACAAGTGCTGCAGGACGACGGAAAATTATCAAGAAAATCAAGCAGCACAAATGAAGCATGCGACAAGCAAGGAAAATTCAATCCCAAAAATACCTAGAGCGAAAACAGGTGCCTTCCGGGCCAACCGCCCCAAACAGCCGTGTTTCAAAAACACAAACCGTTTGATGCTCATGGTCCGTTACGTTCACCCGATATTCATCCGAATATATGTTCGCTCCGAAAAAAAAACCGGAGAAGGAATATTCTCAAAAGTGAAGCCAAGTGCACCCAAAATACAGCGCTCTCCCTTTTTGTCTCCGTCCGAAGGAAATGGCGTGCAAAAACGCAGGGTATCCCGTGGCAACAAATCCCCCGAAGGTAAGAATCCGAGTAAGCGTACCCGGAAACTTAATCCCCGACACGTACAGAAAACTGTAACGGGAAAAAAGTGGGGAAATGCCAAAAAACCCAAATCGTTTTCACGACCCGCAAAAATCGGGGAACAGCCAAAAATCCATCGGGAAACGCATAGGCATGCCATATGAATCGGAGACAGTTTCTCAGCGAAGCACTTGGCCAATCCGCAGGAGATGACTGGGCCATTTGGCCTCGGGAGGCGCAAGCTGAAGCCTATTGACTCCACCAGCAAGAAGGCGCCGCACAGGAGGCTGAAACCGAGAAGTCAAGGGCAGAGGCGGAGCGCCGCTCTGCCAGCGACTAAGTTCGTCAGCCAACTGGTTTTTGAAACCAGGCACGTGTGTCACCTCAGCCAGAACGCCGTGAGTTCTTTGAAACCCCAAGAAAGCTGTCAAGACCAGAGCAAGGGAACGGACGCCGGAGAGCCCTTTTGCCGTAGCAGCTTCCGCGCCCGCATTATCGCAGCGAAGACTGACAGCCACCAATGAGCGACAGCCGGGCACAAGAGTGTCCACAAGCCACAAAAGACAGAGTTGAGCCAAGAGCTCAAAGGCCGCTATATGAGCTTGCGGGCAGCCCTGGAAAACAGGGTCAAGGTCCGCAATCTCAGCCGCATCCAAGGAAACCGAGAACCAGAACTGGCGTCCAGAGGGCCAGCAGACATGGCCCCCGAGACCGCACCCCTTCTCAGAGGCACACGCGTCCGCCTCAGCCAGTACCGAAAGGTGAATTGGCTGACGGCTGACGTATCACAAACGAGAGGGGGGATGCTTCAAGAATCGCCCTCCAGGCCGCAAGAGCATCCCGGGCTGGACTGGAGATCTGCCGGAAAGGATGTCCGTTGACCGAACAGTGACCCAGAGGCGACGGTGCTGAAAGACCACGCGGGCCTTTTTGTGCGTAGCCGTATTCGCCACGCGAATCACACGACTCCCAATCGGAAACGAAGCATGACCAATGTCACGGCAAATCACACAGCGGTCATCAACGGCATCCAAAAGTGCCTGCCACAATGCCGGTGAAACGGCCACGCAAGAGGCCGGTATGGCCTGCAGTGCAGCATAGAGCGGTGAAAGCAATGGGCGAAGGCACTTCCACAAGCCGGAAACCCATAGTAGCGCCGATCAAGGACTCCAGCGTTTTGAGCTTGGTCTTAGGAGCACTCAACACATCATCCAAGCCCTGCAACAGCCGGCTCCGCTTTTCAGCAGGGAGCGAAATAGTCCAGGAGGAAACGCATATATCCCAGCCGATCCATTTAACTTGAGATGAACCAAGCGCACTTGCGCCAGCTGATGGGCACTCGAAGCACGAGGAACAGGACGACCCATAACCCCACCTGAAGTGGAGCGGTAGCCTTGCGAAAAGCACCTAAAAAATCGTCCACGTAATCCCAAAGAAAATGGGGCAAGAAAATCAAGCTATGCGTGATTCTCATCAGAGCTCCAGCCAAGCGACCCCACCAAAAGGCCGAAGCGCGGGCACCGAAGTTCAGAGTCTTGGAGACGAAGAATCTGCCCTCAAAGGAAAAGCAGAGCAGCCCTTGATCATCCGGGTGGATGAGCAACAGTCTGTGAGCTTTGCGAATATCAAGGGACACGAGAACCCATATTCCTCCTGCACACAATGCACCGGAGCACACAAGGCAATATCAGCTATACGCGGGAGAAGCATGCGATTAGGAATGAAGCAGGCTTCTGTAACCCCACTGATGCTAGAGTCCACCACAAGGCGAGGGGAACGCCCTTCCGCAAGCACAAGGCCAAGGCGGCCACACGCGACTGTCGGGTACCGAGACCGGATGTCTTCGAGCGAGGAGAATTCCTCGATCCATCCTGCCTCGTTCACTTGAAGCGGATGAGACGACGCTGACAGCCAGGACCCCTCGCACAGTCGCGCACTTTCAGATCTGGGATGATAGGAGCCCAATCGCGCGGGGGCCAATGGTCGGAAGGTTTGATGTCCACACCGACACCGATGCGAACACCAGTCTGCAACTCATCACACATGGCCGCTTCGGAATCCCCAAGGCACACAAGCAGGGCTTGCAACAGACGCAGTCGCAGAGGCTGGCCAGGAGTGATGGAAAGAACAGCCGAGCGGTCGCTCTCGGAAATCCCCAGCACGTCCACAGCATCTTGCACAAAGGGAGCAAGCTCCGCTTCACAAAGAGGAGGTTGATCGGGTGAATGCTGCAGCGACTGGGCCAAGCGCAGGCACAGCTTATTGTCAAAAAGACGACGCGACCATCTGTCCCGGAGTTTGGCGAGGCGATCAGGGGCTTGCGGCTGCAACCAAGCAGCAGTGCTGCGCAAGCCGGCGCTGTCCTCGACCCGAACAGCCGGAAGGTTCCAGCAAGGAGATGGCTGAAGTAAACGACGCCAATCCTGCAAGTGCATGAAGCGATCACTGCAACCAGGATGATACGGCGTGTGCCCTTGCAATCGATGCTGCGCCAACTCTACTTGAGTTGAACAAGTCACAGGAGCTACAAGCACCCCACCTTCAGCAGATATCGAGGAGAGGGAAAGTTCGACTTCGTTCGAGGACCCGTGGGAAGGTTTCAGCAGTGGTTTCAACCTCAACCAGGGAACGTCTCCAAACAGTGTGACCTCTTTGGCTGTCAGGCCTGCAGAGGTGGCCAGCGCAATCCCAGCGCAATTTTGAGAAAAACTCCAACTGCGAAAACAAAGCATGGTCGTGGAGATAATGTTGTGGTTCGTGTCTCCTACCCAAACATTCATGTCTGCTGCATGCCACGTGCTCTCACCATTCCCGTTCTCGAGCAGGAGTTCGACAGATATCGTCCGCTCACCAAGCATTCGTACAGAGCTGCCGTTTGCCGCAGAAAACTGTTGTCCTACACGCTGTCTCTTCAAATCATCAACGTAGACCCCAAACATCTCCGCATACTTCAAACTCAGCACCGTTACACCTGCCCCGCTGTCCAGCAACCACCACTCCCCATCTCTCGCTTCTGCTCTCAGTCCAGCGATCACGAGTGGCTCCAAACACACAGGCTGACCAACAGGTAACACGGCACTTACTGCAAACTCTCTCCTACGCTCTCGTCTGCAGCAGCGGCGTTCCAGACCTCTTCTGTCCATTGTTCATCCCAACTACTGCTCCAGCCCTCATCCCACACCGACGCACCCCAGCCCTAATCGACCTGCGGATGCTCAGACACTGGCGGCAAAGAGTCAGTCCTTTCCTTTCTTGCCCTTTCCAGGACCTTTTGCTCCTTTCTACGCCCCCTTCCCTTTTCCTTTCTCCTTTCCTTTTCCATCCTTGCCTTTTCCTCGTTCCTTTTCTTTGTTCTTTCCTTCCTTTTCCCAAGAATGAGGCGGAGCCGTATGCCTTACTGCAACGTGCACTAATGCGTCCCAGTTCCCACAAGAAAAACACTTCACCTTAGACAAGTCTTGCTACAGTTTTCTGTCTTGCAATTCTTCCTACCACAACGACCAGACGTTCAGCACTTACCTTAGAAACTGACACATTCTTGGCATGCTCCATCATGCTCAAGCCATGCACAGTCATGGTGTCCATCATCGTTCCACGCTGTCACATCAAACACCTCATACACTTGTTGCTTCTTTCCAGGTCACAAGTTTAGGTCCAAGAACAGCCACTGTTAACGCTCAAAACGAAGAGCTGCACTCCGACATAACTTATTCGTGGGCTTCTCTTTCGGAATGTCTTTTTTCCGACCCCGCGACCTTTTTCAACCCCGGAAAGTCTTTTTTTTGGCCTCGGTCTTTTTCCAGGCCTCGTTACGGGGCCCAAAAAAAACAAATGTCTTTTTGACGACCCTGTTCGCAGCCGTCAAAGAAGGAACGACCGTCTTTTTCTCAACCCCGCAGCGTCTTGTGACCGACCCCGCTTCTTTTCCCGGACCCCGGAATGTCTTTTTTTCAGCCTTTGCCAAACACACAGAGCTTCAAAAAGGAGGTGTAAAATGTTGCTGTAGCATTGCAAGCGAACAGGTGCAGTTCACAAATCTAAACTCTAAACCCTAAATCCCAAAACCCTAAACTCTGAATCCCTAAACCCCAAACTTTAAAACCTTAACCCCCAAAAGCTCCAGACGCTAAAGTTATAAAGTTCGACCTAAACCCGAAATTGAGAACTAGGGGCTGGTTCCCTGGACAGGTAGGGGGGGCCGGCTTGTGACACAAGCACAGTCCCCCCAACCCCTGCTCATCTATACAAGCAGGGTCCGCCCAACCGCCCTGCTTATCTGGAAACCTGTCAAACAAGCACAGCCCCTCCTGTCACACAAGCACAGCCACCCCAGCCCCGCTGCTTATCTGCAACGCCTGTGAAACCTCTCATACAAGCACAGCCCCCTCAACCCCCAACCTGCCCCTCTGCCTATTTGGAAACCCGTCCCCCTACCTGTCACACAAGCACAGTCCTCTCAATTCCCTCCTGTGAAACTTCTCATACAAGCACAGTCCCCTCAACCCCCCTGGTTATCTGGGGATATACAAGCACAGCCCCTCTGCCTTTTGCGAAACCCGTCCCCCTACCTGTCACACAAGCACAGTCCCCCCAACCCCCCTGCTTATCTGCAACGCCTGTGCAACCTTTCATACAAGCACAGCCACCTCAACCCCCCTGCTTATCTGCAAAACCTGCCCCTTTGCGTCCCCCTACCTGTCACACAAGCACAGTCCTCTCAATTCCCTGGCTTATCTGCAACGCCTGTCAAACTTCTCATACAAGCACAGTCCCCTCAACCCCCCTGCTTATCTGCAAAACCTGTCGCACTGCTTATCTGCGAAAGCCGTCCCCCTACTTGTCACACAAGCACAGTCCTCTCAAGTCGCCTGCATATCTGCAACGCCTGTGAAACCTCTCATGCAAGCACAGCCCCCTCAACCCCCCTGCTTATCTGCAAAACCTGTCGCACTGCTTATCTGCGAAACCCGTCCCCCTACGTATCACACAAGCACAGTCCTCTCAAGTCCGCTGCTTATCTGCAATGCCTGTGAAACTCCTCATCGTCGGGCACGTGCAGGCTGCAGCCGCTTCCCCTAGCCTCACCTTGACAGAAGGCCCTCCCTGTTGTAAGCCGGGCAGGTTTGCTTCAAAGCATAGGAATGCTTGTTAAGCCCATAGTGCAAGCATCGTGTTTGCAAATGGGGGGGGCTGCGCCCCCCCCAACCCCCCCGCTTTTTTAAGCCGGGCAAGATTGAAATGTATGTTTAGAGTCTCACTTCTCTGGTTTCGAATAGTGAAATCCAAAAAACAAATACAAAAACATAACAAGATTCGAGGGGGTGGAATTTAGAATAAATTCCCTTCTCTCTTTTCTTAAAGGGAAGTTAATGTTTAGAGTCTCACTTCTCTGGTTTCGAAAAAAGAAGTCCAAAAAACAAAACAAGATTCGAGGGGGGTGGACCCCCCTGCTTATCTGCAAAACCTGTCGCACTGCTTATCTGCGAAACCCGTCCCCCTACGTATCACACAAGCACAGTCCTCTCAAGTCCGCTGCTTATCTGCAACGCCTGTGAAACTTCTCATCGTCGGGTACGTGCAGGCCGCAGCCGCTTCCCCTAGCCTCACCTTGACAAAAGGCCCTCCTTGTTGTAAGCCGGGCAGGTTTGCTTCAAAGCATAGGAATGCTTGTTAAGCCCATAAATGCAAGCATCGTGTTTGCAAATGGGGGGGGCTGCGCCCCCCCCAACCCCTCCGCTTTTTTAAGCCGGGCAAGATTGAAATGTATGTTTAGAGTCTCACTTCTCTGGTTCGAATTGTGAAATCCAAAAAACAAACACAAAAACATAACAAGATTCGAGGGGGGTGGAATTTAGAATAAATTCCCTTCTCTCTTTTCTTAAAGGGAAGTTAATGTTTAGAGTCTCACTTCTCTGGTTTCGAAAAAGAAGTCCAAAAAACAAAACAAGATTCGAGGGGGGTGGAATTTAGAAAAATCCCTCTCTCTCATCTTCAAGATAAATTACTGTTTAGAGTCTCACTTCTCTGGCCTTGAATAATGAATTGAATAATGAAACCAAAAAACAACAAGGTTTCAGGGGGGTGGAATTTAGAATAAATCCCTTCTCTCTTTTCTTAAAGAACAAAAAAAACCAAAAGGGCGTCTCAACACCTTCAACACCCTTTAAGCTCCTCTCCTGAAGCCCCTCCCCAAGCCCCTCCCCAAGCCCCCCGTCTGCGCTTGCTTTTCCATATCTGGACCACTTCTTTCAGTCGACCTTTTTGTTTGTTTGAATCGTACCCAGGCCCATTCAATCTTCTTCTCCTTCTTCTTTTTTCTTGTCGCTTGCCTTTCTCACACATGCCAAAAAACGGCTCGCTGATCCGCTGACGTAGAAAGGAGTGCACCATTAAAACAATTTTTCTTGTCGCTGAGCGGCTTTGGTTCTGCGTCGGCTTTTCGACCTTGTCGGATGTCATTTCAGCGCTTTTTCTGTTTTCGCCTTTCTTTTCTTCGCGTCTTTCCATCTCTTCTTCATCTCATACTCTTCGTTTTCTCTCCTTTTCCAACTCTTCCTTCAAACACTCTGCTTTCTTCCTAGCTTCGTCCATGTTCTCCTTCTGGAAGTCTGTCGCTTGTCCTTTCTCCACCTGCTTCTCCATGCTGGCAGGGCGGCGCTGTTTAAGGATTTTTACGGTCTGGAAGCCGCCTATGGCTTGCGTAGCACCTTGATGTGGTATATGTGCATTTTGTATCCGAAGTGAAGTAAAGCTAGAGGAAGTGGAAAGCAGAATGGATTTGGAAAGGGTTGTCTCGCCGTGTGCACCAGCGTATGCACGATGGTCATGTTTCACTCGGGTTTGTAGCCAGACTGTACACTATACAAGGGCCCTCCAACGAACCTCCCGACTGAGTTTTTTTGGACAGATTGCACTGATTGCACCTTCCATGTCTGTGTCAACCTCCCCTTGTTCAAGACATAGGGACTGTGCCGCTACTGCTCTTCATCCTCTCCACACGTTCGGGAAGGTTTTGAGGCCATCGTCAGGTCGCTCAACCCCAAAGGGACAGGTAAAGAAGCACACTGGAGAGGCTAAAAATTGGATTTGCCCAAACCACGACAAAGGGGGTGCTCCGTGGTGGCTCAGGGCCGCACGCTCGCTTCCCACTTGGAAAGTAGGTACGGACGTGCACCAGAGGCTTCCAGCCGCAAGGTGAATGCAATTTGACGTGATGACCACATCTTGTTGCTCACATCTTTGTGGTTCCAGTCCGATTGCCCACATTGGCCACACCAGTGAGCTGTATGAGCTCGCCGCAGCACGTGGGTGTTGAATGCAACGGGCATAGGGGTGTTGTTCCGACAAATGGAAACACCCCATCGCTGGAATGACTTAGATGTGGAATGACCACAGTTCTGGATCTGCACCGTGGTGGAAACCAAGATTTAATATTGTTGTGAATGGAAATTTCTTAAAGATTCGGTTGGAAACTGGACAACACTGGAACCTGGTTGAATCCAGTCAAGAAAGCGACCCTTGAAAGCTTGTTGGACTTGAAAAAAAACAACCTTAACACCTTGCTTTTCAAGTTGTTTCCTGTCGTGTTCCAGTTTTGCCATCAGTTTCTGTCGCTATGTGCCTCAAATTCTGTTGTTAAGTTTCTGTTACTGTCTTTCAAATCTGTGTGCCGGATGTTTGTTTGTGTGCCCAAACTGTGCCTTCACTTGACTTGGTCAAGGCCGAATTCTGTCCCGCCTGCTCCACAGACGCGGGTTAAATTTGTTTCTCCACGGTGAGACTTGGGTTAAGCCCTCTGGGTGAAATTGGGTGGAATCTGGGTTGTGTTTTTAAGTGTTTTTGCAACGATGAAGTTGAGCAGTCAAGAAGAGGACCGTTGGAGTCAGAAAAAAAGAGAGAGCAGCTCAGGGAAACAAGGGTTGCGAAAAGAAAGCAAGCCGTCACCATTCTGGCAACTGCGAGAGCGATCGAGGGGCTCAAAGGGTGCTCTTGGGGCAGCGAAATTTTCAAGAAGCCGAGCAGCAAGACGATGGAGTCGAGCCAGCAGTCGAGAAGAGGGTCAATGGAATCAAAAGAAAACAAGAGAAGCTCAAAGAGAGGCAAGAATTTGCCAAAAAGAAAGGCAACTGGCACCGTTCCGACAGTAAGCAGGAGTTGGTGATGGAGGAGGGAAGCTGGAGGGCTCAGGGAAGAACATCTAAGGCACTGTCGACTGAAGGGGCTTAGAGATGCTATTGGAGCAAGTCGAAGACGAGGAGCCGAGCAGCAGCCGAGAAGAAGGGCCAATGAAAGCAGAAAATAAACGAGAGAAGCTCAGGACGAAGCTCAAAGAGGCAAGAAATGGGCCTGGGGTGTTGTTCCGACAAATGGAAACACCCCATCGCTGGAATGACTCAGATGTGGAATGACCACAGTTCTGGATCTGCACCGTGGTGGAAACCAAGATTTAATATTGTTGTGAATGGAAATTTCTTAAAGATTCGGTTGGAAACTGGACAACACTGGAACCTGGTTGAATCCAGTCAAGAAAGCGACCCTTGAAAGCTTGTTGGACTTGAAAAAAAACAACCTTGACACCTTGTGTTCCAGTTTTGCCATCAGTTTCTGTCGCTATGTGCCTCAAATTCTGTTGTTAAGTTTCTGTTACTGTCTTTCAAATCTGTGTGCCGGATGTTTGTTTGTGTGCCCAAACTGTGCCTTCACTTGACTTGGTCAAGGCCGAATTCTGTCCCGCCTGCTCCACAGACGCGGGTTAAATTTGTTTCTCCACGGTGAGACTTGGGTTAAGCCCTCTGGGTGAAATTGGGTGGAATCTGGGTTGTGTTTTTAAGTGTTTTTGCAACGATGAAGTTGAGCAGTCAAGAAGAGGACCGTTGGAGTCAGAAAAAAAGAGAGAGCAGCTCAGGGAAACAAGGGTTGCGAAAAGAAAGCAAGCCGTCACCATTCTGGCAACTGCGAGAGCGATCGAGGGGCTCAAAGGGTGCTCTTGGGGCAGCGAAATTTTCAAGAAGGCGAGCAGCAAGACGATGGAGTCGAGCCAGCAGTCGAGAAGAGGGTCAATGGAATCAAAAGAAAACAAGAGAAGCTCAAAGAGAGGCAAGAATTTGCCAAAAAGAAAGGCAACTGGCACCGTTCCGACAGTAAGCAGGAGTTGGTGATGGAGGAGGGAAGCTGGAGGGCTCAGGGAAGAACATCTAAGGCACTGTCGACTGAAGGGGCTTAGAGATGCTATTGGAGCAAGTCGAAGACGAGGAGCCGAGCAGCAGCCGAGAAGAAGGGCCAATGAAAGCAGAAAATAAACGAGAGAAGCTCAGGACGAAGCTCAAAGAGGCAAGAAATGGGCCTGGGGTGTTGTTCCGACAAATGGAAACACCCCATCGCTGGAATGACTTAGATGTGGAATGACCACAGTTCTGGATCTGCACCGTGGTGGAAACCAAGATTTAATATTGTTGTGAATGGAAATTTCTTAAAGATTCGGTTGGAAACTGGACAACACTGGAACCTGGTTGAATCCAGTCAAGAAAGCGACCCTTGAAAGCTTGTTGGACTTGAAAAAAAACAACCTTAACACCTTGCTTTTCAAGTTGTTTCCTGTCGTGTTCCAGTTTTGCCATCAGTTTCTGTCGCTATGTGCCTCAAATTCTGTTGTTAAGTTTCTGTTACTGTCTTTCAAATCTGTGTGCCGGATGTTTGTTTGTGTGCCCAAACTGTGCCTTCACTTGACTTGGTCAAGGCCGAATTCTGTCCCGCCTGCTCCACAGACGCGGGTTAAATTTGTTTCTCCACGGTGAGACTTGGGTTAAGCCCTCTGGGTGAAATTGGGTGGAATCTGGGTTGTGTTTTTAAGTGTTTTTGCAACGATGAAGTTGAGCAGTCAAGAAGAGGACCGTTGGAGTCAGAAAAAAAGAGAGAGCAGCTCAGGGAAACAAGGGTTGCGAAAAGAAAGCAAGCCGTCACCATTCTGGCAACTGCGAGAGCGATCGAGGGGCTCAAAGGGTGCTCTTGGGGCAGCGAAATTTTCAAGAAGGCGAGCAGCAAGACGATGGAGTCGAGCCAGCAGTCGAGAAGAGGGTCAATGGAATCAAAAGAAAACAAGAGAAGCTCAAAGAGAGGCAAGAATTTGCCAAAAAGAAAGGCAACTGGCACCGTTCCGACAGTAAGCAGGAGTTGGTGATGGAGGAGGGAAGCTGGAGGGCTCAGGGAAGAACATCTAAGGCACTGTCGACTGAAGGGGCTTAGAGATGCTATTGGAGCAAGTCGAAGACGAGGAGCCGAGCAGCAGCCGAGAAGAAGGGCCAATGAAAGCAGAAAATAAACGAGAGAAGCTCAGGACGAAGCTCAAAGAGGCAAGAAATGGGCCTGGGGTGTTGTTCCGACAAATGGAAACACCCCATCGCTGGAATGACTCAGATGTGGAATGACCACAGTTCTGGATCTGCACCGTGGTGGAAACCAAGATTTAATATTGTTGTGAATGGAAATTTCTTAAAGATTCGGTTGGAAACTGGACAACACTGGAACCTGGTTGAATCCAGTCAAGAAAGCGACCCTTGAAAGCTTGTTGGACTTGAAAAAAAACAACCTTGACACCTTGTGTTCCAGTTTTGCCATCAGTTTCTGTCGCTATGTGCCTCAAATTCTGTTGTTAAGTTTCTGTTACTGTCTTTCAAATCTGTGTGCCGGATGTTTGTTTGTGTGCCCAAACTGTGCCTTCACTTGACTTGGTCAAGGCCGAATTCTGTCCCGCCTGCTCCACAGACGCGGGTTAAATTTGTTTCTCCACGGTGAGACTTGGGTTAAGCCCTCTGGGTGAAATTGGGTGGAATCTGGGTTGTGTTTTTAAGTGTTTTTGCAACGATGAAGTTGAGCAGTCAAGAAGAGGACCGTTGGAGTCAGAAAAAAAGAGAGAGCAGCTCAGGGAAACAAGGGTTGCGAAAAGAAAGCAAGCCGTCACCATTCTGGCAACTGCGAGAGCGATCGAGGGGCTCAAAGGGTGCTCTTGGGGCAGCGAAATTTTCAAGAAGGCGAGCAGCAAGACGATGGAGTCGAGCCAGCAGTCGAGAAGAGGGTCAATGGAATCAAAAGAAAACAAGAGAAGCTCAAAGAGAGGCAAGAATTTGCCAAAAAGAAAGGCAACTGGCACCGTTCCGACAGTAAGCAGGAGTTGGTGATGGAGGAGGGAAGCTGGAGGGCTCAGGGAAGAACATCTAAGGCACTGTCGACTGAAGGGGCTTAGAGATGCTATTGGAGCAAGTCGAAGACGAGGAGCCGAGCAGCAGCCGAGAAGAAGGGCCAATGAAAGCAGAAAATAAACGAGAGAAGCTCAGGACGAAGCTCAAAGAGGCAAGAAATGGGCCTGGGGTGTTGTTCCGACAAATGGAAACACCCCATCGCTGGAATGACTTAGATGTGGAATGACCACAGTTCTGGATCTGCACCGTGGTGGAAACCAAGATTTAATATTGTTGTGAATGGAAATTTCTTAAAGATTCGGTTGGAAACTGGACAACACTGGAACCTGGTTGAATCCAGTCAAGAAAGCGACCCTTGAAAGCTTGTTGGACTTGCAGAGGGAACTGATACGTGTCACTCGGCTCAAAGTCTTTTTGAAAGTTCGGAGGCTTCGCATCCAGACTTCCAGCATCTTCCACGTGCCATGGACGGCGAGTTCCTGACGGCGGATGAGGCGTCAAACAAGTTGTGGCCTTCTAGCCGCCAGGCGTTGTGGTTCTTACTTTGGTGGAATTTGCTTGTCTTGCCGTTGCATTGCCCAGCAGGGCATGAGTGGAAGTCCTTCAACAGCAACTCCGAGAAGGGCAACTCATACTTGCACTGCACAGTGCGCGTTCCGAATCCAGACTACGACAGTGAGGATGAGGACGAGGAGGTTCCAGCGAAGAAGCTGTGCAACAAGAAGCTCACCTGGCGTCGTCCAGGAACGCTTCCAAAGTACCTAGCGAACAACTACACACCTGCGCAATATCTTGCTTCTTTGTACTGGTTCGCGTCAGACGCACCCTACAGAACTGCTCGAAAGCAGGCAAAGGTCAGTTCGAAGAACTGGGCTGGGTTTTTAGCACGTGTTAGAAGCATTTTGTGGCTGTGTGTCGCTCGTTTGAATCCTGCTCAACTCGGCGGCGAAGGCAAAATCGTGTGCATTGACGAGACGTTTCTCACGAAGAAGAAGCGTTGCAAAGGTGGTTTCCGAGGCCGCCCAACGGCTGGAACCAAAAAGTGTGTGCTGGGCATGCTCGAGTTGGACTTTGAAACTCGACGAGCCACAGGGCATTGCCTTCTTTTGGAGATTCCGGACAGGAGTGCTCGCACCTTGAAGCTTTTCATTCGAAGACATGTTGTTGCTGGCAGTTTGATTTTTACAGACAGCTTCAAGAGTTATGCTTGGTTGTCGAAGCCAGACTCTGGCTTTGTGCATCGCTGCGTGAATCACAAACGCCGTGAGTTTTCCAAAACAGAAACAATTTTTGGAAAGGAAGTTGTGGTGTCAACGAACGCAGCTGAAGGGCTTTTCGGCCGCTTGAAGGCCTTTTTGCGAGCCAAAGGCGCCAAGAAGGTGAGTCGAGACAGCTACGGCGGTCTTCTGTCAGAGTTTTTGTGGACTGCAAGCTGTTCACCACGCCAAGTGGATCCCTTTGCGGATTTGCTTGATCAGATAAAGTTTTGGCAGGACCAACACCGTGAGAAAGAAAATCATGCTACGTCTTTAAAGGATTCAATTCCGGAGGAGGTGCTCGAGGACTTCCTCAGTGTGTGCGAAGCACCCGCGCCTGCGAGTCCGCCAGGTGAGGCTCCTGTGCCCGAGGCTCCCGAGGCAGCCCCAGAAGACCTTTCGGTTGAATCTCCATCTGACGTTTTGTCCCCGTCCGAGACAGCTCCAGAAGAGCCTTTAGCGCATGTTCCCCAGCAAGCTTCTGATCAGGCCTCTTTTCCTTTACCCCTTTCCGAAGCTTGCGACAGTGACAGCAGCGATGTGGAACTTGTCTTGGTTCGACCTGCAAAGCGGGCCCGTGCCACTGTCAAACTTGAGAATGTGCTGCAAAATGTCCTGGGGGTGAAGACAGAACCCGCTGCGAAGCAGTCGCAGGTGGTGAAACAAGAGCCGGCGAAGAAGCTCTGCCCCCAGGATCGTGAGCCACCGAGGAAATTTTGCCCCCAAGGTCACGACCTCATGTTAAAACCGTTGGGCACGTCGACCTCCTCAAAGCGGGTCGGTCGGAGGGAAATCCCTCTCGTTCATTGGGACAGGGTGTCCTGTGACTTATGCGGGAGTGTCAAGGAGCAGGATCACACATGGAGATGTGACACCTGCGATTGGGATGTATGCCTAGAGTGTGCATCCCTTGGGCTTTGCTGAGACCTGTTTGCGAAGCATGGCTTCTGTCAATTACAGGAGGTGAAATTGTTGTGGTGCCAATGCTGCCTAGAATGAAGGATGCTTTGCAGGGCAGTCTGATCTGTTTCCCCTGCCGAACAGTCTTCAGTATCTGAACGAGTTGACGTGTTTGCAGCCAGGGTCGTTCATTCTCTTTGTATAGCTTGAGAAGAGAAGCTGGCGCAACAACAGTTTTGATGCTGCGAGGAGAGATTGAAAGCAGTGTCTGCTGGTGTCACTTTTGTCATCCAAAGTTGCCCGTACAGACAAACAACATGTTGCATTTTGGAGCAGAGCGGTTAATGATATGCCGGCTGGGTTCATCTGGTGGTGCCTCTAAATCTCCTAAACCTGAAAGAGCAGAGCCTTCGAGATCAAAACAACCGTTCTGGCAGTTGGGGGTTGACAGTTTTGGGGTATGCTGGCCGAGATATGGAAAATGTTGTTGCTTCTTGTCGTCCTAAACCTCAAAAAAGCATGTTGTATCAAAACTTGCAGTTGCGGCAATGCGGTTTGACAGTGTTGTGGTGAGCAGAGCGGTTTTGACGGTTTTTGTGGTATGCTGGCTGAATTTCAAAGAGTAGTGTCTGCCGGTGTTGCTTTTTGTCATCCAAAACTTGAAAGAACAAAGCCCGCGAGATCAAAAAAACATGCTGTATCAAGTTTTGCAGTTGGGGCAGATCGGTTTTGACAGTTTTGTGGTATGCTGGCTGGTGTTGAAAAAGCAATACCTGCTGGTGTTGTTTCTTGTCATTCAAACCTGAAAGAAGAAGATCGAAAAACGTGTTGTGTCAAGTTCTGCAGTTGGGGCAGAGCGGTTTTGGAGTATTGTGGTCTGCTGGCTGATTTTTGAAAGAGTAATGTCTGCCGGTGTTGCTTCTTGTCACCCTAAACCTGAAAGAACAAAGTTTTGGAGATCCAAAAAGCGTGCTGTATCAAATCTGCAGTTGGGGCAGATCGGTTTTGACAGTTTTCTGGTATGCTGGCTGGTTTTGAAAGTGCTATACCTGTTGGTGTTGCTTCTTGTAACCCTAAACCTCAAAGAAAAAAGCCTTCGAGATCAAAAGAGTGTGCTGTATCAATTTTGCAGTTGGGGCAAAGCGTTTTTGAGAGTTCTGTGGTATGCTGGCTGACTTCTGAAAAAGTAATGTCCGCTGGTGTTGTTCTTTTTTCTCACCCTAAACCTGAAAGAGCGAAGCCTTCCAGATCACAAGAGCGTGCTGTATACAGTGACCGAGCAGTGTCTTCTGGTGTTGCTTTTTTGTCATCCTAAACCTGAAAGAGCAGAGCCCTCGAGATCAAAAAAGCGTGCTGTATCAAACATCGCAGTTGGGTGAAAGCGATTTTGACAGTTTTCTGGTATGCTGGCCGAGTTTTGAACAATGGCGTTGCTTCTTGTCATCCTAAACCTGAAAGGACAGAGCCCTCAAGATCAAAAAAACATGCTGTATCAAAAATTGCAATTGGGGCAGAGCGGTTTGACAGTGTTGTGGTATGTTGGCAAAAGTTCGAAACAGCAACGTCTGCTGGTGTTGCTTTTTGTCATCTTAAACCTGAAAAGAGCAGAGCCCTCGAGATCAAAAAACCGTGCTGTATAAAACATCGCAGTTGGGTGAGAGCGGTTTTGACAGTTTTCTGGTATGCTGGCCGAGTTTTGAACAATGGTGTTGCTTCTTGTCATCCTAAACCTGAAAGGACAGAGCCCTCAAGATCAAAAAAACATGCTGTATCAAAAATTGCAATTGGGGCAGAGCGGTTTGACAGTGTTGTGGTATGCTGGCAAAAGTTCGAAACAGCAACGTCTGCTGGTGTTGCTTTTTGTCATCTTAAACCTGAAAAGAGCAGAACCCTCGAGATCAAAAAAACGTGCTGTATCAAACATCGCAGTTGGGTGAGAGCGGTTTTGACAGTTTTCTGGTATGCTGGCCGAGTTTTGAACAATGGTGTTGCTTCTTGTCATCCTAAACCTGAAAGGACAGAGCCCTCAAGATCAAAAAAACATGTTGTATCAAAAATTGCAAGTGGGGCAGAGCGGTTTGACAGTGTTGTGGTGTGCTGGCAGAAGTTCGAAACAGCAACGTCTGCTGGTGTTGCTTTTTTGTCATCCTAAACCTGAAAAGAGCAGAGCCCTCGAGATCAAAAAACCGTGCTGTATCAAACATCGCAGTTGGGTGAGAGCGGTTTTGACAGTTTTCTGGTATGCTGGCCGAGTTTTGAACAATGGTGTTGCTTCTTGTCATCCTAAACCTGAAAGGACAGAGCCCTCAAGATCAAAAAAACATGCTGTATCAAAAATTGCAATTGGGGCAGAGCGGTTTGACAGTGTTGTGGTATGCTGGCAGAAGTTCGAAACAGCAACGTCTGCTGGTGTTGCTTTTTGTCATCCTAAACCTGAAAAGAGCAGAACCCTCGAGATCAAAAAAACGTGCTGTATCAAACATCGCAGTTGGGCGAGAGCGGTTTTGACAGTTTTCTGGTATGCTGGCCGAGTTTTGAACAATGGTGTTGCTTCTTGTCATCCTAAACCTGAAAGGACAGAGCCCTCAAGATCAAAAAAACATGTTGTATCAAAAATTGCAAGTGGGGCAGAGCGGTTTGACAGTGTTGTGGTATGCTGGCAGAAGTTCGAAACAGCAACGTCTGCTGGTGTTGCTTTTTTGTCATCCTAAACCTGAAAAGAGCAGAGCCCTCGAGATCAAAAAAACGTGCTGTATCAAACATCGCAGTTGGGTGAGAGCGGTTTTGACAGTTTTCTGGTATGCTGGCCGAGTTTTGAACAATGGTGTTGCTTCTTGTCATCCTAAACCTGAAAGGACAGAGCCCTCAAGATCAAAAAAACATGTTGTATCAAAAATTGCAAGTGGGGCAGAGCGGTTTGACAGTGTTGTGGTATGCTGGCAGAAGTTCGAAACAGCAACGTCTGCTGGTGTTGCTTTTTTGTCATCCTAAACCTGAAAAGAGCAGAGCCCTCGAGATCAAAAAAACGTGCTGTATCAAACATCGCAGTTGGGTGAGAGCGGTTTTGACAGTTTTCTGGTATGCTGGCCGAGTTTTGAACAATGGTGTTGCTTCTTGTCATCCTAAACCTGAAAGGACAGAGCCCTCAAGATCAAAAAAACATGTTGTATCAAAAATTGCAAGTGGGGCAGTTGACAGTGTTGTGGTATGCTGGCAGAAGTTCGAAACAGCAACGTCTGCTGGTGTTGCTTTTTTGTCATCCTAAACCTGAAAAGAGCAGAGCCCTCGAGATCAAAAAACCGTGCTGTATCAAACATCGCAGTTGGGTGAGAGCGGTTTTGACAGTTTTCTGGTATGCTGGCCGAGTTTTGAACAATGGTGTTGCTTCTTGTCATCCTAAACCTGAAAGGACAGAGCCCTCAAGATCAAAAAATCATGTTGTATCAACAGTTGCAATTGGGGCAGAACGGTTTGACAGTGTTGTGGTATGCTGGCAGAAGTTTGAAACAGCAACGTCTGCTGGTGTTGCTTTTTGTCATCCTAAACCTGAAGGAACGGAGCCCTCGAGATCAAAAAGCACGTGTTGTATCAACTCTTGCAGTTGGGGCAGAGCGTTTTTGACAGTTTTCTGGTATGCTCGCTGAGTTTTGAAAGAATAGTAAAGGGGTCGGGCTGGCCTGTACCTGAACCACCCCCAACCCCTAACCTTAAGGCTCCAAGCCGGGCAGTTTCTGGCTTAAGGCTGCAGGGTCGGGTAGTCTTTGGCTTAAGGCTGCAGAGCTGGGCAGTCTTGGGCTTAGGGCTCCAAGCTGGGCAGTCTCTGGCTTAAGACTTTGGCTTAAGGGCAGTCTTTGGTTTGAGGCTCCAGGCCGCGCAGTTTTTGGCTTAGGGCTCTAGGCAGTCTTTGACTTAAGGTTTCAGGCCGGGCAGTCTCTGGCGGTAAGGCTTCAGGCTTTGGCCTGTTGGTGTTGCTTCTTTTCATCCTCAACCTGAAAGGGCAGAGGGGTATTGAGAGTATTGTGGTATGCTGGCTGAATTTTGAAAGAGCAGTGTTTGCTGGTGTTGCTTTTTGTCTTCTTGTCGTCCTAGAACTGAAGGAAAAAAAACTTTAAGGATCCCAAAAACATGCTGTATTCAAGTTTTCAGTTGGGGCAGAGCGGCTTTGACAGTATTGTGGTATGCTGGGAGAACTTTGAAACAGCAACGTCTGGTGGTGTTGCTTCTTGTCATCCAAAACTTGAAAGAACAAAGCCCTCGAAATCAAAAAAACGTGCTTTATCAATTTTGGCAATTGGGGCAGAGGGGTTTTGACAGTATTGTGGTATGCTGGCAATTTTGAAAGAGCAGTGTCTGCTGGTGTTGTTTCTTGTCATCCTAAACCTGAAAGAGCAAAGCCCTCCAGATCAAAAGAACGTGTTGTATCAACTCTTGCAGTTGGGGTAGAGCAGTTTTGACAGTATTGTGGTAAGCTGGCTTTGAAACCGCAACGCCTGCTTGCTGGTGTTGCTTTTTGTCATCCAAAACTTGAAAGAACAGAGATTGTGGCTTTTGCATGGTTTCGCAAGACAGAAGGCTTTGTTCCAGCCGAGGGCTTGTTCCAGCCAGGGCGTTTTCCAGCCCCTGGCTGGTTCCAGCCCAGGGCGTTTTCTAGCCTGGGGCTTCTTCCAGCTCGAGGCATTGTCCAGCAAAGGGTGTGTTCCAGGCAGAAGCTTGTGAAAAATATTCTCGGCATGTTCCGGGCCTGGGTATTTTCCAGCAGCAGCCTGGTTCCAGCCCCGGGCTGTTTCCAACGAGGGGTCGTTTCCACCTCTGGGCTCATCACCCGCCGGGCATAGCAGCCCTCAGAACCACAAACGAGCACCACCCTTACCGCCCCTTTTTTTGATAGTTCTTGCCATGAAAAAAAATTGATGCCATCGAAATGAGTTGCTTTAACCTCAGCCCAAACGCTGCATACGAGCATTGAGGCCCCCCTCACCCCCCTTTATTTGACTGCTTTACACGAGCATGTTTGGGCTTTGCCTGCTCAAACTCAAACCCAAAAGGCCCCGAACCTTCTACTGCATTTTCTTGCATGGCATGTCAGCCCTGACGTGATGAATTTGCCCAGAACGTGAACCGCAGCCGCAACACCCTTGTGCAATCGTAGAAGTTTGAAAAATCTTTAGTATGATGGGCTCGGGACAGACAGCGGGTCTTAACAATAATGGATGCAACCGCTGCGCTCAAAGTACGTTGTAAGTCGATAGGGTTGCGTGCGCAGGACGGGTGGGGTTTCTTCTTTCGTTCTTCAAGTATGCCAACCAAAAACCTCAAAGACATAAACAACATGGAAGCCTTTTACCAAATGCTTGAAAGCCAAAAAACAAAACAACAAACATCAAAAAAGCCGCCAACAAAAGCTTAGCTCTGGCAGTTGAGGGGATGTTCCCCAGCATTGACTAGTCGGAACTAGTCGCAGCTTTCTGTCATCGCAAAGTTGATGACTGGTTGCAAGTTTGCGTGCGGGCAAAGGTTGCCGTATTGAAACAACACATGATGCAGTTGAGCGCAATGACCCCAAACTGGCAGTTTTTGGACGCATGCTGCGCACCATGCTTGGAAAGCTCGCACGGACGGTGTTGTGATATGCCGGCCGTAAACTTGCATTCCAAACGTGCTGCTGATATTGCAGTTGAGAGCCGTGCGCCCAAGAATGATAGATGAGGGTTCCTTCGTGGACTGTTCGAACACACTGGGGGGGCCTATGTGCTTAGCACAGAGCCTTGCAAATTCTCTTCCAAACCCCTTTCCAATGCATGTTGTAGGTTGTACAGTCTTGAGTCCTTCCATGACGATTGGAGGGAGGCGCTGGGGTCAGTTTTGCAAAACTTTTAAGATTGACTTGTTGTTCCGAACAAACATGTCATTGGGGCAATGGATAAGATAGTTAAGATGGTCACTTGCGAAACTGCTTGTGAGCCGCACATCCACGGCTGCCATGAATGCGAAGTGCATCGGAATGTGGTCCGCGAAAGCAACGTCAGCTTGTTACGGCTCCACCGCTGAGATATTGGATGGCGTTTCTTGGGCCGAACCTGTTTACGTGCGACGGTTTTTTGGTGACCTTGCACAGGCGTGGAACCACATAAATCCATGTGACAGAGTGGCGTCACACCTCATGATTCGAACCGCGAACTTTGCGACGGAAGTTTTGCTGCCCATGACGTTTGGGTTGGTTGCCGTTTGTGGAATCAATTCCAGGTGTCTGTATGCCACGCCTAGCGGACGATTACTGATCCACGGCGTTTTGCCCGGGACATGGCTCAATGCAATGGAGCATTCTGGTTGGGGCAGGGTGTTGCCAGGCACATGTGACGCCTGCACAACTCCATGGAAGCCGCCGTTGGGCGACGTTGGGTGGCGCCGATCCTTGCGAAACAGTTTTGCCAAGCGCTTGTGCACGGCTGGGATGCTTGGTTGCCCGGGATATCGCATTTTGAGCAAACGGCAGGCAAAGGCCATTGTTCCCAGGCGCTAGAAGTAGCCGCCTTGACGTGCACTTGGGGGTTTTTCATTTTGGCAGCCCATGCTAAGCTCACCAGCCTCAGATGTGCATGCTGCGTGCGTCCCAAGCGCACATGCGCATGCTGCGTATCCACGAGCGCTGACGAGCCACGGCTCACTGCTTTGAAGCAAGTGCGGCGCCAACGCAGGGTCCGCGAAACATATCAAAATATCAGATTCCCGTCATCATCGTCGAGCCGGGCTAGGCATGTGGTATGCTGTCTTGAAAGCCGACCAACCTTGCGCAAGCACGCTTTGGATTGGTTGAGCTTGGGGGTTTGGTCAGAATGGCGTAATGAGCGGCGAAGCTCCCGGAACCTCCCGGAGGTTCAGGGTCCTTGAACAATCGTGAGTCACGAGCACATTTATGAGGGCGGCACGTCGTGTCGTGCAGGTGTCATCCCGGCCGCGTCGGGGATTGCCGCTGGCGTCGCATGCGCAGCGGCATCGCGGTCCTTGGCAGCAGCTTGGCAGGCAGGAACACCCTCATCAACGCAATCGCGAGACGGTGGGCGTACAGCAGAGTTAGACTCCTTGCAAATCCTTGCAATGAGCTTACTGCTGTCGCTCCTGCATAAGCTTCTGAGTGCGCTGATTGCGCTATCACCGTATGATGGCCTTCCGGGACCATGCAGAGCAGCAACGCGGCCGACAGCGACATCGGAGCGTCGCGCACAGTGGCGAGGGCCGCTGTTGCGCGATTTTTGAGTAAGCTTTGCATTCGGCCACCGCTAGCGACGTCCGAGGTAGGTTTGACGACGCTACCGGCGGCGCATCGCACAGCAAGCAGGACGATGCGGCGGCATCGCATGCGTGGAAACCATGTCCTCTTGCACTGCGTATGCTTCGGGCTCGCACGCACCGCAAAGCACAAGCATGTGACGAGCTGCTGTCCGGCCTTCCAACGCGCCCGATCCCGCCACAGGTCATGGAGAAGAATGCCAGGAACCGCTCGGGAGAGTGGAGTGCGGACGAGGCTTGGCGCAGAGCGGCAGCAGGTCGCGCCTCTCGGCCACGACAACTTCAAATGCTCAACTCGCATTCCAGTCAAGCCGCGGCCACCTCGCTGCTCGTCCCGAAAGGCCACCGCGACAACAACCGAGCCAAGATATGCCAACATGGAGTTCCGACCGCACTGCCACAGGGGACTCGTTACCGGGCGCAAGCTTCTATGAGGAGCTGCCGGGCTCTTGGAAAGCTGACCCTTCATGACGTTGGCACAAGCCCGTTCGCGGATTCGTTCAGTCATAAGTTCGGCATCAATGTCGCCACGCTGGCTACGAAATGTGTGCGGTAGCCGAGCTACGGTCAGCAACTGCGCGCAGGCAGTACAGGAGGGTTGCGGCCTTGCTTCCAACAAAGGCCATACTCTTTCGGGTGTACGGTCATGCGGGAATCCGCCCCCACCAAGGATCGCTGAACTCACAGTTAACTTTTGGCTGGGAAGCAAGCAGCAGCGTGGGTCCTGAAACGGCCGACTTGCGGTCAGCAACTACAGAAGGGTGTAACAATGATGTGCACACACAATTGGCCACGTCAGCATCATGCGTCCTGGAACAACCAACCGGCAAGCAAAAGACAATACGAAAATGCAAAAACAAACCGTGCCCCGAGGTTTTGGGCGCGCCCATCGGCCACCCGCATTTCGTGCTCTCATGCACAGACGCCCGGGTGCGCACCGAGCAAGAGTTTTGCCACGCCTCCTGACCTAAGCTGCAGCACCTTCTTGCAGGCGGAAAGGTCCATGCAACCAAATAAAAAATCAAAAAGATGTGTGGCTATGTCAACCACACGCTACGTGCGGTGCCACTGCCCGACATTGCGGATTACGCCCAGGCCCATGACGATGCCACGTTTGTAACACTTGTGTAACGGCAAGCAAATCTCCACTTGTTGACGAGGCCTTATTGCGCATGGCCCGTGTTGAAAGCAAACCACATACCTGGCTGTGTGTCTAGGTGTGCGTTTGAGTCACCTGCAGTGTTGACATGTTTTCGTTTGATGACTCTGCTTGTCGTGTTCTGCAGCTCTGCATGTCATTGCGAACACGCTTTTTGCACATGTTGTGCTGCACGTTCAAGAGTTGACCCTCAAGCTTTCCAGTTGGTCAGCCAACAGTTGAGGGCCACCTCTGCTTGTTTGTCTCAGAATTTTGCCCCGCCCTCCCGCCGCAAAGAGGGTTGTGGGTTAACTTTTGTGTGCCAGGGGGTTTGTGTGTTTGTCCCCAGCACTGAGTGTCATTGCAGCTTCACATGCAAAGCATGTTCCTTTCGGATCTGCCCGACTCTATCGGCCTCGTGGCTGGAAAAGAAAGTCCGACGCGTGCGAGGGTTCCAGTCTGTGCATGGCTAGCTGCGCTAGTTGCATGGCCTTGGCTTGCAGGTGTTCTACACGCGGGTATTGCAATAAGGAGGCAGAGTATGCAGGTATCGCTAGAGGCGGTCTGGGCTTGACCTCTGCCCCGAGTTTTGTGGAAACCGGTGTCCGCCAACGCCCAACACCTAATTAGTTCTAGGAAAGCATAAAACACACACCCACCGTAGTTCTTTGTCCTGCAAGGACCGTACTCTTCATGACTCCAAGTTGCAAAGTGCACCAATTGGAAAGGGCACCAAAGTGCTGCATTTTGCCCGGCCCAATGCGCATCAAGATCACCAAAGTACCGCAAAGGGGAAGGCCGTTTGCGATGACCTCCCCCACGCGTTGCTGGTCCTGCCGCTAGACGACACGGTTGAGGTCACGCACACCCTTCGGATGCTACTTGGTCATGCTAGGTGCTCTCCGGCCCCGTCGTGCCTCACATGTGTTGGTTGGATTCCTTGGTCTTTCCATGCAGCACGTCTAAGCCTCCTGCACAGATCTGCACAGAAGTTGCGCAAACTCCTCGCAGATCTATACAATGCCCTGGCTCAGCTGTTTCCCGCGGCGAAGCTTGTGCCGGGCACATAGTCGACCTGTCTCACCAACACCTCGGAGAGATCCTCGTGGGAAATACTACATGACGTCTTGAAAAACTGGACATTTCCATTGGCTCATCAGGTCAATTTGGATTTGCGTCAAGTTTACGGGAGTGACGGTGAAGTCCTGCATGGGCTCGGGGACCTGCGGAGACACAACGAGACTTTGGGTGGTGATACGTTTGTGTTTGGTGCTTTGCGCACTGCAATCTCATGCACTTCCCCTGGCAAAGCGATTGTGACGCTGCGTCACAACATGTTTTCCTATCGCTCTTTGAGATGGCGACAGACTCCGTCACTGTGAACCTGTCGCTGCTTGCGTTGCGGCTCTTCACGGGTGGTCAAGGATTGCGTGCTGGTGTATGTCAGTATCGGAATTGCAGCTTTTGCGTGAAGCATCGGATGCTGCGAGACACTGCGTCACTTTATCAAGGAGTGCCCCTTGGGAGTTCACGTGACCTTGCCGAGTGAACTGTGTGACACGCATTGAGAGCTCGCCGTTGACATTACCCTGTTCTGCCCCGTGCGAGGCCGGTGGGTAGACCGCCAGTTCTGGTTTGCATCTCGCTCTGCGTGCCATGGAGAACCGAAACCGTTGAGCTCGTCCGCCACCTTGCACGCTCGTGGTCCGGTTCCATGCCACTGCCCAAGCGGCTCGCGTTTCGTGATCGTTGGTCCGCTATCTCGATTCCCGCAGCCGCACGAGCCTGGCCTCCCGCCGCCTGACGCAACCTTGGCCAAGTTCATTGTTTTTTTTTTCGCACCTTTTTCCGCCAGCTGGAAGGAGTCCCTTCGCTACGGCCGCTGGGGCAGGCGACTGTGGCCCTCAGGGGCAGCGTGGTGGATGACGCTGTCGAGCGGCGGGCCTTCGCCAGCCTCAGGTTGCAGCGGCTGCCGCCAGGCACCTCCAAGAGCCGTACTGGCGACTGCCTGCTGCACCGCGACCGAAAGCATGCTCCACCAGCGCCTCGCCCAAGCTGCTGTCGCTGCCGCGCGCACGGGGAGGGGGGCGCGGTACGCCTTGAGACGCACTAGGTCTCGCACGAAGCCTCGGGCCTGAGCGTTCCAGCGGCCGCCCGCCTCGGAGCCGAGCACGACGAGCGTTTGCGGCCCCCCTCGCGTGAGCTCCGGGTACGCGGCGTGCTTGCGGCGCTCAGCCACCCGCAGCACGGCTCCGTCCACGGCCGCTGCGCACGGCTGCGGGTGCCCCGATCGCGTGAGCGGGGAAACCAGCGTGGCGTCGCAGCACTGCGCCCCCCCGCTGCGCAGCGCCCCGTACACGACGAGGTCGAGTCTGCGACGGTCCTGCGCTCCGACCTGCGGGGCGGTGGTGTTGGCCAGCCACTGCTGCGGAACGACTTGACCTTCCGACCCCACCGCTTCCCGGGCGACCTGCACCCAGGCTCGCTCCACGATCTTGGCCTGCCTGGCGAGGAGTCCAGTGCGCGGGCACGCAAGTGCGTGGTCGCCAAAGCGGTTTTCCGAGGTATACCGTGACGTGTACATGGGGTTTTGTCAGTGGCTGTGATGTAATTTGTTTTTGTTAGCGCACCTGTCTTACGCTAGGTCACCGATGGGCACCTCGGCGCCTTCACTGGGCATCGTCGACGGCCGGCAACTCCAGCACAGTGGCTGCATGCGCCCGTAGCGCCGCCAGGGAGACGAGACCCGTCCAGCGGCGGACGCGCGCGCGCCCCGCTGCCCCCCGAGCACCACGGAGCCCGCGCTCCGCCTCCGCCGCAAGAAACCAAGCGCCTTTGCCTCTGCTCCGTAGCGTCCGCCCATTGAGGCCGAACACGACGAGGCGACACCTGCCACGCCGGTCGGGGCGGAACTCAGGGTAGGTGCGGCGTTTGCGTGCTGCTGCCTGTTGGAAAGCGAGTCCAGGCACAGTGTCGCACTTTGCGCGAGCTTGCCCGCTACGCTGGATTGGGCTGACGAGCGTGGTGTCGACAGCCACCTGCACCCCCCGCCAGATGGGCAATCTGTTGGCGACGACCGCTATGCGCCGCGCATCACTGGCGGGCATGTCCACTTTCATGTCGCGTAGCGCAGTGCTGGCGGCCACGCGTGCCCCTGCTTCTCGGCAAAAACTTGCCGCCGCGCGCTCCAGGGGACCAGCTCGGTGGGCAAGCGCCCCCGCTTGAGCGCACGCTGACGTCTCCATATTTCATTCAACGCCCCCCCACAGCGGCATCGCTGCGGTGCCAGAGGGAGCGGCATGCGGAGGCGGCGTAGGAGCATGATCCGGAATTCGTGGCTGGGGACGGCGAAATCCGGTCCTGTGGGCAGAACAGTCATTGCGCAGCTCGCGGACAGCAGCAGCGCTCGAGATGCTGGATCGAGGTCTGAAAAAAGCAACCCGAACGCGCGCTTTTCCACGGCAGCGCCGGCGTCAACGCTGCCAGCCTTTGCGCGTGGTTTGCGGGCCCCCACTGTCAGCCTTCGCTGCATGCGAGGGTGCGGCGCCATCGAGCAAGGACGTCGACGTGGGCGCCTCAAAAGCCTGCAGGCGCAGCCATGCAGCCGTGCACTCTGCCTCCCTGGTGCTTGGCGGCATGGCAGATGCCTCCCCGAGCATCGGGCGCAGCAGGTCCGCCAGCGCCTGCGGGTGGCACTCCTTGAGCGCCCCGATGGTGTCCGCCCACGACGCCCAGTACGCCGCGTGCGGACGTGCGGTAGCTGACGGCAACCCCAAAGCCCCCAATGCACAGTGGCAGGTGCGCTTGCTGCGTGCTGGCTGGCACGTCCTGCAGCCGGGCGAACAAGGCCGCATGTTTGGCGCGTGCCTCTTCCAGCGTGGCGGCGATGAACTCGCGGGTGCCGACAGGGCTGCCCAAAACGACCAGTCCTTGTTTCGCCGCCGGCAAGCTCCAGTCCCCTGTCATCATCGCATGCCATTTGCTGGCATGCTTCGTTTTGTTTAGGAACGACGTGTCGAGACAATATGAGACAATCGTCTGTGACTGCCACCGCGCGAAAAGGTTCAGGTTCTTTTCAGCATCGACGTCCGGGGTTCGCCGGATCTTGTGGCCCAAGCGCGTGCAAATAGCAACTTTCGTGTTCAAATGGTTGGTGCATATAAATATAAAAACAAAAAAACATACTGTATACATACATGCATACATACCGACATACATACAGACATATATTTACATACACATGCACATAGGCTACATGCTGGTTATCACTCCGCAAACGAATCGGCAAGATGGAAAGCAGACATGAGGCATGCCACTGTGTAACCATAGCGACCGTTTGGTGCTACGACATGGCTTGCAATCATTGCAAGTGTAGCCTTGCGTTCTGCGTGACCATGGGCCATGGTTTCGCGAATTATTGTCAAGAACTTGCCAAAACATGCCACAGATGCACGTTTGCGAGACGTGTTTGCGGCGGTCGGCGAGGTCACGGACTGCCGCATTCAGAGCCCTACATGTTTTCAACATTGTTTTTGTTGCCGCTGCTGCTGCTGCTGCTGCTGTTGTTGTGGTGGTTGTGGTTTTGGTGGTGGGTGTGGTGGGTGGGTGGTGGCAGTGATGGCGGCGGTACATGAACCTAGCCATGTTTACTGGTGACCACTGGTGAATTGTCTCAAGGAAACTGAAGGATGGCCGTTCGCGAAACTTCGCCTTTGTTGGCTTTCGGCAGCATGGCTGCACAACGAAAGGCGCTGGATCTTACACTTTTTGATGGTTTTGGTGCTTTCTCGGGTTGCGTGCGGGGGGGGGGCCTCGAGGAACGAGACCGATGCGCAAGAGGCAGTGAAGCAGCTGAACCGCAGTTTCTTTGACACTTCGAAAATCAGACTCTTTCCTGCACGAGCTACTGCGAGTCCGCTTTGATTCGGTGCGTTACCTCGGGTGAGATTCAAGATGACCCAAGGTGTTGAAATTGCCTATGCGCCGGGCTCTGGCGACATTGCGCGGCCATGGAGCAAGTGACCAGCCACGACAGACTGTTGTGGCATGCCTCGGCCATTCGCTAGTCCCTGCAAGATGCCTGCAAACAAAGCCGAATGGGCCGTACTCGTAGCGTCCTAGCGAGAAGTGAAAAGTCCAAGCACAGTAATGCAACAATTGATATTGCAAAAGGGGGCTGCAATCCGAGCCATGTCTCTTGCAGTTTGCCCAAGCGGCAACGCTCTACTTCGCATCAAGAACCTTCACGGCTTTTGGTCTGTGAGCAGGTATGCAGCTGGATCTTCGGCATATCAGCGGCGAGCTGAACGGACGGCCAACAAGAAGGCCAAGCCTCCAGGTGCTGGGGGAAGCGGTTGCGCAGGGGTCATGGGCATCATGGGCACGGAAGGGTTGGGGCTTAATTAGGGGTTGAGGAGACTGGCGCTTAAAAGGCTTAGGGGTTTAGGAGGCTTGTGATGCCGGTGGTGCGGGCCTGAGTTTCCCAGCAGCTTCACAGTCCTGATTTCTTGATTGCAAGATGCAACAGGGTTTAAGGTTTGGGGTTTAAGATTTGCGACGGTTGGGGTCAGTCAAGCATAAGTGAAGCGGCCATGCAAGGTGAAAGGCATGAGGATGGACAGGCGAACTCGAAGCCGAGTAAAACCAGTAGCTCCTTGGCGTGCACATGATCGTTTGCACAGAAGGACAAGGGCGAATGTTGTTTTTCCATGAACAGTTTCTGCAGGTGGCAGGAAACAGTGGGCGCCCACGAACGTGAAGGGCGCAAAAGTCATCCACACTGCCGGCATCAAGCCCACGAAAGCCGGAGTGAGTGACACGCGAGTGTAACTTGGCACCACTTGCTTGTCAGGGCCGAGAGATGAAGGAACCGAATGTCATGTCACCGAGGCATATGGAATTCGAGAGTAGTGCCTGAGATGCAGTTTGTCGTTTTCACAGTGTGCTGAATCATATCACTTCGAACCTGGTTCGATGTTTCTGGGGGCCCTCGTCGTGCATGTGCGGTCGCAGTGCCTGCTGCAGTGCCTCGTTTGAGAACGACAACCTTCGACAAACCGTGCACCGCAGGCGATGAAGAAGCTGCAACGAAACCGGCTACTTCGGAAGGAGGTCCTCCACATTCCCTCGCGTTCGACGAGGAGCTGGACGACATGGCTTATCTGAAAGTTGCTTGCCCGACTTCTGTTTGAATGCTGACGGTTGATCAAAGCCCATTGGATTTTGCAAGGTCTTTTCAAACCACCCAGAAAACCACAAGGTCTTAATGATTTGACAATACGGTACAATCATACCCTCTAATATGACTAACAATTGCTAATGGGAAGGACCTAGCCTGTGAGATTTCGTGTCGACATGATCTTGTTCTACTCATCGAGCTATTAAAGAGGTCTTGAGTAAGTCCCTATGTCAGTTCTTTTTGCGTATCTGTTCGTGTCGCTAGGCCCTAAACCCTAAACCGTATTGGCGGATACCATGGTCCCCGGTATGGGGGGGGGGGGGGGTGTCAGTGCAGCCCAGGCTAAGTCGCACGTGGCGGCCAAGGAGTCCAAACAGGACTCGGGGTGGCAAAATGGGAAAAGGGACTTCCATTCTGCTTTCGCAAACATACCTGATTAAGTTGGCCCAAACCCCAAACCCTAAACCCTACCCTAAACCAAACCCTAAACCCTGGACGTCACCATGTGAGTTCTTCGCCAGGGCCAGGTGCAGGCATTTTGTAGCCAGGCATGGCCTTGCTCAGGAGACATCAGGACACGAGCCTCCTTTGCCAGCGGCAGTGCCAAAGAAGCGTGCCAAAGGCAAGAAACGCCATGAGCTCAGGTGCCCCGAGGCCGTAACGGCACAGTGTTCAAAGTGCTCAGACTGTAGCTCAGCGAGTCATTGATCCGCGAAAGACGAGGTTTGAAGCAGCGGAACTCGACCACCGACAAAGGCAGGACGCTCCGACGTGTAACGAGCAAAGCTCACATCATTGCCAAGCATCTACATTGAGGCAGCTGCTTCCATGCTAGGAGAAGAGACGAAGGAGGGTGAGCCCAGTCCGGTAGCCGATGCCGTGGACGCTGCTGCCGCGGCGGATGCTGCCGCCGCTGCGGACGCAGCGGCGGCTGAGGCCAGCAAGGAAACGGCAGGACCTCAGGGGTTGAGATTTCGATGGCTTTAGGGGTTTTTACTTTGTAGACTTCCTGAGGCTATTTTTCTGGTGCATCCTCTCTTGAAGCCCCCCTGCCTGGCGCTTTCTTATTCGCCTCCCCTTATCAAAATGTCTAAACTCTGGAGGGCGCCCTAAGCCAGAACCTTTGCACCCGAAACACCCTATGGCAATACTCCTGAGCCTGATACCTAACAAAACAACCCCCAAAACCCCCCCCCCCAAAAAAAAAAAAAAAAAAACAGAAACAAAAAACAATTCCCAAAACCCCAAAACTCTGAGCCCGAAGCGCAAGAAGCCCCTCAAAAGCCCCAAGAGAACATCCCCCTGAGCCCGGGCCAGGAGCGGACCTGGATGATCTGGAATCCACCGGCCGTATCTTGGCGTCAGCATATTTTGCTGAGGGGGACTGGGTCCTTTTCACGAGCTGTGTATTGCTTCCTGGCGGGATGTGCCGCTGTGAGACTTGATTGGCTGTTATTCCTCAGACTTGCTCACGAATGCCAGTCGGTCCTGTTTCCGGACTGTTCTATTGGCGAACCGAGGATTGTATGTGACCAATCTGCCCTACGGAGCCAGCGAAGACGAGATTCGAGTTCACTTTGAGACCCTGGGAGAGGTCCAGGCCGTCGTTGTTTGCAAGGACCAGCACCGGCAGGATTCGGGTCTAGGAACAAGAGGGTTTAGGGTTTAGGCTTTAGGGTTTAGGGTTTACCGTGTTCCAGAGGCCTGGATGCAAAAAGGTCAGGAGGAGACCAGAGGCCGGAAGCAAAAACAAGGTCACGCCACGTGGTGTGGCGATGCTCGCATGAGTGCTGCAATTGGGGGCTGGGCAATAGGGGCAGCAGTCGAGTCCCTTGTGGACGAAAAATGTGTTTCCAACAAACCTTTGTTATTATCTTATTTGGGTCGTCGCTGGGCCCAGTGGCGCGCCCACAAAAATGGGCGCCGTGTGGCATCTTATTCAGGCGTGAGACACATGCCCGCAGCAAAAGGGCTTTAATTAATGGCAACTACATAACCTTGCCTCGCATTGTACATACCACGGGTGGGGCTCGCCAATGGTTTCCGCCGGTCGTCAGCAAGGGTCCAAGGAGGCCTTCTGAACGCTGCACATGTTTCTACATCCGGGTGCTGCAATCTTCGGTGGGCTCATGGCTTCCTCTCTGCTGTCCCCGGCCATCTCGCAGGACGAGGACTCCTTGAAGTCCCGCGGCTTCGGTTACGTCACGTACGTGTATCCTGGCAGCAGGAGGATCATTTCTTACTAGGTTTGGTGGGCTTTCGGGCATGGGTTGCGGTTCAGGTTAGGTCAGGTTTGTTGGGCCTTCAGGAATTTCAGGATGCAGAGAATACGCAGAAGGGTCATGGTAAGATGGTGCAAGAGCTTCGTTGGCAAGGGCAGAGCGAAGAGACAACACCCCTGAGCACTTCTCTTTGGGGATCATTCTAATTGGGGTCCCACCTGTGGCGGTTTTTGGGTCATTGGGGCATTTTGACAAGGAATTGGGACAAGGAATTGGGATCGTAACTTCAAAAAGCCCCGGATGAAGCTGGCTATGCGATTGTTTCTCGGCTCCAGCCAGTTATACAAATTCAGTGTTTCTGCAACTTCGATCCTATACCCTAAAAACCCTAAACCCTAAGCCCTAAACCCTGCGGAGTGGTTCGTCCAGCTATGCGGGTGCCAAAAGAAACCTAAACCCTAAACCCTAAGCCCTGCACCCCCCCCCAAGCCCTAAGACTGTTCTGGCGCGGAAGCTTCGTACCGGGGTCCATCAAAGCTGTGCCATGGACGTCGGCCACTGTTTCCCACCGGAAGTCGGCGGCGTACCCCACCTGCATATCCTGGCATTTGCATGTAGGGTTTAGGGTTTGGGGTTTAGGGTTTGGGGTCTAGGGTTTAGGGTTCAGGGCTTTAGGTGCTGGATTGTGATAGGTTTGTGGCTGCGGCGGCTGTGTCGAGGGTGTCTGCAAGCCTGATTCTGGTTGTTGAGTCCCTTTGCTTTGCCAACGGGCTGTCGGGATCTTCTTGGGGTTCCAGATGGGATAGCCAGGTTAACTTGTTTTTCGTCCTTGACTGTTGGAGAATAGGAGTTGGGTTCAGCTTTTTTGTCTCCCTGTCTGTCTCTCTCTTTTTTACTCCTTCTGAATTTTGCGTGCTCTCTGCTCTCTCTCTCTCTGCTCTCTCTCCTCCTCTCATTTCTTCGGAAGTGAGGTCTTTGGGGTTACTGGGTTCAGGACTCTGCAAGCCGACTCCCCAAGCCCCGATGCAAAAGGACTCTTGCAGATACAGCCAGAATCATCCTGCTCACTTTTCCATGGTTCAGGGAGGAGAAACTTTGGCAGCTTTGTAGAGAGTTCAAATGCTCCTTAGGGCCGCAAAGCATACAAGCTCGCCGAGCTCGGCTTGAGTTGAGTCTTGCTCTAGCAGGTGCGCTCCCATGTGCCTCCAACTCCGTCTCTGTCTCCATGCTCGATCGCTCGCTCTCTCTCTCTCTCTCTTTCTCTCTCTCTCTCTCTCTCTCTCTCCCGCGCTCTCCTTCTTCCTTCTCCCCCTGCGCCCCGCGCGCTCACCCACGGCATCCCTAGCACTGGCGCTAGCTTTCGTTGGCCTCGGCTTGGCCCTCACGTGGCTGAAGTGTTCAGTTTTGCCGATTGCTGGCTGTCCTTGTTTTTTTTTTTTGGGACCTGGGCACAGCATGTGGTGTAAGAGCCGTGCGGCAGGGTCGTCGCATCGAGTTGACCGTCAGCCTGCTCTCAGGCAGGGCCTTGTCGCTTGTATTCCCAGGCTCAGCTTCGAGGTTCTGTGCAGGTGATGGAGGTCCCAAGTATACGAGGGGGGCCCATTAGGTATATCTAAAGTCGAGTGAGAGAGGCCCTCAATCTGCAACTTCTTGCAACATGAGAGAGGCTTGAGGTCTTTTGACTGTTTAGTCAGTATAGGCCGGTGGCTCCTTCCGACATCTGCAGCACAGGCAAGAGCCTCTGCAGCATTTTCGTCGAGGATTCCTTGAGTGCGGAGCACGTCAAGCTCCATGTCGAGGAGGCGGCGGAGGAGCCCGGAACGATTGTGAGCCAGCTGAACCTTGGGCATTCCTTGCAGATCAAACAAACCCTAAAAGGGTTTAGGGTTCACATACCTTAATGGGGAATTCTAGTAGCTATTTTATGACCCCAATCGTTAGGGTTCATTTGACCATCGCATGGGTCCCTCTTCGCTTGTAGATGACGCACTGCTCAACATGGGGTCCTACATGATCTCGAAGACAAAGCTCAGGATCTGGGGTGACGTCATATTGCAAGGCGTGCAGACCCTGCGAGACTGGGGGATGTCTTCGCGTGAGCAGCTGGTGGCGATCTGCACCTGCGTCCTCGATGGCGAGTTCGAAAGCTACGAGCCCGGGAATACCTGCGAGTGCTGCTTCGGCTGCCGCGAGAGCCGGCTGCTCTTTCGCCCCGATGGAACCGGCATGTACTGGCAGGCCTTCATTGACTCCTACGAGGACGATGTTGATTTCACGACGGAGAGTGGTTGGGGATTTCATTACTTTCCTGGAAGCTTGCAGGAAGGCCTGAGTGGGCTCGAGAGATGTATCGAGTTCGTCTGGGACGGCGATGCTCATCGCCAGGCTCACAACGCGGACCTCTTGTGGGTCCAGCAAAACAGGCAGCGCCCATGTTTCCACACGGCGGCCTTGATCCTCCACCCTTCGGACGTCACGCGATACCGGGTGCGGGTTGGGCAAGCAGTGTTCGTGGATGTGCGTCGCATGGACAGGCGCGGCCGCGACTTTCGGGATGCGATGGCTGATCTGCGCATCCTCCGTGCTGGGCTCCTGCCGGAGCCAGAGGAGCTTAGCACGGATCCGTGGGTGGACGCCACGCCGCCGTGGCTCCACTTGTTGGATGACTTGAGCCTTTGCACACACCGGAACCAGGCAGGTCATAATGAAATCGATTCTTCTCTCGCCTGCTCTTCAAGATCAGCCTCTAGCGCTTTTCATATGTAAGAGCAAATTCTTTATATCTTCGCTCAGCCCCTTTTGAATCCCTTTTCCCCGTGCTGTGCTGCAGGCTGCCTGCAAACGCCGACGCCCAAAGCCCCAGCTGCAGAAACCGATGGAGGCCGCTGCGCGTGCGATGCAGCTGCACCGGCTGGCACGGCGCCGGGCCACTGCAGAGCGGGGCCGGGCGCGGCAGCAGGACAGGGATGTCGTGCGCTGCATGCTTTGAGTTAGTTAGCAGGGATTCGAGAATGAATCGTCACAAGAGCGTATCTGGACACCGGACACTTGTATAGTGTACAGGCATGACATGTCCAGGTCCACCGAGATGTACAGATCGTGCAGTATTGCACTATGTGCCGAAAAAAGTCTCTGCAGGTGCTGTGGTGCATCAACATGTCCTGAAGATCAGTTTCGCTAAGCCTGAGGCAGAGTAGCTGGTAGTGGAAGAGCTTGTGTTCCACCAGAGTCCAGGGATGACATAGCTGAAGTCGACATGCTGGCCAAGGTTTCCAGAGTGCGCCGTGAGTTCCCCAGCTGCATGTTCTGAGCAACGGTTCTCTGTGGCGTCTTGAAAGGGTGGCTGGGGCGTCCTAAAACCCAACAAACTCAATGCAACAAATGCCCGACTCGCGCCAGCGCGGGTATGATCTGAAGCCTGTTCGGGGCTTCACACATGCGGGATCGACAAATATCTTGGCCAGATAAGAGCCTAAACCCAAAGGCCATAGGCCTTCGAAGCCCTGGGTGGGCGTAATAGCAATTGCTATGATTGTTAATCCTACAGCTTAACAAGCAGAAGAAGCCACAAGCCCAAAAACCTAGAGGCCCCAGAACCTAAACCCTAAATCCTAAACCCTAACCCCTAAACCCTGAACCTACACCCCTAAAAAAACAAGAAGCCTCCAAAAAGCCCCAAGCCCCAAAGGAGCACTGGCTGAGTTGGATGTGAAGTCCTTCCAGGGTCGGCTTCTGCGCCTGGCAGCGGCTCGGCAGAAGCCAGTGGAGGACGGGGCCATGCAGGGTTCCAAGGGTTCCATTCCATGAGGGCCAGATTCGAAGTGTTTGCATAGAATCGTTGTTCCTGCTCTGGGAGCCTTTCGATACCACGTTGCCTGGCAGTCGCGCAGGATGCGACGAAAGGAGCTGAGGCGGAGAAGGCCAGTGGGCTTGCTGTGGAGGGGCGGGGTGAACATAGATTCTGTCATGGAACAATTTAAAGATACTAGAGTATGTGAAGTGCCAATAGCACAGCTTCAACAAATTAACAGAGAGGATTCAGAGGCGGGGTTTGAGGGGTTTAAGGGACTTGCCTTCAAGCACGCCGCTTTTCGGCTGTGTGTCTCCTGCGAAGCCCCAGCTGGCCGGCAATTTTGCAAGTCCTTGCTCATCTGGGTTTTTTTGCACCGTAACACTTCCCGTGGCAACACTGCAGGACGCTGTGAAGAGCTCGTAACGTTTGTTTTGTGTTGCTCAGGGTCGGCCCTGTGCCTTATTGCCACCCTGGCTTGTGGGCCCCAGCTCTCGAGCCACGTGCACACGAATTCTAGGCCCCCCCTCCATGGTGAGGCGAAGGGTGGCACTTCTTCGTACAAGCGCCACTTGGATATGCGGGAGCATGTCCAGTTCGCCCAGCGGGTTGGAGTTCTGGCCTTGTAACCTCACATCATCGTCATGTGTCGTGATCCACATCCAGTGGATGATGGCTTTTGCAAGAAAGTGCTTTGTTCGCATCGACTTTTGGATGCCACTCATGCCTTCTTTCAAGACACTACTTGCAGCTGGTTATTTGTACCATGCCGATAGCCGCACACATGCAACACTCATCACGGCCTCGGTGGCAACTCTGCTCCATGACTTGTGCCGGGCCCAGGTCGGCTGGACGAACCTGGGCTTCGATTTTTGTAGGGTTTAGGGTTTCGGGTTTAGGGTTTAGGGTTTAGGGTTTAGGAGATTCGAAGGTTTAGGTGTAGAGTTTAGGTTTGCAGGGCTTAGGGGTCTGGCAGCCAGCAAGTCTGGAATCCGGGAGGGTTGAAGCCTGTTGCAGCAAGGTTTCACGGATTTTTAGGGGTTTAGGGCTGGAGGCCTCTCAAAAAATTGGCTGCCCCCGCTTGTTTCTTGCTCCCTTCGATGATGCTGTCAGACTAGAACCGAGTGCCGCGCTCAGCTTGAGGAAAGGAAGAAGAAAGTCGATGCGCATCTGCAGCATACCTGGAATTTGCTGTACATCTCCGCGAACTCCGCGGCAGATGCTGCCTCGGCACAGCTGGGCGTCTCGAAGAGCGACCTCTTCGGCAAGGATGCCGAAAATGCAGCCGTGCCGTGGCAGCGATAGGACGAAAGCATCTGAAGGTATCTGTTGGGATGTAGGGGCACATGCAAGCCCCGGCATGTTGGGGAGGTCACGGCTGCCCTAACGGAAACATCCATTATTCAGCAGACGCCTCTCAGATGCAGTGGGCATGGTGTACATGCTGCCGGTATGCCAAAGCCATTGCAGTTTCTACTTCTCCGCTCAGGAAGAAGTGGCTTCAGAGGGAGGGCATTCGAGTGGATGCCTTCGAGCAGAGGGGCACAGCCCTGACAAACAGCAAAGCGATCGTGGCTGACGGAGTGCAGCGGCGCGACGACACCCTCATAGCCTTTTGTCTGTATTAAGGGTCTCAGTCAGACTTGGACCCTTCGCTGTGTGCAGTCTCTCAAGAGTGGAAACCACGAAGGCCACGATAGCACCCCCAAGCGTCCTTGAGCAGAAGACGAGGTGAAGCACCTGCCTGCCGCCACAAGCGCGGGCGAGCTGCGGGAATCCTGCCTGTGGCGGTTGAGAGGGATTGAGGGATCTTGAGCCCTTGGGTTTCTTCGACTCGGTGGGCTGTAGGCTGCGAGGGGCCGCATGCACCATGGAAAGCCCAGAGGAGCGCTTCGCACGGTTCGGGGCCCTGGTGCGCTGCTCGCTGGCGCCCTCGGGGACGGCGCGGAGGGGCTCTTGCGATCTGGAGTTGTTTCGTTCAGGTGTTGGGGGGTGAGGTTGTGAACTGCATGTGTGGCACTGTAGACCAGAGCTGGGAAGGGAAAGCCATGCAAGTGCAGATGCTTGTGCAAAAGTGCATGAGGATCCGCATAGGGATGCTTGTCAGAATCCATGATGGCTCGGCTCTTGGTGCTAGGCTCTCTCCTAACCGGCCCTGAGGGACACCGAGCCTTCATTCAAAACAGAGTTGGTGCTCTATAATGACCTGCCGGTCACAAGCTGTAGCGAACATTAGGGGGCATCTTTGCCCTGTCCTAGGTGGCCGTCGTGCAGTATGCGGACAAAGGTCGCTGCCCCAGAAGACTTTGGGGGACTTGCAAACGACTCACGCTGGTTGCCAAAGCCAACACCCCGCACCACAAGCATGCATGAGCTTTCTAAGCCTCCGACTGTAGTCTATGGAGGGCTGCTGGGGCAAAGGCCCTCTGCCTGGGCCTAAACCCTAAACCCTAAACCCTAAACCCTATACCCTAAACCCTAAACCCTAAACCCTAAACCCTAAACCCTAAACCCTGGTGACCTGTGATGACTCTGCCTCCAAAAACAGGAGCCGCCTCGCGGGCCTTCCAGAAGCTCGCCTTTTCGCGCTTCCGCACCTGGACTGGAATAGCTCCCGAGCGACACGAGAGGTTCGAGCGACCTGAACGCCCCACAAACCCCACACTCCACACCATGTTGACAATGTATATATGTAGAGACGGAGACACATATGTACATACACCCATATATATATATATATAGGTATATATATATATATATATATTTATAGATATACATATGTATACACGTATGTATGTATGTATGCATGTATGTATGTACGTATGTCTATATATATAGATATGTATTGATTCTACATGTGTGATACTCGTTTTAAGCCTTCAGCCGCAGTACAAAAACGTCAGGTCACGTGCCGCTCTACTTGGAGATGGCGCCAGAAGACGTGCGGCTGGGGCCTGCACAGGGGAATTTGGTTGCGGTGATGGTTTTTGTAGTTTTTGGTTTTGGCGTGGGGGGGTTGTGGGGTTTCAAGCCTTTCTGTGGAAGAAACCAGTAGAACATGGTGCGAGCAGAGCTTGCCGGCTAGCTTGAGACCCATTCTTAACCCTTAACCCTTAACCCTTAACCCTTATCCCTTAACCCTTAACCCTTAACCCTAGCCCTTAGCCGCCCTTAGCCCTTAGCCCTTAGCCCGTGAGGTTTACGGAGGGAGCTGCGACGGCACCGGAAGAGAAGGAAGCCACCGAGGAGGCGGCAGAAGAGGTGGATGAGGACCTCTTGATGCGGGTACTATTGGAGTAATGACAATAAGAATAATAGTAATAACAATAGCAATAAGAATAATAACAACAATAATTGCAATAATAGTAATAACAACAATCATAATAATAATAAGGATCATCATAGTAAGGTTTGGGAACCATTGCAAGATTACTTCCTTAGCGGTCGTGTGGCAGCGCTCAGGCTGATGAATGGAAAGTTGTCAAGAGCTCTGGAATCGTTCAGGGAAGGGCGCAACACAGCGTCGCGTGCTCCTGAATCCTCCATTGAGCCTCATCTTCGAATGACTTTCGGTTAGAAGAGTGGGCTGTGTCTTGCGGCAGGAGTCTCGAGGCTATCTTTTCGCAGCTTGGCTGAGACTGTCATGGTACCCTGTGCCACTTAGGGCTTGGGGAGCAGGGGATGGTGGAAGCAAGGGTTTAGGTGAACAGCTCCTGCATTGCAGCTCTCAAAGCTCAAAAAAAGGGAACAACCCCGTGGTTTGCTCAAGCGCTCCACCAAAGTGTGGCCACAGTGCAGCTCCGCGGGTGGCCCCAGCACAATTCCCCTGAGGTCAAGAACTTGAGTTTCTCGACCACGGAGGATGGCCTCAAGGCTGTGTTTCGCAGCTGTCAGGGCTTCCGCTCGGCCGTCATTATGCGCAAGAAGGCCCGGCAAGGGGTGCTGGGTTTGGGTTTTGGATGGTTTTGGGACGTTTTGGTCCGATGTGTCCAAGCATACGCACACAGCACTTGGTGGGGAGACCTTGGGGGGTGTTGGTTGGCTTCAAGGATGAAGAGACCCTTCAACGTCAAACCTCAATTTTTTCAAGCCTCGGCTGATTAATGGTAGGTGTATGGACTGTTGATGGGGACTTAAAGATACACTGGAAGAAGCCCTGTAAACATCCCTGCGTGGTGGATTCGCTCCAGCTGTGCAGGAGGGAAAAACACCCATGACCCCCTTGTGCTTTTTAATCCTTTGGTTGGGGTTCTGATGTTTGCGATGCGTCAGGGGCAAGCTTCCCGCCGATTCCACCCCACATCACAGGCCGCAGTGAAGAAGGGCGCCAAGGCCGCGAAAGAGGACGCGAGAGCCGACCTAGGGGTGCTCGTATTCTAGGGACCTTTGTTTACCTGGGCAACCTTGTCTTTCCCTTCGGACCCGTAAAACCCTTAAAGCCCTGCAAACCCTTAACACCCTCAAAGCCCTCCCTTAAAACGCTTAAACCTTCAAACGCTCGGGTCTCGGCCCACCGGCTGCCGAAAGGTTTGCTGGCATTGGTTGGTTTCGATTGGTTGCTGGCAATGGGGCTACATGATCGGCGGGGCTTTGAGCGTAGGATTTTTCGTGTGCGTGCAGTTGATGGTCCGTCGACAAATCTCAGAGCCCTCAACGTGACAGCCAGAAGCCGCAACCCGAGGCCCCAAGCCTCAACCCCGAAGTCAACTGTCCCAGCCTGGTAGGGGAGGCACAGCAAAAGAAGCCCCTAAACCCTAAACCCTAAACCCTTGAACCCTTTGATGAGAGGACAGCAAGGGCCTCTCCATGGGCTACGGCTTCCTGGAGTTCGAGACGGCGGCGCAGGCTGGCTTGGAGGGTGCAGGGGCTTTCTCAAAGGGCCAGTGCTTGGAGGTTCATGGCACTTGTTCACCAATTATAACTGTACTTATAACTTATGACTGTACTTATAAACAATTGGTAACTGTACTTCTAACCTATAACTGTACTTATAACCACAGAAGTACCATGCACATCCAAGTAGGGCCGTCCTCAGCCTCCACTGTCGTGTGCAGGCGGCCGACGTCTTGAAGCGCAAGCAGGGCGTGGCCTGGCGGAAGCAGGAATGTCTCTGCTGCGCAAGAAGCCCTACCAAGCGCTCAGGGTAATCCTCAACTTTCAGGTGCCCAAGCAGTGCTTATAGTATAGCGAGGCGATGATCGATGGCCACGCGGTGCAGCTGCAGATCTCACAGCCCCTTGGCCGCAGGTCATGTGACATCGGAGTTCGACTTCGCAACTCGATGAAAAAACGAAAGGCCCAACTCTCCCCCAGCAAAGATGTCCTTCCGGGATCCCAGGCGTGGGACCCAGACCTCTCGTCGCGCCCCGACTGGCAAGGCGAAGGCGAAAGGCCCCCAAGTCCAGGGTCGGAGTTGAGACGCCAAAAGAGCCGAGGGCGCTGCGCCCGCAGCGTCCGGCGGGCCCAAGAAGGGCGGCTTCGGGTTGAGGGCGCAGGGTCGTTATTTTGTTGGTTCCTTGTTCGTTGAATGACAGCCGACGAACTTGCGCTGGTTGAGAACAAGCAGTTGCTCCGGGGTGAAGAAACGGGTGCTCCTCCAATTGGAGTTCAGAGACAGGCCTGTTGCAGCGAAAAGGGCTTGAGGGTGCAGCGAAAAAGGACAACAAGCGGAGCGACACTGAGAGAAGATGCAAATAGGGGGTTTTCATGAGGATGCTAATAAACCGCAAGCCCTAAACCGCTTGTTTTAAGATGCCAAGTGCGAAACCCTAGACCCTAGACCCTAGACCCTAAACCCTAAACCCTAAACCCTAAACCCTAAACCCTAAACCCTAAACCCTAAACCCTAACCACCCGGGCTTGGCCCGGACAGGAATCAAGTCTTCGAGCATCTGCGTCAGAAACATCGCCTTCGAAGCCACCAGCACCTTGTATGCACAAAAGGCAACCCTAAACCCTAAACCCTAAACCGTAAACCCTAAACCGTAAACCCTGAACCCTAAACCCTAAACCCTAAACCCTCAACCCCAAACCCTAATGGTGAGGCCCCTACAGTGGCAGAAGCTTCCGCGGTGGCACTTGCCACATCCTAATGCCAGGCGTTAGTCCTTCTGTTCGGTCTCGGAGAGTACGCCCCCAAGCCTGAAGGGTGGCCAAGCAAGGGTTTCAACCTTAAAACGCGCCAGGTTCTTAGTAGGGAAAAGTTGGGACTTCCCGAGATCCCCCGAGAGAGCTACGGCCCACGAAGCCCTCGAAACCCTAACCCCTCATCCCCCCCCAAGCATAACCCTCAGGGAAGGAGCTCTACCAGCTCTTTGGTGCCTACGGCACGGTCACCTCCTGCCGGCTGCCCAAGAAGTCCGACTACTCGGGCCACCGAGGCCTCTGGGGGTTTGGAGGCCTTTTTTGGGTTTAGGGTTTGGGGTTTATTGGGGCAAGAAGGCGAGGATAGGCGGGCAGCAAGTCCAGCTTCAAAAAGGTTCATTCAGAATATCCCCTGCCTTCCCGCCTACTTACATAGCCACCTTGAGTACTGACTTCAAAGGCCAATGATGTTGCTCTTTGCGTCCTGCAAAGTCCGCTGTGTGTATACTGCAAGCCTTCAAGCCGAGCGCAATAGACTCAGTAGACTTCGACTCCTTCTGCCAGCCATGTCTGCTGGTGGCAAGCGCTTTCGGTGGATCGCTCTGGCAGTTGCACTAAGCATAGCTACATCTCTGGCAAGACAGCCGCTGACCTTCAGCCGAACTCGGGGCGGAAAGTTGCCGAGCAACTTCTACACATCAGCAGAAAGCCAAAATCCGACGAATTACAAGTTGACAGAGCAAGACAGATCATTATTGCGGGAGGTCCATAAAGCTGCAAATCGGCGACAGTGGCGCGAGGTCCAAGCGCTGCAAGGGTCCGCGACTGTCCCCAAGACTCCGTTTTTCAACGCCGAGATGAATGCGGCGCTGAAATGTCGCAAATACCGGGCGGGTGCAGCCCTGTAAGCTCCCCGCGGAGATTGTCACTTACAACCTGGCCATGAAGCTCTTTGCCAAACTTGGCGACCGGGAGCGTGTCCAGCAAATATGGCAGGAAGCCTTGGGCAAGTACCGGATGGACGCGACCATGGCAGCGGCAAGGTTGGTTGCTGCAGCTGACGATGCGAACACGAATGCTGCCATCACCATGCTGGAGGAGATGGCGCAGGCGAGGGTTCAAGCCGACGTCGGTCACTGCACCTCAGTTCTCCGAGCATGCGAGACAGCGAGGCAGGGAGGAGCCGAGGCTGCGAAGCTCGTCTTCAAGCGAATGCTCAGTGCAGGCTTGACACCAGACCTCCGGCTCTTCACGATCATGGTGCAAACGCTTGAAGGAGAGCCTGTGGAGGACCTGCAGGGATTGTTCAAGGAGATGCAAGAGCGGAGGGTGAAGCATGACCACATCTTCACGGACAAATACTTGAAAGCCGTGCTGTCAATGGGCAAAGTACGTAAGGTCCCCATGAACAAGCTGGCTGGTCGCTTGAGCCAGGTGTCAGCTGCACGCAAGAAAGCGGCAGCAGCAGCTCTTTCTCATTTCAAGTCTGAGGGGGATCTCTCCAGTTTTGCCCAGAGTGTAGAGATGGTATTGGAGCAGCAGGGTGTGGAAGTCTGAGGACGGGGCTCAGGTCCGGCGTGCGGTGGCCCATACTAATTAGACTTCGCTGACGGAGTTTTTGAAGACAACATGCCCCCAAAAGCAAGCAGCCTAGGGGGCACATTTGTTTGGTTTTGCTTGGGGTGGCAGCGCGGTGTTATGACGCAACTGTGGCGACGGATGCAATTCCATGCTGAACTTTGAGATCAGCTGATGTTCCTGTCAAGCCTTGAAGACAAAGCTACTTGACCAGTTGCGTTCTATGAGATCCACTTTTGTTGCCCACGTTGCTTAGCCAGGACTGGATTATCGCCGAGTATTGATGCGCTGATGCACAACCAGTCTGGCAAAGCCTTGAACCTCAAGAAACTGTTTGGATGAGTTGCGTGGGTGGGAGGTAGATTTGTATTCCCCCAATGGCCTCCTCCAACATTTTGTACATTCCTTCTTGCGCAAGGTATGGCCCCGCACAGCGCCCTTGCGTGTTGAAAAAGAACCCAAAAAGGTCCCCAATAGGAAGAAGCACGACGCTGGTGAGAATGCAAGCCAGGGAGCTGAACGCCGTAGAGCTAGAGTTTGGTTCGACGACTTTCCTTAATACTATGGGCCCGTTGTGTAGGCTAGCGACCCGCATCCTGCTAGGCTTCGCCTTCATCGACTTCGCGTCGCGTGGCGAGGCGGCCGCGGCTTTTGAGGCGTGGGGGGGGGGGGGGGGGTCTTCGCTCAAGTTCCCGCAAGGGGTGGCTTATTGCATACCAGGGGCCGAGTAAACCCCAACCAGGGTTCAAACTGAAATGTAGCCATGCGGATCAGAGAAGTTACCTCAAAAAACCTCACAAAGAACCAAAACGAACTTCAGGGCCAGCTGAGGGGCGCCTTTGGGAATTGTGAGATGTTGGGAGACCCATGTTCTGAGAAGTCCTTCCATCCAGCGCCGGCCCCGACCCCCCAATAAGACAACCCTCGCGCCCCTAAGCTTCAGACAGAATCTTGTCTCCTGAAGCCGTGAAGCTGCAGAGAAAAGCAGCTAAGCTTGAACCTTGGCTTTAAAACCCCTCCTAGGCTTAAGGAACTCGAAGATACCAAGGCCCAAAAAAGAATCTGAGGTGATTCTTTCGGGGGTTTGCGATATTCGGGGTACCTTATTGGGGGGTCCCTGTTCTAGCTATTTAGGGGGCCTAGTATAGGGCTACCTTATTTTCGCAAACTCCCTTTTAGTTTCTGAGGGGTTGCCATCGAGCCTCGCAGGCGCTTCAGCACAGCCACCTCTATGGACGCTACCGGGCTGCAGTGGTTTGGTCTGCCGTGAGGCCTCGGGGCTCTACGTGAGGAAAGGTACCTTGCTCTGCTTGAAGCGGGGTAGTTGCAAGCAGGGTTAGCAGACTTCAGAGGCATCGATGAAAAAGGGTTAGTAAGGTTGCCTACGTGGACATTGTAGTACATAACCATCGGCCTTCACGTAGACCTAAGACTATCCTAAGACTTACATGCCGCAGGCAGTGGAAGGTCAGATAGTAGGGAAAGTGTTGGGGCTTTGTGTCGCTTTTTTGCTGGGCTAGCGGGTGTAACCATAGGGAAAAGTGTGGGGGAGGGCTGGGTCATGGATCCGAGGCAAGAGAGTCCCCAGAAACCTCACAACCCACGTCCGTGTTTGTAGGCGCCCGACATTGCATCTAGTCCTCCAAAAGCACCTCAGGTCGGCTGGTCATCGCCACTCGGGTCACATTTACGAGGGGGCACGTGGGGGTTAGGCTCAAGGTGGGTCGTAGGGGTAGGGGCTCTGATGGTTGCGGGGACGTGCATCATGACTGCTAGTCGTAGCTTGGATTGTCATTACTACTAGCGCACACACAAATACATATGCATATATGGATATACATACATATACATACATATACATATACATACATATCTATATATATATATATATACATATATTCATGATGAGCATGATTTTGTTAAAAGTCGAATGTAGCGATGGGAGGAGCCGGCGGAGGAGAAGGCCAACGACGTGGCGAACGTGCAGGCGGAGGCGGCCAAGCGAACCGCCTTCAAGGCCTCGGCTCGAAACGAGCTCTCAGAGGGGTTCAGAGAGTCCAAGACTCCTGAATTAAGGAATATGAGCCTTAAATTTTGAATTATAAAGGGATCCTGAGTATGATTTACGGAATATGCCTTAATTGAGGGGTGTTGGGCTCTTTGAGGGGTTCAGAGGGGCTCCGAGAGGCTCGGGGTCTCGGGGTATGAGGAGTATGGAAGGGCAGTCAAAGGCATTTGCTCAAGTCCAGATGCCACAAGAGGGTCGGAGGCGCTTAGGGTCTCGGTTGGGGGTTATGGAGCCTTCAAACACTAGACCGGGCTCATGCTGCCATGTTGTAGCAGCCTTTCATCTCAGTGGCTCAGGGTTTCAGGCGACATCCGTTGGGCCCCTGACGCCGTGAAACCCTAAACCCTAAACCCTAAACCCTAAACCCTAAACCCTAAACCCTGAACCCTGAACCCTAAACCCTAAACCCCTGTCCCAGGCGCGCGCCAGCGAGGCGAAGAAGCGCCGGAAGTCGGGCGTCCTCAATGCTCCCGGCGAAGCAGGATCCTTCGAAGATGCGCTCATGTCCTGAGAGCCATCCGTGGGGGGTTTAGGATATTCGGGGTCACCTTAGTGTTAAGGGGATCCTACTTTTTGGGGGACTATTAGGGGTCCACTATATTTTCGAAAACCCCGACATGAGCCTCTTGTGGCACCTGAATGGCACCCCGTCTCCGTCTCTACGAGATCGGGCTCGGCATTCGCCAACTAAGGGCTCTTCAGGCCGAAGGCCCGAAACCCTAACCCGAAACCCTGAACCCCACACATCTCCAACCCCTTCGCCCGATTCTGTGGAGTCGTGGGTCGGCGCAAGCGCCGACGTAGCTCGGCCAGCTGACCTCGACAAAAAGCGCGGGAGCTTTGTGTGTAATTTTGTGTGGCTTTTGTGTGGGTTGTGAGGGGGCTCAGGGTTTGCGAGTTCGGGGCATCGGGGTTGAGAATTTTGGTTTTCTGGGGCGGCAGACTTGTGGCCATATCGGAAATTGAGTCTTGCCTTTGCAGGAGTGTTCGGAGACGCGCTTGACAAGTTTGGCTTGTGCGGTGCTGCGAATGGTGCGATTGCAGTTGCAGTCTGGCTGAGGGGGACAAAAAATCAGCAACGCAAGCCTGAGTCACGAGAAGCCATGTATCAGACCTTCAGACTTCAGAATTCCCGGCCAGCTGGTGTACCATGGTCAACCTGGCCAAACATTTGCAGCCCACCCCCAGCCCAAGACTCGAATCCCTAACCTTACAGTAAGCCCACCCTAGAGGAAGGAGTGCAAGGCCCCAAACCCCGAAGCTGGAACTCTTCCTCTCAGAGCTCGACGCCAGCGGCTGTTGAGGAGGCATGCCGCAGCAAGTGCAGCCTGTGGCAAGGTTCTGCCAGAAGCATGACAGGTGCTAAGCGCCAACAAGGCCACAAAAATAGCAAACAGCCCCGAAGCCATCAGCTGTTCTCGTGAGTTCCGCGGCAGGCGATGTCACAGCCACCCTTGCACACGCTGCTGGATTGCTAGAGTCTGCTAGGGGAAGTTTGGGTTTCAGGAGTTGCGGGGTTTGCAGCGAGGATGCTGTCCACTCACCATGCCTGTGGGGGGGAGGGGGGTGGGGTGGGGGGTGTGGGGGGTGGGGTGGGGGGGTGGGCCTAATCGTGAACCGAATCTAGCCGAGGTTGCCGACCATGCCGCCTCCGCCCCCAGGGACTCCCGAGTCGGACTCCCCAAAGAGGGTTGGACAGGTTTGGGAAGTCTTGGGTGTTTTTGTATTTTTACTTTTGGGTTTTTGGGGTTAGGGCACAGCAGTTTGGGGGGGTTCAGTGTCGGGGTTTAGGCTTGTGTGTATGGAATGGGGGGGGTCAGAGTCCAGGGATTTTGTTTTAGTTTCACAGGGGCTCTTGCCTCCTTGGTGCGGTTCCGATTCGCCAGGGGAAGAGGGGAACATGTTCATTATTCTGCAGCGCTGTTCTTGAGTTCCTTGCTTTGCCCATGATCTCCATGTTGTTGCCGCCATTCCTGGGTTGGTAGAGCCCGGCAGTTGCAAGCTCGCATAGCCTAGACATGAAACGTGCAACCCCAATCCCAAGCCCTGAAAACCCCGAAGCCTGAACCCTAACTTTGAACTCATCCCCTACAAACACCTGTAGGCTCTGTACTTGGGAGTTCATGGGTTTGAGGACTTCAAGGTACCTAAAACCCTCCAAGTGGGCTCTACACCCCGCTTGACACCTCAGTCCGCCCCAGGGCAGCCGCGGCGGCGCTGCCGCATCTGCTGGCGCAACCCACGGCTGCGCCCGGAGACCTGCAGGGGCCCGCCTCCCAAGCGCTTCCGGCGTCTCTTTCATGTTGGTTGGCTTGCTGGAGAAGGGAAGTCCAGAAGATAACCCAAAAGCTCCAAGCGCCATCCCTGAGCACTGAGCACCGGTACCACCAGAAGCACCAGGTTGATTCTTCTTGGGTTCCGGGGTGATGTTGGGTGCGGAGCCCCGAAAAGCTGCTTCTCTGCTTTCTTCCTGCCTGGCTCACAGTGGCCCGGTCTCCGCTGGTGCTCTACCGTGCAGCGGCGATGGGGAAGGGCGGCAAAGGCAAAGGCGACAAAGGCAAAGGAAAAGGCCCGGGGGCCCGCCCCCACCCCAGGAGTCAGGGCCGGCAACTAAGACCCGAAGATTTGAGAAATTTCTGAGCCTCGCAACCCCAAGACCTCCCCCAAGCCAACAAAGCGGAGGGTTTTTAGGAACTTGTCTCCCCTCTCCTGGCTGGTTCTTAGTAGGGAATGAGGGAATTCGGGCCCCATGTACTCCCTTAAAGAGTATGTCTAGGGCCCTCATTCCCTCACTAAGATGACCAGGGGGCCTCCCCTGTCAGGGAAAGTGAAAGGTAAAGGAAAAGGGAAGAAGGGAGGAGGCGACTTGGGTGCCCTCGAGAGTGATGGCTCTCTTGTGCCTCAAGATACCCCACCGAGCCACATCCTTTTTACCCTGTACTCTACCACCCTCACACCCCCCTTATACCCCCCCCCCTGCAACCTAAACCCCGAAGCCCCAAACCCCAAATCCAAGGACAGTACCGCAAACCCTAAACCCTAAATCCGAAACTAAACCCTAAACCCTAACCCTAGAAACCTGCCGAGGAAAGGCGAAGGGAGGCGGCAAGGGTGGCGGAAAGAAGGGCGCGGCGAAGGTGGTCATCGAAGCCCACCGCACTCCGGCGGCACTTTTTTTGTTGGATGTTGAGGGTTTGGGGTTTAGGGTTTAGGGACTTGAGGGGCGCAGGGAACAAGATTCAGGGTTTCGGTAAAGCCTAAACTCAGGTTGTCCTTCCTTCTGCAGCAATGCTTCATCATACTTGTTAAGGTTGGAAACCTTGACCTTTACCCGTGCTGGTACCTGTTATTACTTACCCATGCCTTCGATGGAGATTTTGGAGACCATGCCGTCCGTCATGGGTTATTCCCTTGCATGATCCGCCTCGTACCACAGCATTCCTTGTCTCACCGATTAGTCTCAACCAAGAACCTCAAAGTGTAATTTGTTCGAAAGGGGGGAACAACCCCAAACCCAAAACAGCCCCAAGCCCTTTTCCGACTGGGGTTAGTGCAGGGTTGGTGGAGGGTCGCGGTTGCATTTCATTAGCTGTCGGTCCCATGCCAAGGCCACGAGGGCGCGTTTGTGTCCAAGGGCAAGGACCGGGGACTCGTGCCGAGTTTTGCTTTGACATGCCTCGGGTTTGTGAGACTTCAGGCCTTCAAACTAGAGGCTGCCATTTCCCTTGAGAACCCCCCCCCCCCTCCCCCCACCTGCACCACAACGTTCTCTCAAGCCCGGAGGACGACTCCCTCGTCACTCGGAACCTTGTTCCCGGCGAGTCGGCAGCTGTGATGAACTGGTTGACACGAAGCCGGCGGGTATCTGTTGTCTTTCCATGTTGCAAGTCGAAAACGTCGTCTTAGTCTTAGGAGCCTAAACTTTCCCATGACCCCGACTTTAGTTTGACTTTCTCAGAAGGGTTCTCGGTAGGGGACCTGGGATCCTTTTCCGAGTCTCGATTTTCAAGCTGAGACCGCCCTGTACTCCCTACGCCCCAAAAGCCCTGAGCCTACTTGAAAACCCTGCATGTGTTTTCACAAAGTGTCGAGTTTGGTGTTCGCCCCTCATCACTTGGAGCAAGCCAGCCCGCAACCTCTGGTGGTTTATGACTTCGCAGTTTGGGGGCTCCGACCTCCTCCGAGGTCTACGGTGAGAAGCGGCTCGTTGCCGAAGCAGCGGATGGTGAAGAGAAGAGCTTTGCCTTAGTTTCAGGTTGTTAGGGTTTAGGGTTTCGGGTTTAGAGTTTAGGGTTTAGGGTTTAGGGAGGGGCGCCCTACCGAGGTCAGGGCCCACAAAGGGGTGCTTGGGGTTTAAGGGAAAAGGAGCTTTGGGTTGAGGTTCAAGGCCTTCAGAATTCGGACGAGGCCTCAGATGCCCCACGCCCGCTAGACAATCCAGCAGCAAGTGGTGTTCAGGGTTGAACAATGCTGGGCTCAGGATTGGTCTTTCTCTTAACGACCTCTTACGTATGAGCAGTGGGTGTTGAACGTACAGCAGTTTACGGGGGCGCATGGAGCCACGGCATGTGGTGCCATCTGCCCCCCCGCCCCCCTCTTGCTCCCTGCCTAAACCCTAAACCCGAAACCCTCAACCCTCAACCCTCAACCCTCAACCCTCAACCCTCAACCCTAAACCCTCCCAGGATCGAGTACCGAGTGTGGAATCCTTTTCGCTCCAAGTTGGGCGCCGGCATCGTGGGAGGCGAGGGTGGAACGTTGGGGACTTGCGTCAGCGGAATCTCAGGTTGCCTTTCGAGCTGCGGGGTTGAAGCCTCAGCCCCAAAACCCTGCCGAAAACAGGAGCCTTACTCCTGAGAGTCTGCGCTCAAACGGGTGGCTTTCGAGTGCCAGCACGATGCCCGGGTTGACCTGCATTGCGGGCCCCTCTGTGCATCCGATCTTCTGAAGTCAGCTGAATCATGCCTATAGACCTTAAAGTGGCCCTAAACCCTTCCTAAACGTCACCATGGTCATCGGGGTTCTTCCTCTGCAACGTTTGCCCACGTTTGCCCACGTTTGCCCACGTTTGCCCACGTTTGCCCACGTTTGCCCACGTTTGCCCACGTTTGCCCACACTGCGTTTGCCCACGGTTTGCCCTCGCAGGTATCGGCTCCTGCCCCGTGAAGCCCGGGGCGAAGGCGTGTCGGGGTGTTGTAGGGTTCCAGGGTCAGTTTTGCCTTCCTATACCATCATCTAGAGGGCAGACCGAGAAGGATTGGGCTTCGGTGACCAGAGCTTTCAAAATCTCAAAAAACGTGAGCCTCTCGACCCCCAAAACCCTTCAGATTCCTCAGGTCCTGTACCTGGGTGGCGCCTCGGGCACCACTGTCTCTCATGTCTCCGACATGGTCGGGCCGGAGGGCGTGGTCTATGCCGTGGAATTTTCACACCGGTCGGGCCGCGATCTCACCAACATGGCGAAGCGACGACCCAACGCCGCTGGGCTGAAAGCCCTGATGGGTCCCCCGGGGTTCGGATAGCTCGATAGCAGCAACCCGGAATCCTAAACCCTAAGCCCCAACACCTAAACTGCATTCCCTCTTCAGTTTGCCCCGTGGAGCATGGCTAGACGGGTGGCAAAAAACAACCTAAACACTAAACCGACGCACTTAGCGACCCCGCTGCGCTGTGGCTAGTCGGGTGCCAACAAAAAACCCTAAAACAAAACTCAGTTGCCCTGATGCAGAGACAGCGCCGAGTAAGTAACCCTAAGCCCGAAGCCCTCAACCACCCACCAACAAACGTTGGATTTTCAGGGCCTCCTCGGAGTTGCATCCCAGGTGGTGCCCATTGTCGAGGATGCGCGGCAGCCGCAACGATACAGACCCCTGCCCGAGAAGCCGCGTCGTGGGTTCGGGTCGCCAAAATTCCAGAGGCGTTTCTCCCCGGCCTGGGGCCTTTTCTTCTTAAGTTCCGGGTTGAAGACACAAGGGGGGCCCACGTCCCGTGGTTTGACAAGTTCGTGTTGAGATGTTCAGGCTGGTGTAGGTTCGTTATGTTTTTAGCTTTTTGTTTCGATGAGGTGTGTGGCACTTGAGCCCTGTTGCTTTGCACTAACTGAATGCCTTAAGCCGGAAAGCTCGTAGTAAGTGTAGAAACTGTAGAGCTGATTGTTGGTCCTGGTGTGTCAGACACAGGTCTTGGAAGCAGGCACAGATGCAGTGAGTCAAGCGCAGAACCCCCCAGTACCAGGCCGCGCAACACCAAACCCAAAACCCACCGCCGAAGGAATGCTGATTGGCATGGTGGACGTGATCTTCTCTGACGTCGCCCAGCCAGACCAGGCGCGCATCGTCACGCACAATGCGGGCTTCTTCCTGAAGAACAACGGCTGGGTCATGATCTCCATCAAGGCCCGGGCTCGGAGCCGTGGGATGCTGATGCTGATCCGAAGACTGCCAATGTGAAGGGGGAATGCGAGGTAGCCCTTACGCTGCTTCAGGGAGGTCCCGGAACCCCGAAGCCCCCCCCCCCCCCCCCCCACCTAAACCCTGAACCCTAAGAAAAAAGCCCTAAACCCTAAACCCTAAACCCTAAGCCCCAAACCCTAAACCCCAAACCCTAAACCCTAAACCCTAAACCCTGAACCCTAAACCCTAAACCCTAAACCCTCAAGCCTAAACCCCGAGAGCTTGAGAGGCGAACTGCGTGGACTCCACGGCAGCGCCTGAGGCGGTCTTCGCAATGGAGATCGACAAGCTGCGTCCTTTGGCCCCAGTTGTCTGGGTTTAGGGTTGAGGGTTGAGGGTTTAGGGTTTAGGGTTTAGGGTGCAAAAAGGGTTTAGGGTTTAGGGTTAATTGTAAATTTTAACGCTACGCGACCCGCCTCGGCCCGGCCCAGCGCATCCGCGTGAGCATGGTGATTCCGCAGCGCCCAAGTCGCTGGACCCCAAGCAATAAGGGTTGGGTTTAGGGTTTGGGGTTTCGGGTTTATGGTTTATGGTTTGGGGTTTAGGTTTGAGGGTTAGTTTAGGATTGAGGGCTTAGGGCTCAAGATTTTCACGCTTTGGGGTTTAGGGTTTTTTTGGGTTTAGGGTTCAAGAGACGGTTCGGCTTGGATTGATCGTAGGCTACGGGGGGTGGGGGGGGGAAGGGCAGCGGGGGGGGGGGGGCGGGGGTGGCAGGGGGGGGGGGGGGGGGGGGAGGGGGGGGGAGGGGGGGGGAAAGGGGGGTTCAACTGCCTCTGGTCCTGGCGAACCGTCCGCTTGCGGACCTCGGTTTCCTAGGGGGGGTACCCATTTGAGGCGAAAAAAAAGGAGGGGTCTCACAACAAAACACTTCCGGTCAACGGATTTCCCTTCGTCCCGTATAGGGGAACCTATTCATGAATCATTTTTCAAAGGGTTCAAAGCACAACCCAGTGATTTCTCCCAGCCAGAAGAGAGAGGGTTTTCAGAGCATGGTGTTAAAGGATGTTGGTGTGTGTTTTTTCAAGCGACGTTGGTGTTTTTTCTTTCTTTGTGTTGTCTATTAATATTTGTTGTTTTTTCTTGTGTGCTGTTCAGACTGAGCGTGGCATGTGCGTCCCTAAACCCTAAACCCTAAACCCTAAACCCTAAACCCTAAACCCTAAACCCTAAACCCTAAACCCTAAACCCTAAACCCTAAACCCTAAACCCTAAACCCTAAACCCTAAACCCTAAACCCTAAACCTGCACAGGCAAGGACGGGGTCAAACCCAAGGAGCAGCTCACTTTAGACACTCGGCTCCGATTTCAGGGTGCCGTTTCTTCCTTGGTCATAGGGTTTAGGGTTTAGGGTTTGGGTTTAGGGTTTAGGGATTTAGGGGTTGGGATGTTCCCCCGACTACTAGCAGTTCTCTATAGGGATTTCCATAGGGTGGGGGGTACTATCCTCCCTACTAAGGGCTGTTCGCATAAGGGGGGAGCATCCCAAGTTGAGGGGTTAGGGGTTTAGGGTTTAGGGTTTAGGGATGGGAATCAGAGACGACGATGTGGCCTAAGCCTTCAAAGTTCACCTCGTAGCGGCTGTGGAGGTGTGCCTGCCTTTGAAAGTACTCTCACACGCCTCTGTGTGCATAGGAGCCATATCATCGTGACCACGCTTTGGTGGTCGGCATCTACCGGGCCAGCAAGAAAAAGAAGCTTGGCAAATCTTCTTGAGGACGGTCTTCTGCCTCAAGGCTTCTGCCCTCCCCAACCCAAAGCCCTGAACCCGAAACCTTGAAACCCCAAAAGGAACCCAGGCGCCAAACCACGGAAGCAGCATCGCACCCCATAAGGATAACCACTTGATCCCCAAGCTCAAACCCTCCGCCACCCAAGGAAAGAGTGAGGGACCAGGCCCGTGTGCTGGTAGCCGCAGGAGGAAGCCACGTCCTGGGAGAAGTGGCGCGGACGACATTCTTAAGGGGTTGTCAGGCGAAAGGGGTTTAAGGTTCAAAAGGGAGATTCGCCGAAATTCATACGGCTTTACCGTTTTTAGGTTTTCACAGGGCTTCTAGGATTTCAACGGTTTGGGATTCGCCAAGTGGCTTCCTTCTTGGCAAGCGGCCCTTTTGAGTACCCTCCCGGAAAACCTGTGGCCAGAGAGTGGCCCTCCCGTCATATTTTCATTCGCAGGGCCCTATCGGGATACAGACCTGATGATTTGTGGACCAGTGCCATGAAGCCTGTGCCTTTCCTGTACTTAGCAACTTGATCGTTCGAGCGGAGACTGTGTTTCAGAGCTGTGCGAGAGGCACGAAAAAGCCAGCAGGGCACCGCTTTAGGGTTTAGGGTTTAGGGTTTAGGGTTTTTGTGGACGCCCTTTAGAAGACCTTCAGGGCGGTGTTTTAGCTTCTGGCTCGTTTTCTGCTGGCAGTCATTAAGTCCGGTTTCCTATCGGGTTTAGGCTTTAGGGTTTGTTTCAAGCCGTGCTTTTTAGCCGACCTCAGCTGCACCGATGCACGACCACAGATGCCCTAAACGCCTAGACACATTCTATTGTGCTACTGCTATATTACTATAATACTATACTATTTGATATTACTTTATTACTATGTGATGGTGAAAGTCAGAGGTCTGGGGGAAGCTGCGAAGTGTCCTTAGCCAGTGCTTTTGTGGCTTGAACACGAAGATGCTGACAACCCGATTGGCTTTCCACGCGCAGATACGCGGCCGCCACAGCGCCCACAGCGATTCCGGTGCAGCCCATGAGCATGCAGGACCTGGCAAGGTTTTGAATTTCGGTGTGGGTTTTTGCGGGGGGCTCGCGTTGAGGGGTTAAAGCCACCGGGCCCCAAAGAAACAGAACCTCTAAAGGCCTGAAGTTCTGCTAGCCTCGTGCAGGTCTTTGGTATCGTTGTAAGGAAAGAGGCGCTCTAGCGACCGGCAGGGTTTGCGGTCAGGCAACATGGGACTCTAATTTCAAGCGAAAGGGAGGGCGGGCTGAGAAGGAGAAGAAGGAAGAAGACAAAGAAGAAGAAGAAGAAGAAGAAGAAGAAGAAGAAGAAGAAGAAGAAGAAGAAGAAGAAGAAGAAGAAGAAGAAGAAGAAGAAGAAGAGGAAGAAGAAGAAGAAGAAGAAGAGAAGAAGAAGAAGAAGAAGAAGAAGAAGAAGAAGAACATAAGCAGAGCAGAAGCAGAAGCAGAAGCATAAGCATAAGCAGAGCAGAAGGCAGCAGAAGCAGAAGCAGAAGCAGCAGCAGCAGCAGCAGAAGAAGAAGAAGAATAAGAAGAAGAAGAAGAAGAAGAAGAAAGAAGAAGAAGAAGAAGAAGAAGAAGAAGAAGAAGAAGAAGAAGAAGAAGAAGAAGAAGAAGAAGAAGAAGAATAAGAAGAAGAAGAAGATAAAGATAGAGAGCGAGAGAGAGAGAGGAAGGAAGAAGGAAGAGACTGTGTGTGAGAGACAGCAGATAAGCCCGACGGGCGCGGAAGGGCGATCCCAGTAGTAGAAGAAGCAAGAATAACAAGAGGGAGAGAGGAAGGGAGAACGGCTTGTATGGTTGGTGGACGAGGCGGTGGGGCAGGTATTTCCTTCGAGTTTTTACTTACAGGAGTATAACAGGATCCTTGCGCAGTGTTGTAGTCATGCTCTGCGTGCAACACTTGCATCCTTTTCGCTTGTCAGGGTCGCCTTGTAACAGGTTGCCAAGTGGCGTGTGTGATGGAGCAGAGCCGTTAGCGTGTGCTGCCATCACAGCTGCCTGCCTATCGCTTCCATAGTCAACATCTTGGGATGTGCCACTTGCTGTAAAACTTTGCGCAGCACTGCCAGATAGCAAATGTCAGTGGCGCCACTCACGCATGTGATGCCCGCGAGGCCCACATCCAGGCTCAGATCCAGTTTCAGGCGTGGGGCTGTTGTTTGGATCGTGCCTTGTGCAGAGCGTGGGTTGGCACAGGAGCAGACTTTTTCCGAATGCGAAAACGGCAGCTGATAGCCACTGCTTCCGATGGCTCGGCCCAAGGGTGCCCCAGAGCTGGTCTTCGTAGCATGCGCAATGAAGGATGGCACGAAGCAGAGCATGCAGAGAGTCCGCAGCAGTGCAGGCTAGTCAACAGCAGTGCAGTAGAGAGGCGAAGCGAGCAAGCATAGGCAGGTTTCAAGGTGAGACATCCTGGGCCACCCAGCTGTTTCATCATGGTCGACCAACCTGAAGGCCTAGGGCCTTCTGTCATGATTGTTTTTCTTCTTCTCAATATTAATATACATGTTGTTTATTTATTTATTTATGTATTTATTTATTTATTGTTATTATTGTTATTCTTGTTGTTACTATTATTGTTATTATTGTTATTATTGTTATTATTGTTATTATTGTTATTATTGTTATTATTGTTATTATTGTTATTATTGTTATTATTGTTATTATTGTTATTATTGTTATTATTGTTATTATTGTTATTATTGTTATTATTGTTATGAAAATAGTAATAATAATAATTATGATTATTTATTATTATTATTATTATTATTATTATTATTATTATTACTTCCTTTTTTAAAAAATGTTTGTGTTTTTATTTTTTGTCATAAATTATTATTGTAGAGACATCCAACAATGTCAGTTGCTCTTTAGGCCCCCGCCTGGGAGCCTTGCCGCGGGGCTACATGGAGCCACTCGTCACGTTGTTGACACAGGGCCTTCGACGAGGCCGGAAGTTGCGATGTAGCTTGAAGCGGTGGGGTTTCCAGTGGGTCTGGTTCCGGGCTTCGAAGTTGTAAACCCTAAACCCTAAACCCTAAACCCTAAACCCTAAACCCTAAACCCTAAACCCTAAACCCTAAACCCTAAACCCGTAGCCCTGGGAGGCATGGCGGAACCCGACCCAGGAAGCCAGGACTTGCCTGGGCCAGAGGACGAGGAGGCGGCGACCACCCAGGAGGCTCCGACCTCTGAGACCCATATAAGGGTTTACGAAAATAGGGGACCAAAATTTCGAGCCCCAAAGAGTAGGATCCCTTCATCATATGGACCCCAAGAAGGTAGCCCGTAATTTCGGTTAAACCCGTATTAATGCTCCCCCCAAAGCCGTGGAGGATCCTCGCAGCCCCACGGAAGAGCGCCACGACGAGGCCGCACCGCCTTCGGACCCTGAGCCGCCGTTGGAGGAAGCCGAGGCCGAGGCGGCTGGTCAGGAGGCCCTGAGCCTTGGGCGAAGGGCTTTGGAGCAAGTCTTGGGGTGTCGGGGGCGAAGGGCTTAGCTCAGCCTGCAACTGAGGCTTTTTTTGGGGGGGGGAGGGGAGACCTCACAAGAGCTCACTTTCTTCAACGTATCCTGGGATCAGCTGCCGAGGATCCGTAGAGAGGACGAGGAGGAGGAGGACGACGACGATGGCACCTATGTGAGAAGTGGTTCCAGAGGAGAGGTCGAAGTGCTGGACGTGAACTTCTGTGGCCGGGCACGAAGGCGCTGCAGTAGGACTGACTGAGGTTGTTGAGCTTCTCTTTTTTCTTTGAACGCTGAACATGATGTGAATGGCCGGCTTCTCAAACACGGAGGCGCTTGGCCCGGCACGCGCGCCGGGCACGAATACCTCTGGTCTCCCGGGCGCTGGTTGTGGAGGAGGAGTTCGTGGATGTGGACGAGGTCACGAACGAAGTCCACGATGCCGAGCCAGACCGCACCTTGCACATGGAGGTGTCGAGCGACGAGGCCGACGTAGCGGTGGCAACGCGGCGCAGGCAGCGTGGGGAGCGCCCGGCATCTTCCGCGCCTGTGGCTCGGAGTGCCGCGCTGAGCATCAACAACGGCCGCCAGGTACGCCTTGAAAGGCCCAAAGTCAAGGCCAGGCCCAAGCGAAGGGCCCAAAACTCCGCCTCCGCGGGCTCCGCGGGCTCTGCCGGCTCCGCGGGCTCTGCCGGCTCCGCGGGCTCGGCCAGCAGACGAGGCCATGACAGCTTCGACACGCTGCCCACCTCTTCCACGGAACGGCTGGAGAGCAACGGCTGGGGTGCAGCTGGCTGCTTACCCAGTTGTGAGCTTGTTTTGTGGTTGGTGAGAGTATGAGTGGCACTCGCTGTCCCTATGCCCCGAGAGGCCCTCAGCAGCTGAAGCCCTAAAGTCCTCAAGCTCTTCAAGCCCCTGAGTGACTCTGTGAGCGACGGAAAGGCTTCGAGGGCCAGCCATCCCCCTCCAGCTGGATGTGGCCAGATGAAGAAGAATCGAGCGTCAACGCCTTGCCGCCTTTGCTGCAGGCCCCGCGGTTCCGCAAACGAACCATCTTGCGGATCAAAATGTTACAGACCCGAATTTTTTGTACCCTGAGCTCATAAGGAACCGGCCCGCAATAGAGGCCCTGAAGGGGTGTTGTGGAACAGCCTCCAGGTGCCGCTGTCGCCAGAGCACGCGAGCCCTGCCGAGGAGCTGGTCGCGTAGTCATGGCTATGTCGATTCGTCCCCAGCTGCCGCAGACATGTCTTGCCCTGTTATGTCCCCAGGAAGTATCTGCAGGTGAAGACCCCCCCCATGAATCCCCCATGAATGCGACCAAATGCCCTGGAGGACGGCATGGACCACTCCCTGCCCGACTCGTGGTTCCAAGACCCGGAGGACGCGGAGGTCACCACCACAACCTCTGGCGATGCCGTGGAGGGCACTGGCCCCTCAGCTGAAAGAGCCCGATCGCCCTTAGGCCCTGCATCCTAAGCTCGAAACCCTAAACCCCATGAGGGCCCAGCAAGCCACTGAGGCCTCTCCGTGATCTACGTGGAGCCCGTGAGGCCTGGTGTGGAGTGGGCATGCCAAGTGCAGAGGTAGAGAGCATGCTGAGCACCCCTTTGGATGAAGACAGCCAAGCAAAGAAAAGGGTTTCGGGTTAGGGTTTAGGTCCCAGTTGATAAAAAAAGAGTTTAGGGTTTAGGGAAAAGGGTTAGCTGAAGCGAAGACAGGAGTCGACTTTGGATCAAGTCGGCCAGCCAGGAAAGGGTATGCGGGCACACGAAAGTTTGAGAGCCGTGCGACAAGGAACACCAGAACACAGGGCCTTGGAACTCCCTACGTACCTCCCAACAAAAGCCGCTAAGAGCCGTAGACCCCCTTAAACAGCTAGGGCATACCTTGCCCAGTTTGGGTAAGAATACCACCAGTCAACCCATTAGACGATCTTTCCTATACTCCCCCCTACACTCCACCCAATATATCACTACTACTTCCCCAGTATCAATACAAGTATAGGAATAACCAATTACCCCATCTATATTCTCTAAGATGGTATTATTAGCCAAACTGGGCAAGGGGTTCCTCATCGAATTTGGTTCAGGGTTTAGGGTTAAGGGTTTCGCATTTGCTTAATCTTCTCGGATTCTTCAAGCATGTTGTAACTATGCTGTAATTATAATATATAACTGGTTATGCAGTATAATTACATTATAACTATGCTGGCGCGAGGAGACTATCTATTTAGAATTTTGAACTATCATCTCACCTCAGAACTCTGTTGTTTCTTCTAAATATTCACAAGGTAAATTATTATTCCTTTTTACTCGGTATTGTAGGTAGTATATTATTGCAAGGAATATATGATGAACTCTTTGATAATAATAAAAATAACCACATAAAAAATCTTTGAAACAATTCTTCTTCTCCTGATGCCATTGATAGAAGTCAAACGTATCTAGGTTCTCATACATGGTTTTCATTTCAATATGTAACTCAAGTGTATAATCTTTCTTTTGAACATCATCTCGCATTATTTCATGAACTTCATCATATTCTGGATATTTGCTTAACTTAGCAAAGGGTATTGTATAATCATCAAACAAGTTTCTTAACTTACAGCATTTGTCACAACCATAGTAATCTACAATCTGATTTTTAAAGCTATGTAAGACATCGCATTTGCCTAGTAATATTTTCTGTATGTTCTTAACTGGGTTACACTTATCGCATCTATTGAAATAGTTAAATTTGGATATCTGATTATACAAATATGTTTCATCATATCCACCCTCACTTTCATATTCTCTCATTTTCACTGTCACTCATTTCCACGATAATATATAAGTTGTTATTTCTTTAAGTCATTTTCCTCAGAATATAATATTATTTTCTTAAGGCTTACTGGATCACGGTTTATTTGACAGACTTGTTTAAGCATTCGGAATACTTGTATTGATAATGGGGAAGTAGTAGTGATATATTGGGTGGAGTGTAGGGGGGAGTATAGGAAAGATCGTCTAATGGGTTGACTGGTGGTATCATTACCCAAACAGGGCAAGGTATGCTCTAACTTAAACCGCCTTCGAACAAACCCTAAACCCTAAACCCTAAACCCTAAACCCTAAACCCTAAACCCTAAACCCTAAACCCTAAACCCTAAACCCTAAACCCTAAACCCTAAACCCTAAACCCTAAACCCCAAACCCTAAACCCTAAACCCTACACAAACCTAAGCCCTAAACCCTTAGTGAAGCGGTTTTTTTGGCTCTTCTGGGCCGCAAGAAGGCCGGGAATGGAGCCTCGCCACTGCCGCCAGTGCCATTCGGCCTTCTCCATGGGCGAGCTGCGCTCCGCGGAGAGAAGTCCAAGAACCCCTAAACCCTAAACCCTAAACCCTAAACCCGAAACCCTAAACCCTAAACCCTAAACCCTAAACCCTAAACCTTAAACCCTAAACCCTAAACACTACCCTTTTGCCACCCGGTTTGAGGCCTTCAGGCTGCGAGGAGGAGGTGGCAGGGGCACACCCCTCATCCCTAGCAAAGCCAAGGCTTGGGCTACACGCCGTGCGGCGTGGCAGCTGATGGCCGACAATTCCTCCCCGTTTGGGTGCACGCCTTCACTTGCGCCCGGAGGGCGCGGCTAGCCATCCGCTTCGACGGCGATGCCCAGCATGCATTTGTGGGATGGTGAGCGTTCGTGTTGCCTTTCGGGCTCCAATGGTGGACTGGTGGGTTCGATCTTGGGTATTCCTGAATGCTTGGCCGGTCGTTGTGGTCTTGTGCAATGAACTTCAATCAGACCTTGGAGTCCTCCCCCAACATGTGGCCCCAACTCGCTGCATCCTCACGGCCTTACATCCTAGGTAGGATAAGGGGGACCCTTACAAGGGAACCCCTTCTTAACCCTCTTCTGGCTCTCTTAAACAGGGACCTTATTCAGAGGGTCTATATCCCCAAGGGTCCCCCTAATCCTATCCCCCATTGCAGAAGCACGTGCTCGTACCATGTTTAGAAATCGTGTTCTATGACACGACAACACTGTTCCATGACAAGACAATACTGTTCCATGACGCCGCTGCTTTGTTCCATGACACAGTTTTTTGGGTACCATGTGTAGTTCAGTGTACTGTCGTTATAGTTTAGTGATTTAGTGTAGTGACAGTTTCGTGTCCTCAAGTTCTACTTCAGCGTCCTCTAGTTCTGCTTCAGTGTACTGTCGTTATAGTTTAGTGATTTAGTGTAGTGACCGTTTCGTGTCCTCAAGTTCTACTTCAGCGTCCTCTAGTTCTGCTTCAGTGTCCTCTAGTTCTACTTCAGTGTCCTCTAGTTCCGGGACGAAACCGCTTCATTTCGACACTTGCTGCTTGGTGCTGTGCCTGGAGTCAGCAAAAGCGCCATGGCTCGCTACTCGTGCCGGCTCCCTTGTTCCGGTTCCTGCTTTACCTGCAGGCCTGCTCTTCCCATTCCGAGTGGAGATTCGTGCTAGAAACTGGAAGCATACCATGCACCACTGTACTCGGAGGCCAGCGTGACGATGTCTGGTCGTTTGGAGTGCAATTCTCCAGTCGTTCCTTTGTTAGGCCGGCCCCTTGTTTGGCATGTCTCGTTCTTTCTTTTTTGCCTGTGTTGCAAGAGCTTCTGAAGGACTGCAAGAGCAGACAGAGGATGCTGGAGAGGAAACAGAAGATGCTGGAGAACAGCTGGTAAGGGCTTCTGGGGCTTCTGGAGAAGGAGACCAATTGGCACTGGAAGTGTGCAGTGCAGCCCTGGCTCGTTTGTGGCTTGCATGTGCAGTGCAGCCCTGGCTCGTTTGTGTTGTGAATGCCTAGGGGCACGCGCGGGGAAAGCCCTGTCCAGGTTAGCCAGCTTCGTGCGATGCTGGTTGAGCGAGACCTTGATGACTCCGGCAACAAGGCATGTCGTTTCCGTGTACACAAATTGCCTAGCGGTTCTTTGATGACAGTCCCTGTGAGGCAACCTTGCTGCGTCGCCTTCGTGCTGCTGCTGGGAGTGCGAAAACGTTCACATGTTCGAAGTGCTCTCGGGTCGTTACGGAGATGCCGTGTGGAGACCGAAAGGAATGTTCAAGTTGTCGAACTCTCATGAAGCAGCTCGTGGCCCACGATGTAGCGGTCCAAGCACTGGGTGTAGACTCTGCGACTTTGCAGGGTTTTTTCGCGGCTGTTGCAGCTGCTCGCACTGGTGCGGCGATGCACTGGAGCGATGTGCGAGAAATGTTGTTGACGTCCTTGTCCTCATACCACGAGCTCAGCCATCGCAAAGTTTGTGAGGTCCTGGAGCGGCCGCTCCAGTTTTGGACTAACAATGGTTATGATGAAAATCATATCAAGCTGCACGATTGAGCAGGCAACGGGTTGTGGGAAGAGAGGTGTTTCGTTTCGGTTTCGGTTTCGGATTAAATGTCTGGGTTACGCGTTTGAGGATTTCAAGCCCGAAGCCTGTGTAGTGTAGTGGGAAAAAGACGAAGCGTTGGGTCTGTTGGGTTCTACAGTTGTAGGCTTAAAGGTTCCCTGAAAAGAAGTCTTTATGGCAAACCCGCTGCTTGTTTACAGCAGAAACGGCTGAGTCTGTAATGGAGGGCTCGGATGGCGATGGCCAGGATGCGCAAGCCTCTCGGAGGCGTGCTCGTGCTTATGTGCCTCTGGATCGCAAAATTTACACAAGGGCAGCTCTCAGCGATGCCAGATCCGAAAAGGACAAGCTGCGAAAAGCGGCACGCGCATGGAGCAGCGAGAATGAGATCTTGGTCGGTGCCTTTTCCACTCCCCGGGAGCAGGGGGACGCATCCTTTGTTACCACAGCATTTTGCATGAGCTGCACGAACTGCCGCGAGGGAAATGGGAAAACTTTTCGCTTTCAAGGCGCGTGGTTGGAGCAGGGTCAGATGTACCGTCTCAGCATCTGTACTTCTGGCGAGCACAAAGGAGAACCTGTTCGAAGGCGCGGCAAAAAGAAACCCGTGCAAGTCATGCCTACAAATGAGGAAAGACGCAAGGTGGTGGCTGCGGCTGATGCATTGCAGGAAAGGGGCCTCAAGGCCACAGCAAGTTCGGTCAGTGTTTTCTTGGGGGAAGATCGCGTTGCAGCAGAAGCCACCCGTGCAATCCTGAGACATCGCCGCGGACGGCAGGGTGGAGCCACCAAGTTGTTCCAGGAGAGCCAGCCGGAGTTCCTTACTTGGTCGGAGCGCCGGTCCGACACCGTCAAAGATGTGCTGATGAAGCCCTTCAGCTACGTCATTTTGATCTTGGGTTTTTTTGAAGCATTGGAGCAGCTTGGGGCTTCAAAGATCTGCCTCGCAGCTGACTTTACGCATTCCCTCGAGTTGATGTCCTTTCGCTGGGGCGTCGTGTCCTTGGTCCTTTACAGATGCCTTGGAGGGTCCTGGCGCAGGACCCCGTGGCCGCTGGCGTTTGTTTGCTATGCTGTCGAAGCTTCCGCTGGGTACCTCAAAGTGTTCCAGGCCGTGCAGAGTCTTGCTGGGATTAGCCTTACATGCTTGCCAGCCTCAACCCTTTTAACCCTAGCCCTCAAAACCCGAAGCCTTGAAGCCTACGCAATCTGAGGACAGAGCTGGCCCGTCGAGGTATGGCGAATGTTGTTTGCCAAGTCAATTGTGACTACTTCACAGGGCAGTCGTACCGCTTGCGAACGTGTCTGGCCGAGAGCGCAGGTCGTCAACGACCTCGAGCATTTGCGAAGGAATTTGCTTGGAAACGACCGTCGCGGGAAAAAGCAGGAAACGCGTGATGGCGAGGAGCCAGCCCGCCCGCCTCCGCGGGCTCGGGGTGCGCGGGGCCGAGCCGTTGCTCCTGCCCGTCGGGCCGGGCGCTCTGGTGGACGTGGAGGTCGCGGCCGTGGAGGTCGCGGCCGTGGTCGCGGCAGGGGTCTCGGCGTCGCTCCCCACCTGATCAAGTATCCCGTCTGGGCTGTGCTCAACAACATCACACACCTGGCGCTTTGCCCTACGATCATCATGTTCCACATCCTGGCGAAGACGCTTTTTTTGCGCATGAAATTTTGCTGGGGCGAGGAGAAGTTTATGCAGTATGTGCAGGAGCAGTATTTCGTTCAGATCCCTCCCCCAAGGCTCGGATTGGTCCTAAACCCGAAGCTCAAACCTCACCTAAAACCTCCTCACTTAAAACCTCCAGCCCTCTCAGCCCTTCGTCGTCCCCAGCAACCCCTGCGCCAGGGATTCAGGACTCCAAGAAGACTTGATATGGAGTGCTCGTTGGTGGGTGGGCGTGGGTTCCAAAGCCCAGACTGGTCATCCTTGCACGCAGCAGGCTGCCGAAGCTGCGAATTCAAAAATCAAGACAGATGTCAGGGGACAAGGCCCAGCTAAGACCCACAAGATGGTGGCTGAGAACTTGCTCAAGGCGAGCGTGCTTTGGACGTCTGACATCCACGAAGCAGATCGTCTGGCGGGGTCACAGGCGAGCCATACCTAGTCATCAGTCTTCTGTTGTGCCCCTATGTCCTCCCCCCCAACCAATAATAAGTTTGACCTGCAGGCGCCCTTGTCTCTCATGGCGCCGCCCGACTGTTTGACTGCCGAGCGACCCCGTCGGCCAGATGATTGGATGCTTGAACCTCGAGGATTGCAGATGGGAAGGAGGCAAAATTAAAACCCTCAATAATAATGTGATGATGCTGGGATTATTCTTTTCTTATTCGGTTGGAAAGAAAGCCCGCAAACTTCTTCCATTCCTCAGTCACGGCAGGAGCGAGGCACCGAAGGCCTTTTGGCGACCTGGAGTATTTTCCGCCGATACCTCACCTTCTGCGGCGCATACAAGCGCCAGGCTCGCAGTTTGTCGAGATGGACGACGGTGAGGGTCGCAACACGCGCTGGGCTTGCCTTGCGGTCAACAAGCCACGTGTTGTGCCGAGAGGTACGCTGCAGAGGATGCGGCGCCTTTTGCAAGCTCGCAAAGAGGCGCGGCTCTTGTCTGCACTAGAGGCGGAGGGTATCCTCCAGGATGCCGGCGAGTCTGCGCACCCGAGTGCACCGAAAAAGGTGAACTGGGATCGGTACTCGGAGTTCTGGAGCACTTTTTGCTGCGTCTGGCACACTGAAGGCAATGACTCCTGCCGCTGTACGTGCTGGATGTGGACATGGGATGGCCAGTGCCCGCATAGCTATGCGCTAGAAGAACACTGGCAACTCCATCACCACGTTCCGCCCGTGGTGCCAGATGTAGTGCAAGCAGCTCGCGATGTTCGGCACTCAGACGACGAAGGGCCGGCAAGGCAGCGGCGACGCCGCGGTTGAACGTCTGACCTTGCTCTTGGTAGAACATGGTCCCTTGGGTTTCACACTTGACAGTCAGGTCTGCCAGGACCCTAAACGCACCAGCTGTTTCCGGAGCTCTGCCGTTTCTGTGTTTGTTTTCTAGGGTTTCGGGAATACTTCAAACTATCTCCCCAGCAGCTTCAAATTTTCAGCTCTGCTCCGGTAAATTGGGTGCGATTGCTGCAAACAGCTTTGTTCATGGAGGATGCAGCTATGTTAACCACAGCAGAGACGTTTTTGCCCGCTGTGTGAGCAGCTTCTGACAGCTGGTGTATGGGCTTTTGCTTTCCGGGTTTAGTAGAGTTTTAAATGTCAGGTATGCCAGGGCCCTGGGCCGCCGGCTGTTTCAGGATCTGCGGTCTGCACGAGAGTCCTGTTTGGTGAAGGCTTGCTTCAAATTCAGTGGTGGGACAAGGTATATGTATACATAGAGGGAAGAATAGGAAAGACAAAGTTGGTGTAGGGCTTAGGGCTTACGAATAATAGGAAAGACAAAGTTGGTGTAGGGCTTAGTGCTTTCGAAGAACGACATGGTTACTGTAGAAATAAGGACTTTAAAGGAGCGAAGCTGGCCTAACAGCCATTTTGCGCGAACCTCCGCCTCCGCTTTCCGAGACCAAGATGGACGTGGCTTAAGACAGGCTGGAACAGCCCTAGGTTGCTGAAACCCCGATACAACCTCATTGACGGGAGGATCTTGGTCTCCTCGTTCAAAATATTTTCCCAGCAGCTTCAAGTTTTCGACTGTGCTCCGGTAGATTGGGTGCGATCGCTGCTGTCAGCTTTGTTCATGGAGGATGAAGCTGTGTTAACCACAGCAGAGACGTTTTTGCCCGCTGTGTGAGCAGATTCTGACAGCTGGTGTGTGGGCTTTAGCTTTCCGGGTTTAGTAGAGTTAAATGTCAGGTGCCAGGGCCCTGAGCCACCAGCTGCTTCGGGATCTGCGGTCTGCGCTATAGTCCTGTTTGGTGAAGGCTTGCTTCAAATTCAGTGGTGGGACAAAGTATATGTATACATAGAGGGAAGAATAGGAAAGACAAAGTTGGTCTAGGGCTTAGGGCCTTCGAAGAACGATATGGTTACTGTAGGAATAAGGACTTACGGGAACGAAGCTGGCCGAACATCTTTTTTTCGCGAACCTCCGCCTCCGCTTTAGACCAAGATGGACGTGGCTTAAGACAGGCTGGAACAGGCATTGGCAACGCCCTACGTGGCTGAAACCCCGATACAACCTAATTGACGGGAGGATCTTGGTCTCCTAGTTTTTCCCAGCAGCTTCAGGTTTTCACCATTGCTCCGGTAAACTGGGTGCGATCGCTGCAAACAGCTTTGTTCATGGAGAATTAAGCTATGTTTTCCACAGCAAGGACGTTTTTGCCCTCTGTGTGAAGTAGCACCTGGTGTGTAGCGTCCTCCTACTGGTCTACTGGTGTGTAGGGCTTGGTTAGCTGTGTAGCCCTTAGGTTTTCTACGTTTTTAGGGTTCGGGAATAGTTCATATTATTTTCGCAGCTGCCTCAAGTTTTCGACTGTGCTCCGGTAGATTGGGTGCGATCGCTGCTGTCAGCTTTGTTCATGGAGAATGAAGCTATGTTTTCCACAGCAGAGACGTGTCTGCCCGCTCTGTGAGCAGCTTCTAACAGCTGGTTTTTTAAAGTTTCACTTTCCGGGTTGAGGTCTTCAGCGTTTAGGGTTTAGAGTTAAATGTCAGGTATGCCAGGGCCCTGAGCCACCAGCTGTTTCAGGATCTGCGCTTTGCACTATAGTCCTGTTTCGTGAAGGCTTGCTTCAAATTCAGTGGTGGGACAAAGTATATGTATACAGAGAGGGAAGAATAGGAAAGACAAAGTTGGTCTAGGGCTTAGGGCTTTTCGAAGAACGATATGGTTACTGTAGGAATAAGGACTTACGGGAACGAAGCTGGCCGAACATCTTTTTTTCGCGAACCTCCGCCTCCGCTTTAGACCAATAGACCAAGATGGACGTGGCTTAAAACAGGCTGGAACAGGCATTGGCGAAGCCCTACCTGGCTGAAACCCCGATACAACCTCATTGACGGGGGGATCTTGGTCTCCTGAGTTCCAAACCCAAACCCAAACCGCAGCTGCATTCTAGGGTTAGGGTTGAGGCTTGTAGGGTTGAGGGTGGAGGTTTCCAGGTCATGGGTTGAATGTCTAGGGCTTTATAATGGGTTGAGAGTTGCGACTGAGGAGTCAATAGGCTGGGAGTTCCTCGCAAAAGGCCCCCCAACTCCCAACCCCTAAACCCCTAAATCCGGTAAGGTGACCCCAGGGCCTTAACCCAAAACCCTTAACCCTAAACCCTAAACCCCCCAGAGCCAGTCTTTGAAACCCCAAGCCCCTCAGGAAATGCTTTGAGTAACGATACAAAAAGGGGACGTGGAGTTTAGGGTTTTGGGTTCTTGGGCACAAGAAAGGGCAGGATGAACATATCCCAAGATGAACCCAGAGAATAATTGCCCCACCTGCGGAAACCATAAGCTCTATAACGGTTTAGTGCTTAAAGTTGCACGACTGCGCCCTAATCCTGTATTCCTGGTAGCCCAGGTAAGGGCTAAAGTTGTCAGTCTTTGGGGTTTCTTTGTTTCTCGGATTTCGGGTACTCGACAGCCTATCGTCCCAGCCCAAACAGAGCCTGAATAGCAGCCACTATCATCCCAATACGAACACTGCTCAAAATGCCGAAATTCAGCTCGCAGGTGAGAAGCTCGGAGAACGGAGCGAAAGTGATCTTGGTGCGAATCGGAAATTAGCCCAGACAGCACACTCTGGCGAGAGCTGTCAAAAAGTTAAGAAGGCGTAAGTTTGCAGTTGATTTGACGTGGTACCTCGATTTTCGAGGCGGGGTTCATAAATTGCCGTTTCAGGGTTCCAAACCCACTCTTGTTTCATGGTTCGCACGCGTTCTCTCTCGCCCATTGCAGAGTCTGCAAAGCAGGCGGATAGGGTGTTCCCAGCCATTTTCATCTGGCCATGCGAGGGTTTGAGAGTCGAAATCGCTGACCGCAGACCCCTGAACCCCAGAGTAGGCAACCCCTGAGCCTTTCTTTGGGCGTCGTAACCCGTAGTTCCTTGTGTAATCCCAAAAGGTTGACCTTTCGTTTGTTTAGGATGCTGGGCAACCGCTAAACCCTACGCCCTAAACCCTAAGCCCTAACCCTAAACCCTAAACCCCAAGCCTTAACCCGTAAACCCTAAACCCCAAGCCGTAAACCCTAAACCCCAAACCCGCTACCGAAACCTTAAGTTCCCTCAGGAGTCTGCCAGCTTCAGCCCGGCGGTGTCCCTGGCGGATCGCAACCGCCTCGTGGAGGAGCTCCGGCAGGCGCAGAGAGTGCTTGCAGAAGCCTGCAGGGTTTGGGGTTTAGGGTTTAGGGTTTCGGGTTTAGGTTTTAGGGTTGGAGTGGAAGGGAAGAGCTCTAGGGTGTGAAGATGCCGTAGAGCACTTCTGGAAACGTTGCCCGCGAGGTCGTGCGCGGGAACCCCGGCTTTCCAGCTAAACCCTAAACCCTAAACCCTAAACCCTAAACCACACGGCCAGAGTGAAAGCTGGAGGTTCACCAGTTCCTCGCCCTCCAACATCGCTCTCAGCCACGGCAGCTGTGCATCCGCCCCTGGCGTCGCTCGTTTGCAGGGATCTGGAGGTGTGTGCTCGGGCCCGTCTTCGCTGGGATATGTAGGCCCTTGGGACATTTTGTATTTTCCCTTATTGGGTTTAAGGTTTAAGGTGGTCATATGCAGGAACATTCTTCAGAGGGTTGTAAGGGCCATCCTAGCTGTAGATGCGTTCCTCACTGGGCTTGTCCGAGCGGTTGAACTCCTGGACGAAACTGACAAATCCCGTGTCAAGACGATGTAGAAGGCGGGCCGCGCGCAACTCAGTGTTCCACGGTTTCTTTTACCCTTTCATACAGCCATCCAAAAGCACTCAACCTCCGGAACACATGCTCAAGGAAACCAGTTCCGGCAGTGCGACTTTCAGTCGGCTAGGCGAGCAACCCCAAACCTAAACCCGAAACCCCACAGGTTCATGGTACTTAGTAACCAATTGTAACTGTACTTATAACTGTACTTATAACCATATCGGGGCACTGAGGGGCTTATAAGTACAGTTATAATTGGTTAATAAGTACCATGAACCTTCAAGCAATCCCAAAGCAGGATCCCTGCGGAGCGGTTCAGCTAAGCGCCTGCCAAACACAACCCAGAGCTGTCAAAGGATACATCCCCTCCGTGCTCCAGCGCTGGCCCGTGCTGCAGCTGCACCCGGGCGCTCCGGAGAGCGAGTCGCGGCCGGGCTGGCGCATTCCCTCCCCGCCGCGAAGGACCGAAGCGCTGGGAAGCAACAACCCCCTTGGAACCCCCAAAACCTCAAACCCCCAAAAAAACCTTCGGAACACTTTTCCCCAGCCTGACACCATCTGGGCTCCGACGGCCTGAGGGCTGATTAGCAGATGGACACGGACTCAGGGATCAATGTTGCCCCGAAGCTTTGCTTTTTTCAATTGGCCTTAAGCCCCCGAGTCCCAAGCATCCCTGAGCCCTAAACACCCCGAGGAACTACCCTTAGCGGTTAGAAATGCTCCCTTTTGCAACCCCAAACGCATCCCCATCAAAACCTTAAATCATATACCGGATCCCTTATATAAAGTAAGCAAGAGTCCAAAGAAGCCCCTAAACCCTAAACCCTAAACCCTAAACCCTAAACCCTAAACCCTAAACCCTAAACCCTAAACCCTAAACCCTAAACCCTAAACCCTAAACCCTAAACCCTAAACCCTAAACCCTAAACCCTAAACCCTAAACCCTAAACCGCACAGAAACGACGCCCAGACCCAAGCAGGGCCTCGACACCGGGGCGGCCGCCGGCCCGAAGGACGCCCAGGGCGCCCTCGCCTCCTCTAGGCTCCGCTTTTGGGGTTTAGGTCTGGGATGATGAGTTATATACCAGCCGTCCTGAATAGGAATCAACATAGGGGGGTACTAGAATCCCCTATGTGGGGCTGCTAGTATAAGGGGGAACATCCACAGGTCCAGGGTCTAATTTCAATGTTGTTGTGTTTTTGCATTCGTGGGTTGCACGGCAGACCTGTTTGTTTCTGATCATTGCTATTGCAATTCTTCGTGTTCGTAGTTTTTGTGGGGGTTCGGGTGTTGGGTTTGGGGTTGTGGGTCCGTCCTCGACACCTCGCTGAGAGTTGACGGAAGCCTGTGTTTTGTTTTCAGGCTTCGGGGTCATGACTACAGTTTCTGATGGTGATAGTTAAAGTGATAGCAGAGGCAGTAGTAACAGTAGTAGCAGAGCAGTAGTAGGAACAGGAGTAGGAGTACGAGTAGGAGGAGGAATCAGAGTCATAAGGCATAAGAGTCTTAAGAATCATAAGAGAAGAGGAGGAGCAGCAAAAAGAGTAGAAAGAGCAAGAAGAGGAACAAGAGCAGCAAGGGTACAGAGGAGCCAGAGTGGCAAGAGCAAGCATAGGCATGCCTGCATCCCGAAGATTCCCGAAGCCCCGGAAGGTGGCCACGAGGCATTTTCCGACGATGAGATGCTCGTGGAGGCCGAGTCCGGGACGCCGATGGTGCAGCAGGTGCTGGCGCAGCCACTCGGGGTCCTCAGCAGATTGTTTAAGAGGGCTTCGGGTTCAGATTGTTTAAGAGGGCTTAGGGTTCAGATTGTTTAATTTAAGAGGGCTTAGGGTTCAGGGTGTAAGCGAATGGAGCTCTGGGGTGGTTTTGACAGCCTTTGCAGCACAACCTTGGTGTGAGAGCTCAAGCACTGGGCTGTGATGCTGCCCAGGCTTGTCTCTGGACGACTGGGCCCTGCCAACCCCATGCAGTCGCTGGACGACCTCCCGATCATCCCCAACTTCTTGGCCCACTCCCCCTTCGCGACGCGCAGCACCGAGTCCTCCGCGATGGCCGCAGCTGCCACGGCGCGCCTCCTCGCAGAGGTCCCCGTGTTCCCGGCCGACAAGAAGTCCGAGGAGCCCTGCACCATCTGCCGAGATGACATCCTCGTGGGCCAGGAGTGCCGTCGCCTGCCATGCCTGCATTTCTTTCACACGGAGTGCATCGACCGCTGGATCGCCGTGAAGGCCACCTGCCCCCTGTGCAACTTGAAGCTGGAGGACTTGCTCAAAGACCAGCATTCCTTGGAGAATGGTGAGGAGCCCCTACCCCGCTCGCGGCGCTCGCGGACCCGGTCTCGCTCGCCACCCGGGCCCCTCTCGAGGTCCCTGCTCGGCCGGAATGCGGGCGATGCCGGGATGAGTGGTGGGAGCGGGCCGAGCGGCCTCCAGCGAAGAACCCGCTGGGACCACGTCGGGAATGCGGAGGCCTACAACTACAACTACCAGCCCGCCTACCGGTCCGCGCGCTCGCCGCGGCCTGCTACAGGTTGGCCACCGCCCGGTACATGGAATCAAGCTGTCCAAAACCCCATGGGCCAGCCGAGAGCCTGGATGCAAAACCTGCAGGCCTTCGGGCAGCCCCACATCCCACACACACCTGCGGCCATGTCTCAAAGTCAGGGACGGCCGATGCCCACACCTCCACCCCCGCCACCAGATGCAAGACCACCAGCCTGGTCCCCTCCCATGATGCCAGTACCGGTGCCCATGCCCCTGTTCCAATCCAGGCCCATCCTTCGGCCCTTACCCCCAGGCTCTACTCCCATCCCACCACCCCCGCCGCCGCTGACGCGGCCTGTGGTGCCCATGCCGAGATCAAGGTCGCCTCACACCACAGGAGGGCCTGATTACATGTGGTAGCTCCTTCTAGCCAGCTCAAAACCGTGCCTGCAAATTGTCAGGCCTGGTACGCACACTGCAGCCTTCGGCCCTAGACCGCCCCAGCACCCTAGGACCCTATAGGACCCCCCAAAGCAAACAAAGACAACATAACAACGCCTCCTAGTCTGAGCCTGAAGATGGCGCCGAAGCGCTGTCTGCTGACCTGCCAAAAGATTGCTTGGGTATGTGAGGGTCTGCTCATGCCGCCTGGGCACCTACTGCCCCAGTGCGCGGCTTGTAGAGTCCAGGGCTTCAAGGCTTGCGAGCTTTCAAGCCCAAAGAGCCCACAACCCCTTAATTCAATCATATGAGGGATCCCTATATCAATGAAGGAATATCCCCCAAGCAAGGGATATGTGGGCTCTTTGGGAGCTTGGAGTGTCCAGGCGCAAATGCAGGCCCAAGCGCAGCAGGCCAGCGTGTGTGCTTGGGGGCGCCGACTGTGTTTTTCACCTGTGAGCTGGGGTTTCGGGTTTAGGGTTTAGGGTTTCGGGTTTCCGATTTCGTGGCCTCGCAGTGTTGAATTTCTCGCAGCCGCTGGCTTGCAGGCATGATGCAATGTAGCAGCGCTATTAAAAATCCGGAAGAGTGCGAAACATGGCTCTCCCAAGCAGGGAGTGGTTTTTTTAGTCTTCACAGTCCCCAGTCCCTATCTTGCCAAGATAGTGAACCAAACGTCCACCAGTTTGTAAGAGATGCTTACAAGCCCCACTGGTTGTTTGGGGTCCTTCCTTCCTCTACGCTTCACGCCGGCCGAGACCGTGCCTTCCAAAAGGCGTTTAACTCCCCATGACGCCGGGCCTCGTGCTGCGACCGGCGCCACCAGTGCTCGCGTACCTGGGCGCAAGGGTCGAGCTTTAGGAGCTTAGGGGGGAATGGGCAGGGGAAATGTTGGGGGCACATGTGGGCCTTGTGGAGCTTTCTACTTGGGGCTGTGGGGTTCTGCAGCTTCGCTTGGTCTTCGTTGTGGTGGCTTGGAGGCGTTCCGATCGGTTCGCTCTTTCTGGGCTAAAATCCTGCAAGGCCGAATCCCAAGCCTGGTCGCAGGCGGGAGTTTGCCACGCGCAAGCAGAACTTCCTGCACAAGCCGGACAAGAGCCCGAAGGCCCCCGATGCTTGGGGTCAAGGGGTGTTCTCTGGATTTCGGTTTTAAGAGTAGTGGGGTGTAAGCAAGAATTTCTCGATCATGACAAGGGCCGTCGTGAGGACGACAAGCACAGCTACTGCCACTAGCCCGCCTGGGGCGAGGCTGCTTGTTGTTTGCAGTGGCTTGGACTGTTTTCAGACCAGCCGTGCCAAGCTCTGACGCTTGCAAAGTAGATGCTTCGAGACATGGAGCCGTAAGTACTCGTGGATGTTGATTTCGTAGCCGGCATTTCAGGTGTCCAGGCTTGGGGTTCGTATGGTGGTTACGGCCCTGAGCCTCTATAGCCACTATAGTTTGCTCTGAAGATGCTGCATCCCCAAGAGCTGCAGCCCCCTACAAAGCCATCTGAAGCCTCTTGCGGCTTTCGGAGGGCGCCTGGGACCCGCGCGTCTGCGAGATCTGCGAGGCGCTGAACCGAAGGCAGCCTGACATTGAGTGGTCAACAAGACCCTAGACCCGCACCTCACAAAGGGCGCTAAACCCTGACTAAGCATGGACCCAGCCCTCAAAAGGGAAGCACTAACGGGGCCTGGGTAGTGAGGGCATGTGGCCCCCCCAAACCACTTTAGGCGCGGTGGGGGGCTCTGTGGCAGGTCCTTCTATTCTCCCGGATGGGATCAGGGATGGCCTTTCAGGCCAAGTTTCATCCCCATGTTCCCAGTACACCCCCACGAGGGCCAAGCTCACAAACCGTAATTATCCATGCTTGTATTTGTTGGCGCGTGTACGAAGTTAATTATAGTACTGAAACTGTGTGAGTGACATGAACCCTGGTTCAGCGAACTAAGTGAGCGAATGCAATGACCACGCCAAAGACCCTATGAGGCCACCGCGCCTGCAGGAGGGTGCGCCATAAATTCATTGAGATCTTCTGATCTTCGGTTTTTGCGGCCCGAAACCCCAAACCCCCTGCTTATGTGCCCCCTAGAAGCCTTTATCAACCGCCCTATAAACCCCTAAAAACCCCCCAAGCCCATCAACGCCCCCCGGCTTCCTTGGAGGGAGGACTTCTTCACCACCTCCTCCTGTTCGGGCCGATGCTTCCTGTGGCGAGGACGGCGCCCAGGCTTTGACTTTTGAGGCTTGAGGTATCTGAGGTTCGTGGCTTAGGTTTTTCGGCTGGGCTTAGGGTTTGCTTTCTTTGGGGTTTATTGGGGCCGCATCCTCCACGCGAGACGCCAAACCCGTCCACATCCTCGGCACAGGGCCGTGCCTGCCCCTGAAGCCCCACCCCCCTACCCCCAACCGAGGCACCACCAGCAGGGTGGCCGAGGCTCGTGCCAAGTATAGGGATTCTGCATCTTCGGCCTCGCCTGTCCCCTGTGTGAAGGGCTCTTTCGTCAGGTCAGAGCAGGAATGAACGAGAGGCCCAAGGCTTCGAGGTTGACAGCCCTTGATTCAGGAATATACCCTGTTTATGCTAAGGATCAGTATTATGAGTGAGGGTATATTCCTTTTAGGGAACCCCTAAACCCTAAACCCTAAACCCTAAACCCTAAATCCTAAACCCTAAACCCTAAACCCTAAACCCTAAACCCTAAACCCTAAACCCTAAACCCTAAACCCTAAACCCTGAACCCTGAACCCTAAACCCTTAGTTAAGGAGTTTTTGGAAGATCTGGGAGCTGCAGGCTTCCAGCGCCTGCGCGTGAGCCACGGCCCGGTCCAGGCGCCCGCGCGTCCGAGCGTCCTTCGGGCGGCGGGAGGTGTTTGGGCTGTTCTGGCTCACGGGCTTACGGGCTTAGGCCTGTAAACCCTAAACCCTAAACCCTAAACCCTAAACCCTAAACCCTTAACCCTTAACCCTTAACCCTAAAACCCTAAAACCCTAAAACCCTAAAACCCTAAAACCCTCAACCCGAAACCAAACAAAGCGCTTCAGGAGGACTTCTTCGACCTCAGTGGGTTGACAGGGGAGGGCTGGGGGCCCGTTTGGCTCTCGGTCCAGGCTGGGGCCCTCAGGAGCTTCGATTCATTGCAGGGGTTCCCAGTAGAAGGCTTAGGAACCACCAAGAAATATGAGAGGGAAATCTCTAGAGGGCGCGTTTAAGGAAGAATGTGGGTTCTTAAGCAAAACGGAGGGGGTGCTGTGATGTTTTTAGTGTGAGCGCCGAGGCCCTAAACCCTAAACCCCAAACCCTAAACCCTAAACCCCAAAACCAAAAGCACCTCAATTTCAAGGCCTTCATCCTCCATGTGTGCTGCCGGCAGCTGCGGTCTGCGAAGGAGCTGATTGCCAAGGCCTCCTCTGGCCCTCGTCGCAGTTTAGGGTTGAGGGTCTAGGGTTTACGGTTTAGGGTTTAGGGTTTCGGCGGGCTTAGGGTTGCTGAAAACAGCTGACCTCCAAACCTGAAAAACAGCCCCCATAACACCACGCCTTGCAGAAGTGCAGGCGAATGAAGTAGGTCTCTAAGGCAGCTCATGGTGTCCTTGCCTTAGGTGGACCGGCTGGATGAGTAAGAGACCTTGTACCTTCATGGCGGAAGAGAAGCCACTTAGGTTTTGCTTAACTTTTGGAATTTTCCAAGGAAGCCAGGAGCAAACCCTCAATTGGATCGGGCAGGCTGGCAGGCATTTTCAGCTGGCGGGGCTGTACTCCTGGCGCCAGGCGGGGGGCAAGCCCCTCGCAGAGAAGGGTGGGGTTATGGGTTTGGGTTTCTGGTCAACCTCCGAACGCTGAATCCGAAACCTTGCCCTACCCCCAAAATCTAAGGATGTTCCCCCTTTTTCTAACAGTCCTTAAGAGGGATCATAGTACCCCGTACTTGAATCATTAGAAGCCCTATTCAGGACTCTTAGTATAAGCTTCAACCCTCGGCGCTGAGCCCTCAGAAAGCAGCTCTCGCAAAACATCTCTCTCAATGGGAGAGCACCATCCTCGAACACTGAGCCTCGTAAGCTCATTCTGGAAGCTTCATGGGGAGTGGGCAGCAGCCTCACAAGCAAGCCGAAACAATGACTCTGAAAGAGGGTTGCCGTACTTTTCCTTTCAGAGCTGACCCCACACGCAACAGAAGCAACTATCGGTTTGGGTGGGGGGTTGAGTGCAAGTGTTCAAGGGTCTGGCATTCGTCCCTGCTGCTCCAAGCCAACCCGTAAGCCCCAAAGGCCTCCACAAGACTGGAGGGTTCTTGGGGAGAAAGTCGGCACTTCACTTCATCTTGTTTCTGGGGGCCCAAGAACAGCCAAGAACAGACTTCGTCGAGAAGCAAGTAGGTGTCTAGGAGACTGCGGACCAGCATCCCAACGGCCCTGAAGCCCTGAAGCCCTGAAGCCCTGAAACCCTGAAATCCTGAAACCCTCGGCACCCTGAACACTAAACGTCCCGCACCATTCCTGAGCCCTAGACACCTTGGCTTAGAAGTGTTACTGCCGAACCCAGGTTCATGGTGGAGATCCAGGGCGCTGAGCACATGGAGTTTCCAGTGCATCGGTTGTAGAAGAAGCAGCCCGAAACCCTAACCCTCGGGAACCTGAGCCCTGTAAGCCCACAACCCCAAAATCCTCAGCCCGAAATGTCCTTGACCGTTCTGACAGTTCCAGGTTTGAGCAACAAAAAACCGCACGGGGCCTAAAACATTAAATTCGGGGATTTGAAGCACGAGCCGCCGCTACTTAGTCGGGTTCTTGGCTCGATTGACTTCGTTCACGCATGATTTTCATCGCTGACAACGTTATCTTGCTTCGGCCTTCCCTGCGGTACGCTGGCAAAGAGCTTTTTGAAACTCGCCATTGAAACCAATACAAAGTGGAAGGATGACATGGAGTTGGCTTTGAGATTGGCTCGCTGGGTAGTCTTTCCGGGTCTGATCGATCACCCGGACGCGGCGTAGTCTTGGCCTAGCAGCGCAAACGAAGTGCACCGGCCTGTGAAGCACAGTCATCCAGACACAAGAAATGGCTGGGGCTGGGGTTTTTAGGGTTTAGGGTTTAGGGTTCCTTGTTTAAGGATGAGGGGGAATCTTTTCCGGTGGTCGGGTGGTCGCAGCGACAAGCCACTTGACTTCATGAGGTGAGCCGTGGGGGGCGGGCGCTGTTTGCGGGCCGGGAGCGCTGGCTGCAGAAGGCCCCAGCTTGGCAGAAGTGAGGGCTTAAGACCTAAACCTAAACCCTAAACCCTAAACCCTAAACCCTAAACCCTAAACCCTAAAGCCCATGAAAACCCTAAACCGTCGTGTTGCTGTCCTTCATGCATCTTTGTTGGCTTTTAGGTCTTCTTGGAGGCATTATGAGATTTCAGGCGGGAGGCTCCCAACAACTTCATCGGCTAAGTGGCCCCTTGTAGGGAGAAAGGAATCGAAAAGATGACAGGGCCCAGGACGCCAGACCCTGCTGTCGTCAACCCTGCATACTCACACTCCTTAAACTCCTGAAGCTCCCTAAACTCCCCAACTCCCCAAACTCCCTAAGCTCCCTAAATTCCCTAAACTCCCCAAAGCCCGCCCTTGGAGCACAGGTGGTCAACCAGAGGCTGCGGCAGAACTGGGCGCAGATGGCCGGCTTCTTGCGGGAGCTCCGGGCTTGGATGCCCGCCCCCTGGACCTTGAACAGTCTGGGGGGTTTAGGGTTTAGGGTTTAGGGTTTAGGGTTTGGGGTTTAGGGTTTGGGGGCTTTAGGGGTTGGGGTTTGGGGTTTAGGGTTTGGGGGCTTTAGGGTTTGGGGTTTGGGGGTTGGGGGGGTGAGGGTTTTGCCTGTGCCCGCTACTTGCGGATCAGAGAGGCTCGATGCGCCGTTTAGTTTAGATGCCTCTGCCCCCCAAGCATCAAGATGAGCACTTGACGCCATGGAGTTGCAATGACCCCCCAGCAGTGGCATATGAGAACAAACAAACATATGTCGACATAACTGACATAGACAGAAAGCACTTACGGCACAAGGATTTACTAGTAGAAGCAAGAAAAACAGGTCACTCATATGCCAATCTTATAGTGGCCCACCAAGGAGCGGGGGCTGCCTGAAGCAGGCGCTGTGGAGGATGCGGGGCCGCGGTGCCGAGGCGCAAGCTTTCTTTAGGGTTTAGGGTTTAGGGTTAGGGTTTGGGCTTAGGGTTAGGGTTTTAGGGTTTAGGGAGCCAAGTACGGCTGGAAAGGCTCGTGATATTGGCTTGCCCCCTGCCGACAACGTTTCTGAGGCATCGCGACGGACGACACCGCAGCAGCCAAGATCCGCGACTCTGGTGGAATCTGGTATTGTTCCACACCATCTGAGGTTGCTGTCAACCCTGGGTCGCCTGCAAGTGTGCTCAGCAGGAACAACAACAAACAGCCTCATTGCGGGATCCCTGCTTCCTCCCCCCCCCCCCCCCTCCGCCCCACCCAGGTGCTGAGCTGGCCCAGCGGCAGGGCCTTGCCATCTGTGGCTGCCAGCCTGCCCGCCTGCGAGTCCAGGCCCTTCAAAGGTTTAGGGTTTAGGGTTTAGGGTTTATGGTTTACGGGCTTCTTCCGGGAGGGGGGCTCGCGACTTGTAACTTAAATGTAGAACGACACAAATCTAGAACTACAGAAAGAAAGAAGTAAATAAAGACTGGACAGAAAGACAATAAATCAAACAAAGACAGAGAGACAATAAATCAAACAAAGACAGAGAGACTTCAATGCCCGCTACAGTAACCACATGATGCCAGACCTGTGGCAATCCAGACAGGGCGGAGGCCAACTGCATCCCATTTGTCAGGTTGAGCACTCATGCCTGCACAAGTACTTAAGCCCACTTATCCCAAATAGGGTTATTGTTGGGTATAGCCATGAGTACAGTTCAGCCTTAAACCCTAAACCCTTAACCCTGAACCCTAAACCCTAAACCCTAAACCCTAAACCCTCAGCTCCCCAACAAAATTTCCTGGAAGCACGCAGGACCCGGGCCTCGCCGAGCTGAGCCAGCAGGTGAGGCCATCCTGGCCCCCCGAAGAGGTTGTTAGGGGGGGGGGGTTTAGGGTTTGGGGTTTAGGGTTGGGGTTGGGAACCGTCCTTCATAGGGATTATAATGGGGGGGGGGGGGGGGTGCAATAAATAATCCCTTTCTAAGGACAATACAGTGAGATGGCAATGCATGTGACAGAAGTTATGGCCACCCAGAGATCCGCGCACTGGAGGGCCCTGACACCAGAATGCTCTCCAACCTGATTTTGCCCAGCCTTTCCTGGCTCAAGTGCCCCTCACGACCTCTTAAACTCTAAACGTGCCCCTGCGGGAGTTGGAAAAGGCTCTCGGAGCTGCCATGTAAACCATGTAGGCTCTGCAGCTTCTAAACAGAGACGAAAAGTTTGCAGCAGCAAGGCCTTAAAAAAGGTCAGAGCAGGATGCTTCTGGCTCAGCTCGGTAGATATGGTAGATAGAGGGTTTAGGGTTTAGGGTTTAGGGCTGCCTGCTGAAGGAGAGGGACGTCGTAGGCATGGCCACCCCTGAGCAGCAGCGCCGCATTGATGCCGAAGCGCGGCTGCTGCAGGCGGTCGTGAACGATGACGTGGAAGGCCCTGGGGGCCTCGCAAAGAGCCGACTCTGCACGTGAAAAGGGCACGCGGCGAAGCTGGAAGTCCTGAACCCTTTGACCACAGAATCTCGCACCCTAAGCCCTAAACCCGAAGCCCTAAACCCTAAAACGATGTTCATGGATCCCTGCTTGAGTGGTTCGTCCAGCTATGCGGGTGCCAAAACAAACCCTAAAACCTGAAGAGCCTAAACCCCTAGCCCTAGAGGCCTGGCACCTATCCTCCATGGTGACGTGCCGATGAAAGATCTGCTGCGCCTCCGCGTGGCTCGGCAAATGCCTTGAATTCAGATGAAGACCGTCAGTAATCGCAGAGCCGGTGCATGATGCAGAGCGCGCTCCTCCTGACGATGATGATGACGATGATGACGCTGAGGATGATGATGATGGAGATGATGCGGGTGATGCCTTACGTAGGGGGAATGTGCCTAAGGGGTCTTGGCAAGGTCGGGTGGTCGTGAAGGCTCTGAGGTCATGGGTGCGCTTAGGGCGATGATTCGGTGTCAGGGACTCTGAGGCCTGAAAGGTTCTGGCAGGAGGGGGGTTGCTTTCTTTGTCCCCCGACCTTTTAGGCGGAGCAGCCCCACCTAGGTCAAGCCCACCTACAACGACTGCACGGATGCACCTCGGATGCTCTGCGGTTTTCGCTCCGCGGATTCTTCCTGCTCAGTTCACCAAACTCCGCGGGGAAGGGAGGGTTTGAGGGGTTTGAAGCATGGAGCCAAATTTCGGACAGCTCGGGGCCACTCCTGAACTTAAGAAACGCCTGGACGTCTCACGTAGACGTCCACCCAGGACACGGGCTTCTACCACTCGATCGCCTCCTTCGGCCTCAGCATCTTGGGCACAACGTACGCAAATCCCTTAAAGTGCTGGTGGGAGGTGTGTGTGTGTGTGTGTGTGTGTGTGTGTGTGTCCCATTTGGGTGGTTGTCAAACTTATGGTCCCTTTTTGGATCCCCGTGGTACTATGGCACCTCATATTTAGGGTACCCGAAAAGGGATCATGATTTTGACAACCACCCCATTTGGAGGACCTTTATGCGTTCACCAAACCCTACTGCGGTCCGTCCCCTTCAAGGCTTCGGTCTTGGCGAGAATGCGGCGCAGCTTGCGAGGAGGACCATGGCACTCAGAGATTTTGACTTATAGTGCCGATTATGGGGACTTAGGGCCCCCCCACCATGGGTAGCTGTTTCAGAGTAGAGCTCCTTATGCCAAAAGGCTCTATAAGGTTTGTGGGTTTCATGCTCCTGTTGTTGTTAAAGGGCTTTGGCATGTTGAGAAGCGCTTCCACGTGGGCGAGGAATGACAGCATGGATGTGGCGGTTGCACTGGAGGCCCTTCTGGGGAATGGCACTCGGGTTTGGCCGGCAGTGCAGACTCCAGAAACACCAAGGGACCCTGAGCAGCCCTAAAGCAAAGCCGGCGGGCGCAACATGACCTAAACGAGCTTTCGGCAGGCAGTTGCGGATGGCGAGGGCCGCGGGCTCTACGAAAGTCGCCGCTCGGCGCCTGAGGTACCTTATAAGACTCTATGGTGAGATATCGAATGTTGAAGAATAGATTATGATACATCTTGAATATGGATAGACGGATCTTGTCTACACATGAGTAAGTAAGCCCTAGTCTCCTGGTTCTTAGTAGGGAATGAAACCCTAAACCCTAAACCCTAAACCCTAAACCCTAAACCCTAAACCCTAAACCCTAAACCCTAAACCCTAAACCCTAAACCCTAAACCCTAAACCCTAAACCCTAAACCCGTAGCCATTTTGGCTCAAGATAGATCCCTCGAAGAGGGCTGAGTGCCTCAGACCACTCAGCTTCGACAGCAAAGCACGCCACATACACGGCCGCAATTGCTGCGGCAGTCGCTGGAGGACTCGCCATTGTCAACGCGGATCCGGGTGCAGACGACAACTTGGCTGCCGCTGCAACAGCAGCCGGCACCTACGACCTCACGATGTTCAACCCATTGCCTGCCGTGGCATATGTGGCAGACTTCCCCATCGCCACCCTGCCCGCTGACGGGACCCGCGTTCAACTGCAGGACAGCGCAGGCAACTCTGCCTGGGCCACACTGGCCCCCGTGGTGCCAGGGCCCTGCGTCACAACAGCCGGCAGCCCCAACTGCTGGCAGGCTGTTCGGGTTTACAACCCGAATGGCGACGTTCGCCTCTACCTGTCAGCGCCGGGCGTGACGGCGCCAGGAGTGGGCGCGTGGGTAGCCGCGGCCCAGACACTGGTCGTGCCAGATGCGACAGTGCCGGTGGGCGCACAACTGGGCTCGACCGCCGTGACGTCTGTGACGGAGCTGGAGGTGCTGGAGTCAGAAATGGAGCAGCGGGACGCAGGCTGGGCTGAGCCAAATGGTGTCGGCTTGCAGAGCCACCAGTATCCGGTGGTGCCCGTGTCGTCGGCAAGGGGCTGGGTTTACCTCGAGAACCACGCCTCGGTCCCCGGCAATGCGAGGCGACTAGTTGACCAGGCCGTCTTCTCGCGCCGGCCTCCTTCTTCAACGATGACAAACATGGTCCTGTCTGCGGCCACCGGGGTGGTCGACGTGACGTACACGAGCAGGCAGGCACACTGGATGTCCCTGTCCAGGGGCCGCGCCAACCAGACAGTCCTGGCAGGGCCCATGTGGGTCGACTCCGGAGCCCGCCCTCCGGCAGTCAACTCCTGTGTTGTTAACGGCAGCATGACCCCCTGCCCTGGCATGGAGAGGCACAGACATGCAGGCCCGCATCAATGAATGCCCCCCCCCCACCTCCCAGAATGAGGTCCGGTTTGGTTCTTGGTTGTTGAGGTTTGCTGTTGGGTGTTTCTTGGGTTGTGGTGTTGCTTCGGGAAGGTGTGGGGACCATTATGACGGTATGATTTCCTCAACTGAATGCCGAAGGCGAGTTTTTAAGGGCGTTTCCATCAGGCCCGGGTTCTTTTCCACTTCTCCGAGACCGACCTACCGACCCCGCATTGCTGTGGCTAGATGGGTGCCAAAAAAAAACCCTAAACCCTAAACCCTAAAACCCTAAGAACCAGGCAGTAGAAGTGAATTTTCGAAGCTTGCCAGGCCTAGCCGCCTCGCCTGGATCCGAGTGTGAGAGTCGGCACCCCTCAACTCTCAACCCGAAGTCCCCCGCAATTCCATCTATATATCTATTTATCTATTTATTTATTTATGAATATATATATATATATAGTATGATTCATTGTATGTATGTATGTATGTATGTATGTATGTATGTACGTACGCATGTATGTATGTATGTATGTATACATATATATATATATGTAGAGAGAGAATCAGAAAATATTGGAACAGTAATTCACATACTCATGTTAACCCCCGAAGCCCTTAACTGCCCGAGATGCCCAGGCCTCGCTGCAGAAGCGGAGCTCCTGGCAGCCCCTCAGCTGGCAGCGAGAATCCCCTGCCCCCTAATATTTAGCCTTCCCCGCACTACCTCCGAATATTTGAAAACCTCCCATTAGAAGTACAATAGAGTATATGAAGGGGGTATTTAGTATCAGGGGGTAGGGGCGGGGGGGGAGGGGGTTATATCGGGGGGAGGGATGAGGGGAGAGGCTTGGATCCCAAGGGCTTGCTTGAAGCTTCACTTCAGCGGCAGGTGGAGGTGGGGCTACCATGTCCCACGGCTAACTGTTGGATCAGCCGTTGTTGGCCTGGGTGTCCTGCATAAACTGCAACCCGCCTGAAAGTTAGTGGCTGCTGTTCATGCACCTTCAGGTAGGTGGAGGGCGGAGTTGAGGGGCCAGGGGCTTCCCAAGTCCGTGGGTTTCGGGCACGAGGCCGCAAGCACCAAAAGCCCCACGCCCTCGCAACAGCGCCCTCTCATCCTCCTGGCCTCGCCCGAGAGCATGATTCGTCAGTTACGATGCTTTCTGACCACTTGGGTAGCTAGTGCCGCTTCCTCTCCGTGGTCAAAGTCTGCATCTTGTTGCCGCCCCCAAGCCGACCAGGCTATTCGGAGTGACAGCGGCGAGCAGGCTCTCAGCGGTAAAACCAAAACCCTAAAGTCGAAACTCCAGACCCCAGAGCTGTAGGGAGGCTCTTCGGGTATTGGGTGTGGGCTTGTGGGTGTAGGGTTTTGAAATCGACAGGGGATTTCGCTTCAGGGCGGGGCCCCTTCTTCTGGCGGGTCGGAGGCAGAGGCCTCGCATTTCCCAGCGCGCTCTGTCTTGACGACTCCTCTCCAGGTGCGGCAGATCATGAAGAAGAGCCACCCGGCGTCAGGGGCAGCACGCACTGCTAGCCTTGCTGGGTGTCCATGAGCCCCAAACGAACATAAACCCTAAAGCCCGAAAAAGACGTTCGCCCCCCTCGGCAGCCCCTGATTACCCAAGTCGACCCGGGAAGGCCAAACCAAAGAAGAGCCGAACCTCAGACTTCTATACCATGGTGACCTCGGATGTAGTTTGTCCTTTCCAACTGAGTGGACATATTGCAACCCTGCAGTGTCGTGCAAGCCAAGCAAGAGTGCATGGCACTAGCAGCACGCAAGAGTCAACTAGGCCCGTCGCCGCGGTGCTGCAGCAGTTCCGGGTGAGAGTGCCACTCAGACCCTGAGCCCTAAACATAAACCCTGAACCCTAAACCACCCTGAACTCTAAACCCTAAACCCTAAACCCTAAACCCTAAACCCTAAACCCTAAACCCTAAACCCTAAACCCTAAACCCTCGCGAGTGAGTGAGCAGCCAGTTTGAGAACACGAGTATCGACTTATCCGTAATCGCTTTGGCCTCAAGGTCTACAGAGGGGCCCAGGCCACAAGCAGTTGCGTTTTTGTTCAAAGCAAGCATGTATAGTGTACAGTCATAGGACACAGACTCCTATCAGAACTTGTCTTGTTGTTTGTTGTGTTGTTCCTGCTTGGTGGAAAAGAGAGCCCTGCGTAACCCCGCTGTGGAGCTTCCTGCCCACGCGAGGGTTATGAGCCCAACGCTAAGTAAAAGGGCCCTGTAGAAAGTAGACCTTGCCATGGCAAACTTCCCGAACCCTTTCTGGTCAGATGCAGTACAGCAGGAATTTCGCCGTGCACAACAGGTCGTGCAGGACGACCCTGGGGAACGAGGTGCAGCCATTAGGGAAGGCGATGAGTCAGAACGTGAACCGCCATATGAGCTTGGACCTCAAGCCCAGGAAACTCCTGAGGCCGCAGCAAGCACAGCCAGGGATGATGTGCCTCATGAACTAGCTCCGTGTCATGCAGAAGTACTTCGTATTGACCCTGTTGCGCTGGCGACACAGCCACAGGAACCGGAGGCACAGGTTGCCAGAGAAGCATCACCTGGACATTTTAGCGTTACAGGTTACAGCGAGTTTTCGGCCATGGAACGTGGGGCTATCAAAGCGGAAGATGACCGCGAGCTGGTTCCAGTACAGCCAGTGGCTACAGATCCCTTTGGCGATCTGGCGTCAATGCTACGGGTACTGATGCAAGGCCAGCAGTCTTTGGTGGAGCGAATGGATAAGCTGGAGAGCTCCAAAGCATCGTCATCGTCTGCAGGTGCAAGCCCTAGTGTCCCTGAGCCACGTCCGAAGGCTGTGTTTCCTCCTCAGTTCGTTGGCACACCAGCTGTGACAGGCAAGCCGGCTAACCTTGGGGAAACTGGGACGGGGTCGGGCGGGAGAGGGGGTCAAATGGGACCACCAACTGAGGCCCAGGCCCAGGCTCCAAGTGCGGGTGTGGTGGAAGTGGAAGGGTCAAAGTACGCCTGGCGAGTCACGCCCGAAGGATTGAAACTTGAGAAACAGGCCCCAACACGACCGGCAAGGGCCGTGTCCGTAGCTGAGGTCTTGAACCCAAGGGCTAGGTCACCCTTCGTACCCGTCACCCCCGATAAATCCCCAAAGCGAGGACGAGAGCCTAGGACTCGTAGTGATAGCCCTCAAAGAGCTCGTCAATCTGGAGGAGGCTGCTGCAAGCTTGTCAGGACCTCTTGACATGGGTAACTTTGGGTATGAGAACTATGTTCAGCTGTATCAAGATGCCTTGCGTCCCGGTGAGCCTCCACCCATTCCCGAATTCTTAAGAAAGCAGCCCGGTCAGGACAGAGGTAGAAGTAGCCCTGCTCGAAAGGTCGTAGGTGTCAGCAGTGGGTTGAAATACCCAATGAGCCCAGGAGGTACTGAAATTAGGCCACCCCCACCTCCAGGCCTTAGAGCTCAAGCCGAAATGCAACCTGAAGAACCCATCAAGTACGTGCCTGAGCTTCCTCAACTTGACAAGTATGATCCTACTAACTCCAGTATTACTGCAGGTGATTGGCTGGCAACGTTGGGTCCCACCATGTCGTTGTTGAGTCAGGGCGCGCGTGAGTGGTGGGGAGACGTGTTGCGTGAGGCGAAACAGTTGTACACACGTTGGCTACTCGCATCACCCCTCGACCGAATTAGTATTTACCCCGAAGCCCTTGTTGAACTTCACCAAACCGGTAGATTCAGTAGGGTAGAGCAGAAAGCAGTGCCCATGTTGCTGAAATGTGTTGGTGCAGATTTGCGTGAGGACATAGTTACGTCTAGATTGTTTTCGACCGCTGCAATCGTGTACAAGACCATGTGTAAGTACCAACCTGGGGGAAGTGCAGAGCGTGAACAACTGCTTAACTACATTACACACCCAGGAAGCAGTGCAACTGCACATGCCGCAGTCAAGGCTATCAGGAAATGGCGTCGTTGGATTGTCAGATCGACTGAGGTTGGCCTGAATCTCCCAGACCCGTCGTTGCAGGTGAAAGGTCTAGACAGTCTTCATCCTCCGAATTTGTCCACCTCTTCGTTGTTTCGCCTTCAAACCTTTAGGACGAACCACTTGCTTGACCAAGTTCCCAACCAGGATGCTGTCAGTAAGTACGCTGAGCTTTTGTTGGCCGAGTGCGAGGCTGCAGCATTAAGTGAGGACCCCAAGAAACATAAGGTTGCTCGGGTTGAGACGCCGGGTGGTGGGGAGTCCAAGGGGAAGGGTGCTGAGGCGAAGGGTGGTAGTAAGGGTGGAAAGGGCAATCCTAAGCCAGCATGCAAGCACTGGATGACTGAAGCTGGATGTCACTATGCCGATAAATGTCATTTTACGCATGCCCCCATAGGTAAGGGAACTGGCAGGTGTTTTCTATGCAGTGCCACTGGTCACATGAAAGATGCATGTCCCCACAAAAACCCTGAAGCTGCTAAGGTTGAGGATACCCTGCCCAAAGCCAAGGGTAAGGGGGGAACCAAGGGCGCTAAGAAGGCTGAGGCTGCAAGCGCCGCGGAGTCCGCCCAATCTGCTAGTGCAGGTTCGGGGGAGGGGCAGCTGGGAGCATCAAGCGCCCAAATGATGCAAGAGGCCACAAACTTGCTGCGGTCCCTACAGCTTAAAGCGCTCAATGTCGGCGCTGAGTTGGTGCCAGAATTGTTCCAAAACGACCGCGCGAGTTTTGAGCCATCTGACGCAGCCCATCTGGGCGTGCCGGATGGCCCGGGCCTTAGTTGCAAGTATGGCCTGATCGATTCCGGTGCAAGCGCGTGCCTTAGACCGAAGCTTGAGGGCGAGGACTTGAGGGCTCTCAGGAGACATGAAGTGAATCTCGCGTCAGGTTCCGCGATGTTATGGGTCAACTCACTAGGCACACTTGTCACTGACCAAGAGGCTGAGCCGATCGTTTCCCTAGGACAGCTTATCGAGCTTGGATGTCGGCTAGACTGGTCAGGTCGAAGGTGTGTGCTAGCTCACCCGCAACGCGGAAAGATTGAAGTTCTCACTACTTCTGGATGCCCCCGAGTGTCAGAAACTGAGGCATACAAGTTGATCGCCGAAATTGAGCAACATCGCATGTGGAGCTTCGCCAATGACCTGTGTGCACGAACGCTCGAAATCCGCACAGCGCACAACACCGAAATTGAGCTTTTAGACAAGTTGATTCACGACGTGCGGGTTGATGGGGACGTTGGTTCGGCTTTGCATGTTGCTGCAGGACGCATGTGGCCCCAAATCCCAAATGATGTGAAGTCCGCAGTCGCAGCGTGGCCAGAGCAGTCACATGAGACCTTAGTCTGGAATCGTAGGTTTAGGCGAAAACTTAAAAAGGCTGGGAAGGTAGTTCTTAACTTGTTTGCTGGAGAGAGCCGGCGGCAGATTGAGGATGCCGTGACAGCTGCAGGAGGTGTTTGTGTGTCGGTCGACCTAAAAGAAGACCTGATGAACCCGCTCACGTATAGGTACCGCCTTGAGTTAGTTTGTTCGGGGAAAGTCGATGCGGTGCTCGGGGGTCCGCCCTGTGGTCCATTCTCGAGGTGTCGGTTTCGGGAGGGAGGTCCACCCCCACTTCGAGCTCGCGATGGCCCCCATGTGCATGGTTTGCCCGGTTTGACTCCCTCTCAGCAGTCGCAGGTGTATGAATCTGATGTCCTTTTGCATCGCATGTACATGTTGGCATTGTTGGCATCACGAGCAGTTACCTGGATAGACGGGACAGCTGATGAGTGCATAAAACGCGTGGGAAGCACCTCGGCAGGGGATGCCGGTACCTACACGTTCAGGAGTCGATGTTGGGTGTTGTTTGAAAATCCCCAGGACCCTCAGTCGTACCTGAGCCCTGAGGTCATGGAGCATGAGGCCCCAGATGGATACCCTTCAATGTGGGCCACTCCGAGTTACCTAGCAGTTGAGCGATTGCTGGGGTTAAAGCAAATTCATGGGGATCAAGGACCGCTTGGCCACCCTAAAAGGAAGCCAACTACGTGGGCGTCCACACAGCCGATGAGCGCCATGAGTGTGAGGGGTCCGGGTTGGCAGGGTGAGGGAGTGGGTGATCCAAACCAATCCACTGTTGGGGAGTCTGCTCGATGGGCGGCATGGGCGCCAGGTGCATTGCGCATTGTGTGTGCTCAGCTTGAGGCCGTTGTGTCGGGGAGCCCCAAACTCAAACTTTCGAAGATTAGTTTTGAAACACATGTAAAGAATGGACATTGGCCACCTTTAAGGACATGCAGAGATTGTGTGATCGGGACCGCTACCCAAAGGCAACATAGACGAGTCCGCGCACCACAGGCCTTTGTATTGTCGCTTGATTGTCCAGGTCCGTACAAAAAGTCGCAGGACGAACTCAGTCATCGTAGGCGTTACCTCTTGACTGCGGTTTACACAGTTCCTGTTGACGTGCGTGGTCGGCCCTTGTTGGCAGAGTCCCAAACTCCGGCAAATCCTGATGAAGAGCGCGCTAGTCAGGTGGATTTGGGAAATGAGCCAGATGAACCTAGGGAGGTTGAGGCCGAGCCCGATAATCAACCAGGGTTGGATGGTGATGGCGATCCTGGAGTGCCCCGAGTTGGACCCGATGGTCAGCGAGGGAGTAAGTGTCATGAGCTTCCGGGTTCGGGGGAGGGTTCACTGAAGCCAGATGCTGGCGCGGACGCCTCGAGTGAACTTCGGGGGAGTGTTGTGTTGGGTGAGGTTTGTGAGGAGCTCGACATAAGCCGGGGAGGTCCTCAGGCCGAGTGCCCGAACGAGCCCAGCGTCCCAAGTGATTGTGAGGGCTACGAGCCTTCAGTTGTAGATCCTAGTGAAGAGGATCGCGCTCTAGATGAGTGGTTCGGTGATAAGTTGTACCCCGCGCGTGGCAGCCACGCTGCAGGTCGTGAGTTGCTTGAGCGCTGTGCGGAGGATAAGGCTAAGCTGGACGATGAAGCTGATGCCGAAAACCATCCCATTAAAATGGTTGAGCTTGTCTTTGTTGAGCCCCTTGACTCCAAAGGTCCGAACGAAGTTGCACATGCTACCGCCCGGATTTGCGCGCAGCTTGAGGTGCTGAAGTTGCCGATTGCGCGAATCCATACAGACGCAGGGTCCGAGTTCATCTCGACACCGTTTAGGCGTTTCGTTGACGCGCGTGGCATATTGCACACTGCCGCTGCGCCCCAAGAGCACAACAGCAACGGCAGGGTTGAAAATGTCGTACGCCGACTAAAGCAGCAGGTTCGTACTATTCTGCTAGCTAACGCACATCCCCCCGATAAGTGGGCCTGCGCCGCAAGAGCGGTCGCCGCGAGGTGGCGGTCAGACACGCTTGCCCGCTTGGGATGGCCACAGCCCACGTTGGCACCTTACGGCGCTAAAACACAGATACTTACTAGGACGTGGCATCGCTGACGTCAGTCAGAGTGGAAGGCCCGTGCCGAAGACAGTATTGTGTTATGCCCCGCCAGCCTTGTAAAACATGGCTATGTTGTGTTGGTCGGTGACATGTTGAAGCTTGCGACGAAGTTGTTTCACGGCGACAGCCCAAACTTACAGGTAGTTGCCACCAATCCTGATGGCAACGATCCACCGTTTGAAGAGGGAGAGCTGCCAGGCCCAGTGCGCCGGCATAGTGCCAAACGGCCCGTTGTGCTTGCAAAAGTTGGTTGCGAAAGCCGGGGAACACCCCAGGCCGTTGACCAATGTGCTCGTGAGCTTGCTGCTACAACGCCGTTTGATGTTGATGCGGCTTTGGCCTTTGTTGCTCAGTTGTCTCTTTCTGACCTTGACGCGTCGCGTGATAATGGCAAGCGCCTACACTCTGGCAAGCATCATGTGTTTGGTCAGTTTGTGCATGGTGGCGTGTCAGGTGTGACCAAGAACACGAAGCGTTACTCAGGTGTAGCAGCGTTGTTGACCAAGCTTGTGCGGCATGCTGTGCCACACGCTGAGTTTACTACCGTTGTTTTGAGTACTGACGCTGAGGCAGTGTTGCATCGTGATGTTCACAATCATCCGTTGTACCCAAACCACATAGTTACTGTGCAAGCGCCGTCTCGTGGTGGTGGCTTGTGGGTGCAAACTGTCAGTGGTGATGAGCAAAGTGGACCAGCGGTTTGCAAAACGCTTCCTACAGGACAAGTTGCGCAAGGACAAGTTTTTCCCTTAGGACAGCCGTTCCAGTTCAACTCGCACCGGTGGCATTGCACTGAACCGTGGCCATGTGAAGAGCATCGAGTTGTGCTCTCTGCTTACACGGTGAGCCGCCCGGATAAGCTCAAAGGAGCGGAGCGTGCGGAGTTGACAAGCCTGGGGTTCAACGTTCCCCCACCAGAGCAGTTTTCCAATGTTGCTGTTGCACAGCAAGGGGGAGCCACCCCTCTGAAAGAGCTTGAAAATCCCAAAAACCCTAAAAATAGCATAATCCAAAACCCAAAAAAGCTTGAGAGTGAAGGCGTAGGTCCTGTTGCTGAAGAGCAGGCCGCCGCATGTACCTGTAGTTGCTGTGAGCGTGACTGTGTTGTTTGCAGCAAGTTGTTTGTGAAGCTTGACGCCGTGTGCTTTGCTGGGGTGTCGCCAGAGGCAACCGTTGAGCGTGAGGTGTCTGCCGAGCCAGACCTGTCCATGAGCGTACCTTGCTGTTGTGCGGTAGGGTGCGAGGAGTTCGAAGCACAGTTGTTTTTCGACAGTTTTCGGCCAACTAACCTTGAAGACACGCCAGACAGAGCGTGTGACGAGGAGGCCTATGAGCAAGAAGTTGAGCAGGCTCTGTTTTTAGAACCGCGCGAGCTTGAGGGTGATGCGTGGGCGCTTGAAGGGCTGCTTAACGAGCACAGTGTGGTGAGCAAACTGATCGCCCATGAGCGAAAAGAGTTCATCACAGCCTTTGAAGAGCATGGCCTAAAGGAGGCCTGTGAGGGCACCATCCTCTCTGAGCTGCTCGTGAAGCGTGAGGAGTTGGAGTGCGAGTTGCGTGCTTTGAGCTTGCGTGACGAAAGTGCGGTTGCTGTCTGCGTGTGTGAAGCATCCTTTCCGGAAACTCTTGATGAGAACGCGGTTCAAGAGGACACGCCGGAGCAGGTGTTGCAGACCAAGATCGTACCGAACTGGCAAGTTCTTCAAAACTTCGAGGTGTGGCGACCAGCAGTCGTCGCAGAGTTCCTGTCCCTAACTGAGGACAAAGAGGCGCTTGAGCCTGTGACGCAGGAGAGGCTGGACGAGTTGAGCGCCAAGGGTGTGAAGGTCACTGTCATTCCCTCAAAGCTTATCTGCAGTATCAAGGCCCCCAAAGGTAGGCTCAAAGCCCGAATAGTTGCTTGTGGTAACTTTCTTGGTACGTGCCTAGGAGAGTCAAAGGCCCAGAGGAAACATGACCTCTACTCTAGTGGAGTTGACCTTACTCACCTGCGCATGTTGTTAGCATATAGTTCACGTCGTGGAATGCCTGTTTGGTCTGTAGACATCAAGACTGCTTTCCTGAACTCAGAACTGTTACCTAGGAACCGTGAGGGTGCACAAGAAGCAGTAGCTCACGCTGGAACTGCTCACGCGGTCCGCCGGGACTCGCCGGAGAGCGAGAACCCAGCCGAGTACGTTGTCCTGAACCCTCCACGTATCCTAGTGTCCAAAGGAGTCGTGCCTGTAGGTACTTTCCTCATAGTGAAAAAGGCAGTTTACGGTCTTGACCAAAGTCCAAGAGACTGGGGTTTCACTAGAGACGCTGAACTTCGTACCTGAAAATTCCCTGGAAAAGCAAGCTTTTGAAGTTAGTGCAGTCTCTTGCTGACGAGTGCGTTTGGTTTGTTGTTGACGTTGAGACAGTTCTCGTTCAGGACCCAGACTTTCCTGTGCCTGCGCAGTCCCAGGAAGTGCTCGGGTGGATCGCTGTCTACGTTGACGATATTCTTGGGTCAGGTATAGAGGATTTAGGCGAGGGGGTCATTAGGGCAGTTTGTGAAAAGTGGGCGTGTTCTGACCCAGAGAAGGTTGGAAGTGACCCGTCGAATCCAGTTCGCTTTTTAGGACTAGAGCTGTACTGGTCAAGGGAGGGCAGGTTGGTTGTGACTCAAACCGCTTACGCAAAGGACTTGCTGAGTAGGTACACCAACGAGTTTGTCGCTTCTGTGCAGCCTCTTCCGCAAGGACTGGAGGACCCTGTTGCCGTCCCTAACCCCAACGCCGAAAGCATTAGGAAGTGCCAACAAGTTGTAGGTGAACTGCTGTGGTTGTCGATTCGTACTAGGGTTGACCTTTGCTACCCCGTTTCCAAGCTTGCTCAGTGGAGCACAAAGGACCCTGAGTTCACGTTTAGGCAGGCCCTGCAGGTTCTAGGTTACTTGTCTGTGACGCCGTCGGTAGGTCTTGTTTTCGCAGGGCCAAAGGACAGGGATGAGCACAACCTTGTAGGAGCACAAGACTACATGCACGTGCTGCAGGCATACACAGATGCGTCGCACGCACCAGGAGGTGATAGGTCTCATGAGTGCACCGTGCTTCGCTGTGAAGGGTCTACTGTTGGTTGGGTCAGCACAAGGCAGCCTTTTTGCACGCAGTCTTCATGTGAAGCAGAACTTCTCTCCACTACTACTGGCAGTAACTATGCAGTTGCACATGTAGGACTTGCTCGTGAGCTGTGGCAGCATGAACCAAGGGTGTTTGTGGCAAACGACAACCTGAGTGCTATCACAGTGATCAACAGCCCCACCGTTTCTTGGAGAACCCGTCACCTAAAAATTAGGGCTAGAGTCCTGAAAGAGAGGTCCGACATGAAATTGCTCGTTTTCGTGCATGTAGGTGGAGACAAGAATGGTGCTGATATAGGGACTAAGGCACTTGGCCCGCAGAGGATCAAGACGTTGATGGCAGTGCTGGGAATGTCCGCGCAGGATCCGCCTGCCGAAACCACTAAGGCAAAATCCGTTCAGCACGTGAAGGATTGCCTAAGGGCAGTCATTTTGGCTTGTTGCCTGTGCAACGCCAGAGCCACTAAGGACCAGGACAGGACCCAGAGCAGTGAAGACTGGTCTCTTGTAGTGTTTGCTGTGCTAATCTCAATCACGTCCATTGCAGTTTGGGAAACATGTAAGGCTTGTTTGAGGGCAGTGTTTCGTCTTGCCGAGGAACTCCTCAGGCCGAGACTCCCAGCCCCAGAACCTGAAGAGCTTTTCATACCTGAACAGCCCGAAGATGAGTATGAAGGCCCAGATCCTGATGAGGCCCCCGTTGCTCGTGTTAGGGATCCCGTTCCCGCAATGACCCCTGAAGAAGGCCTGAGGCGAAGGCCCCCAAGACCTGTAGCGCAGCAGGAGCCTGATGTAGAGCCTCAAGGCCGCCCTATCACATTTGCCTTTGCTGATGATGAGGTTCAGGTGTTTATGCCAGGCCCAGCAGACGCGCCAGCGAACCCGCCTGAGCCTGTTCACGGAGACACAATCGCCCAGCCTAGAGGCCCCTTCCAAGCAAGGCCCCTACGGCTCAATCATCCACCTGATCCGCCCTATATCCTCAGGGTCGGCTGGCCCGCCCCCACGCTGCAGCCAACTATGAGGGAAATGCGGCTGACGAGGACATCATGGGGTGGAGATCTATCCACACTTTTTCAGGCACCGCCGCCAGAGTTTCGACAGGACTTCTTTCAGTACGATGCAGAGAGGCCAACTGTCTTAGTACGCTGGCACGCTGTCGTGAGAGTTCGTCGCTTCGACCCAGCGCAGACCAGGTTGCCCGTTCCTCTGGGAGCACTCACAGGCCGCAGGAGGACGCTAGCCATATATGCAGCTGGTGAGCGACAGTATTATGATGATAACTGGCGAAGCCCAGAAGCTGCTCGCCGGTACCATGAACACGAGTGGCGTGGTCGCACTGAACTTGAGGTCGATGTGCGACGCCTTTACCCAACAGGGTAGATGAGTTCTTGCTTCATCCATGCCGGGGAAACACTCCAGGCCGGAGTGGAGCATTCGAAGCCCATTTCGTCAACGAAGCATTCTGCTTCCAAGAGGCTACGCTTGAGCCTGCCGGGAAAGCATCCCAGGCCGCAGGATCCAGTGAGAGCCCTCTTTGCCGAGCTCTTTTGCCTCCCGAAGTACAGTTGGTGACACGTCACCAAAGGGGAGCGCGAGTGAGTGAGCAGCCAGTTTGAGAACACGAGTATCGACTTATCCGTAATCGCTTTGGCCTCAAGGTCTACAGAGGGGCCCAGGCCACAAGCAGTTGCGTTTTTGTTCAAAGCAAGCATGTATAGTGTACAGTCATAGGACACAGACTCCTATCAGAACTTGTCTTGTTGTTTGTTGTGTTGTTCCTGCTTGGTGGAAAAGAGAGCCCTGCGTAACCCCGCTGTGGAGCTTCCTGCCCACGCGAGACCCTAAACCCTAAACCCTAAACCCTAAACCCTAAACCCTAAACCCTAAACCGCATCTGCGCTAAGGCCTCGACCGGCACCTTTTGGCTGAGGCGGTCGTGAAGGACCTGCTGGCGCTCCAAAAAGTGCCCAGAACCCCCTTGAAGTGCTGTCGTAGGGTTTAGGGTTTAGGGTTTAGGGTTTAGGTTTGCAAAAGGGTTTAGGGTTGAGGGTTTGGGGTTGAGGGCTTAGGGTTTAGGGTTGAGGGCTTAGGGTTGAGGGTTAATTCGGGGGTTTAGGGTTTCAAAAGGGGCTTCGGGTGAGAAAAGGGGTTTAGGGATTCAAACCAACCATTCAAAGCCCCCCCCCTTCCCCGGGCCCTGAAGCGCTCGAAGAGCAGGACACCTACCATGATGCTGCGGACCAGGCAGAGCTGCTTCCCCGGTCACCCCAAACCCTGTAAACGCTGCAAGCCCTATACACCAGGTAAACCCTTGACCCTTAAAGACCCCATAAGACCCTGTAAACTGTGAACCCTACAAAACCCCAGAAAGCTCTAAACCCTTTACGACCCAAGATCAGCAAGTTTTTTGACAAGGCTATACCTCTCAGGTCTCTGTCAATATTCAGGGGGGTGGGGGAGGGGTTCAGGGTTTAGGGTGGGCTGCGCAAATGCGGGCTTGGGTGATCCCAGCTGATGCTCTGAGTCTGGTCAAAAGTGTTTAGGGTGCAGGGTCCCTAAACCCTAAACCCCAAACACTAAACCCTAAAACCTAAACCCGAAACCCCAAACCCTAAACCCTAAACCCTAATCCCTAACCCTAAACCCTAAACCAACAGTAAGCCTGAGGGGGGACTTTGTCAGGGGGCCATCTACCACCTCGTGGCCTCCTACGGGCTGAAGTTCCAGATCGGTGACACGCTCTACGACTTGGCCAAGCCACCGCGCCCCAAAAAGAGGGTTTTTGGGGTTCAGGGTCTAGGATTTAGGGTTTCGGGGTTTCGGGTGAGGGGGTTGAGGGGGCCTTGAGGGGTTTTGAAAGGGTTGGGGGTTTGAGGAGTCGGGTTGAACCAAGTTAGGGGCTGAGGGGATGTGCGTTGGGACCTGGGATTTTCCACAACGTTGCAGGAGGCCAGCAAGGTCCGGCTTTCTCGGGTTTTATCGGATGCTAGGGTTCTAAGCCTAAACCCTGAACCCTGAACCCTAAACCCTAAACCCTAAACCCCGCGGTGTGGCTAGTCTGCTTGGCGGCAAAGAACCCTGAAAAACCCCTAAGCCCTCGGGTTTAGAGAGCCGTTTCATGGTGCTTGCCATTGCTTGACTTCAGGCGCAATGACTGCAAGAATGCTGAGTTGGCCCTCAGGCGCTGGAAGGTGCCCCCGGAGCCCAAGACCCCAAAAAAGCCTCAAGGTACCGAGCGAACTGACCTGCTGAGGCAGAGGTTGGTGCAGCGTTTTTTGGCAGGGTCTCGGGCCCCGTAACCTGTTCCAGCCTGTAGGTTTGGGGTGCAGGCAAGAGGACTGGCTTCGTTTCGAGACGCCTCCACGCTTTGTGTCCCTGACGCAGCCACTGTCGCCTAAAGCACCCTACACCCTAAACCCTAAACAATGTCGCCGGCAGTCGATACGGCTCGCGCGGCTGGACGACGACCCGTTCACGGCCACTGGGTCGATGGCCGCTGGGCCGACTGCGCCGACGGCTGCTTGGCGGGATGCAGGTGTAGGGCTCTTTCTGGGGCTGGTGCTCCAGGGATACTCTGCAGGATTCTCCGTTCTGGAAACTCCAGTGGCACTCCGGGACAGTGTGCAGGATGCGCTGCGGGAGATCAGGAGGTGAGTTGAAATCATGAAGAGAAGGATGTTTCACACCTCATGAACATCGCCCTACTGTAAGAACCATGAGAGGTCCAACATACTGGGCTGGCGGTTTGAGACGTTAGGACGTACATGAATTAGAGAGTATTATCGGCATTATATCAGTACTAGTACTCAATTTCTTAATTTATGGTTTCTACAGTTTCTTGTTTTTTTTGGGGGTCGCTCGGTGAAGAGCTTGTTCATGGCGCAGAAGAGAGGTTGGAGGGAGAGGAGGGTGGAGAGGAGGTGGAAAGACAGGAGTTCCCGCTAAATGTTTAGCCCCATGCGAAACCGAAAGCCTAACCCCCAAACCCACAAGCCCACAAGCAAATACGCCCATAAAGCCCTAAACTCTTAAACCTATTACTACCAACCCATGGACAAATGTACTCATAAAGACATGAGCAAATACCACCAAAACAATGAACCCCTAAACCCCTACACCCATAGCCCCGCAACCCCTAAACTCATAAACCCAGAAACCTATAAGACTTGAGACCCATAATATATCATAATATCATAAGCCCTTGAGGCCACAATCCCATAAATCCAAACACCAAAAACCAAAAACCTCTAACCCCGAAAACGCTGAACCCATAAGCCCCCTGAACCCCGAACGGAAACCGAGCGATTACACCCCTAAACCCTAAACCCTAAACCCTAAACCCTAAACCCTAAACCCTAAACCCTAAACCCTAAACCCTAAACCCTAAACCCTAAACCCTAAACCCCTGATTGTGTCCAGGGCCCACCCCCGCCCCGGACAGACGCTCCGATGGACTTGAAGGCAATGGGGGGTTCGCCGAAATAGGGGACCCCTAATATAGACTCCCCCCCACATAGTAGGATCCCCCTTTCTTTAGGGACCCCAGAAGGTACCCCTAGTATCGTAAACCTCCAATGGCTGCCGGCTTCGGGTGCGTGGAGGTTTTGGGGGGGCAGGAATTTAGGGGATCCAGGTTCGAGGGTTCACGAATGTAGGGCTTCGTTCCTGTACCCCAAACCCTAAACCCTAAACCCTAAACCCTAAACCCTAAACCCTAAGCCCTAAGCCCTAAGCCCTAAGCCCTAAACCCTAAACCCTAAACCCTAAACCCTAAACCCTAAACCCTACGGGTGGGTTCAGAAGATGGCCCGTGCTTCGGATTCAGCCGCTGGAGCCCTGCTTGCTTTGCAGGTCCACCTGACCAACGCGATGCTTCTCGCCTCAAGAGCAAAAACCTCCAAAGGGTTTAGGGTTGAGGGTTTAGGGTTTAGGGTTTAGGGTCAGAGCAAAAAACATCTAAACTCGAACCTGAGGGTTTATGGCGAGGAAGAGTCCATGCGCAGAGTGTGCTAGGCCGCAAGGTCTGTTGAGATGGTGCCGTATCCTGAGAAGTCACGGAATGTGGGCCAGATTCTGGTGAACCCTTGAACCCGACCGCCTAAACCCGAATTCCCGCAACTCGACCCTAAACCCCTTAGTCATGGGGTCTCATGGAGCTTCAAGCCCGAAAGTCGTGCAAGAAGTACAGTTCCAGTGTTGGGTTGAGACCCGGAGGATGCACAGTCCACAGATCAAGACTGGACCAGCCCCAGAACCCTAAGCCCCCAGAACCCTAAACCCTAAGTCCTAAATCCGAAGCCCCCCTTTCCCTCGCCATGTTCGAAAGGACTGGGGCGGATGTCTGCACGCTCAGTGCCAGCAGCCAGTGGACTCCTGCCCTGCAAAGGGCAAGACGCCTCTTGGGGCTTGGGCCCTAAACCCTAAACCCTAAACCCTAAACCCTAAACCCTAAACCCTAAACCCTAAACCCTAAACCCTAAACCCTAAACCCTAAACCCTTGCAAAGAGGGGTCGTGGGGCCTCTAGGAGCTCAAGGTTGACAGTGTTTCGGGTTTACGGGTTAGCCCTTGTTTTCGTTCTGGTGTCGCTACTCTAGCGGCTGCCCCAAGCTCGATGACGAATTCTAGTTCAACCTTAGGGTTTAGGGTTTGGGGTTTAGGGTTTAGGGTTTAGGGTTTAGGGAAACGGACTTGATGACTGCCAGCTGAAAAGGAGCCAGAATCTGAAACACGGCGGCACCCGCGATAGACACGAGGAACAAGCCCTAGATGAGGGTGGTTTGGGCCCCTGCTTCTAGCTAAGCCCTCAAGCCAAGCCCCTCAGCCCTTAAACTTGCAAGAAGCGCGTCACGTCCGTATCCTGTTCTAGTACACCGGAGGCAGCATCACGGGGTATAAGGAGGGACCCCTAGAAGGGACCCTTAATCCCATTCCCTTTATATATCCCTATATATACCTTATATAACCCCCCATATATACCTTATATGACCCCTATATAACCCTTATATATGCCTCTCATATAGCCCCCCGCATACCGAAGAGTAGCCCCTAAATCGCCACTAAGTAATTAACCCTAGAGTCCGCTACAAGGGTCCCGCCTTTAGTTCCTTGACAGTATCCTCAAGGAACCCTAAACCCTAAACCCTAAACCCTAACCCCTAAACCCTAAACCCTAAACCCTAAACCCAACCCTAAACCCTAAACCCTAAACCCTAAACCCTAAACCCTAAACCCTAAACCCTAAACCCTAAACCCTAACACCCTAACACCCTAACACCCTAACACCCTAAACCCTAAACCCTAAACAGGAGGTTTTCTGAGCAAATTTCTGCCTCCAAGGACCATCGCGCTCCTCGCGCGTGCAGCGGCCTCCGAGGTTCCCTCACCAGGCACCGAAGCTGGCTGGGAGGGGAGGACTGAAGTTTTTTGGGGTTTTATTCTTATTTATATTCTTATATTGTTCTTCTTCTTCTTCTTCTTCTATTTGTGTTTTCGGGAGGGGGTTTAGGGGTTGTAGACGGTCAGTTCTCTGAACGGTAGTGTCCTGTCATAAGATCCGCCCCTTGCATTTTAGGTTACCCCAAAAAAATCATGACTTGGAGAGCTGGGCGATAACCCCTACTAAGGACTCTTAGCATTTCCGAGAACATCCCAACTTCTCAGCAACATGAGGCGGCTGCCGCCTCTTCCTTAAGGGTGCTGCCGCGCTGACGGCGGGAACGGTGCTGGCAGACTTGCAGGAACCTCGGGCCGCCCCTTTCTTAGGGTTTGGGGTTTGGGGTTTGGGGTTTAGGGTTTGGGGTTTAGGGTTTAGGGTTTAGGGTTTAGCCTACGACTTAGAATGAACAAATGGCCCCCAAATTCGGTGTTTGGGGAGATTCTGGACTTGGGTCTGGATGGCCTTGGTTTCGCGCGCCAGAGGTCCACGAAAACCAACTGCAGGAGCGAGCCGATGTCTGGGTTCTTCACAGAGGGTCATGGCCGAGGCCGCTCAAGAGCCAACGGAGAAACCTCTCGTTTTGACCGACGAACTCAACGTCCACATGCAGCGCGCCCTGAGTCCTTCAAGCAGGGTTTCAGCAGACTTGTAGAATCCTACATGGAAATCTGTGGCCTTCCAGCGCTCTGATGGTGCTATCTGCTATCTACACGAGCACTGAACCATTCGAGCCGGAAGCCCCTTGCACGCGCGAGGAGGAAGACGCAGAGATCGTGCAGCTGTCTACCGTCGTGTGTCTTGGCCGGAGGATGCTGATACCTTCCTGAACAGTGGACAGTTTCGTGCTCAAGTCCAGGAACCTAGACCTGCTTACTTAAAGGATGAGTGCCGTCGACGGCATCTACGCTGCCACGGTCAAGTTAGGCGCCCGCGGCAGGTTTTTGAGGAGTTGAGAAGTGGACATTGTCAGCGCGCTGAAGGGCAGGTACTATAGGGGTCGGAATAATTACGAATGGTCCCTCTGTAACTATACTATAAGAACCCCCAAAACTATATTCGAATTATTTAAGGCCACCAAATTCTACGAAAGTGTCATGGGGGGTGCAGGTCCAGACACCTTCGGTTCAAGACATGGCTTCAATTGCTTAGATGCGCAGATCGGTTTCGGGGGCCCGATGGCGCGGAACATACCCAAATAGCGTCTGGAATTTAGATCGGCCCCGTAAGCAGCAACTGAACCCCAAACTCTGCCAATAGTACCTGCTATTTGAGGGCGCATGCCCATTTTTAGGGGGTTCTCACCTGCTGTTTATCAGGGTTCGGGAGGCATGGGTAAACCCTAAACCCTAAGCCCAAAAGCTGAACGCCCAGAAGCCCTAAACCCCAAAAGGCCCAAGACTTGCTTGGTTAGCAGGATGAGGGAATTCGGGCCCTGAAAATGCCCTTTTAGGGATTTAAAAGAGTGCCTCATTCCCCCATTCCCTACTAACCCTAAACCCTAAACCCTAAACCTTAAACCCTAAACCCGAAACCACACTAAGCCCGAACAGGGGACTTCCCCCCCGACCCGGGCCACGCAGCCGGTCGGCGCTTGATTGGCGGCGTCGTCAGGGGCCGTGACCCCCCAGCTCGCATCGGCAGCTCGGCTGGTTTAGGGTCTAGGCTGGGGTTTAGGGTTTAGAGTTTAGGGTTTAGGGTTTCGGGTTTAGGGTTTAGGGTTTAGGGGGTTGAGGGTTCTGGGGCTTGAGGGTGTAGGTCTAGGGTTTAGGGTTGGAGGGGTTGAGGGTTTGAGGGGTGGAGGGTCTCTGGTGTGGCTTTCAGTGCAGTTGAGTAGAAAAAGAAAGTTTAGGGTCTAGCCTTCAAACGCGAAATATCGACAACCGGCCGCTAAGATCAGGTTTGGGGAAATTTGCGCCCCATGAGCCATTTAGGGTTTTGCTTCGGGGGTTTAGGGTTTAAACCTTCGCTCTGCCAAGGGTCCAAATATAGGAGCCCGACTAGGTGCCAATTATACATATCTTCCCTATTGCATACATACATACATCCATACATACATACATTAGCTTAGATGAGTCTCAGAAGCCCGGACAGGTTCGCTTGTTTCCCTCTTGTCAGCGGGCTGGGTTTGTTTCACTGCAAGCATGACTGCCCCCCCCCCCCTCCGCCCCCCGGCTTTCTTTCCCGGCCCAAGCCTTGAGCCTTAAGTAAATCCCCCGCATCCCCCCCCCCCTTCCCCCCTTCCCCCCCTCAAAGGAATAGAAGCGCTTGTATCATGCATGGCAAGAAGGCCTTAAGCTGGAGAAGGGCGGCGAAGCCAGTTTCATCTACAAGAAGCACCCCTTCGACCGAGGAGGGGGGCAGGGGCGGGGGTTAAGGGTTTAGGGCGGGTGTGTTTGCTGGAGAGGCGTGCTTTGGGGGACGTCTCGTATCTGTCTGCATTCTCATTCTCATTGTGAGCCGCCGCAAAAAAAAAGATGAGGCTTTTAATACAACGCATGATAGTCACAAACGCGGAAACTCACCCTCACCCTGAACCCTAAACCCGAAACCAAACAGCCCTCCTGAACCCGAAGCCCTAAACGCGAAACTCATCCCTGCAATGCGATTCGCCCAGCTCTGCTGAGTGCACGAAACCCGAAACCCCTCTCATGAGCTAAAGCCGGAAATAGCCAGCTGAGTTCTCGTGATGTAGTATCACCCATCGTGTCACCCGAAGTAGCAAGGCCTGCTTGATGGTAGATGTTAGTATCGAAGAGTGCCGGCCCTAAATTTGGGTCCCCTGTTATACAACCCTTACATACACTATACATATTGAGACGTAGGGGGCCACTTGAGCTTTGAGGGATTCTGCTACCCCCCCCCCCCTCCCTTTTTGGGGTCGACACCACTCCACGCCATCTCTCTCTGTAAATTGACCAAGACTCGGCAAAACGAGTGGAGAGTGTTAGGGTTTCGGGTTTAGGACTTGGGGGTTTAGGGTTTAGAGAACTACCCTAGAGTCCATCACAGGCCATTGTGCGCCGCCGTCGGGTGGCCACTGGGTGCGTGCCACGGGCACTTGGTCATTTGGGCAGCAGTCAATGTGGATCCTTTGCTCCCAAACCCTAAACCCTAGACCCTAAACCCTAAACCCTAAACCCTAAACCCTAAACCCTAAACCCTAAACCCTAAACCCTAAACCCTAAACCCTAAACCCTAAACCCTGCCACCGACCCGGACAGAATCCTTGCCTGCTTCAGCCAGTGCGAGAGTCGAAACTCTAAACCCTAAGCCCTAAACCCTAAACCCTAAACCCTAAACCCTAAACCCTAAGTTTCGTGGAGAGGCAAGCTCTTCACATGTTGTGCACGCGCGCTGAGGACGTTCAGTGTCCCTGGAATACAGGAAGCTTGGCGGCACGGAGCGGGCGCGCTGGGCCAAATGTGGCGTAAAGAACCCACTTGTTGGTTAGGGTTTAGGGTTTAGGGTTTAGGGTTTAGGGTTTAGGGTTTAGGGTTTAGGGTTTAGGGTTTAGGGTTTAGGGTTTAGGGTTTAGGTTTAGGGTGTAGGGTTAAGGGATAAGGCATAAGGGTTCAGGGGTTTAGGGTTGCTAGTTGGATAATTTGGGATAGCTCGCGATGCCCTGGTGAGTTTGAGTTTGCCCAGATCCGCAGGAAGCCGCTATAAGCAGCAGGAGCGAAGAACGAAAGCCCTAAACCCTAAACCCTAAACCCTAAACCCTAAACCCTGAACCCTAACACCCTAAGACCCAAAGACCCAAAAAGCCTACAGCCTCCCACACCCTAAGCCACGAAAGCCCTGAACCCCGGGCACCTCTAGGGTTTGTGGTACTTTACTGTAACTTTAGATCCTTACCTTTTTTGGGTTTATTGGGTTTCTGATTAAGGCAGCTAAAAGTTTAATTTATAGCTACCCTCCTGAGTGCAGCCAAGTAGGGTTTCGGGGTTTATGGTTTAGGCCCCCCAGAAGCAGGATTAGAGCATCTGCGGGTGGTGTATCATACTAGGGGTACCCATGTTCCGCTGGAGATCCCTTAGACTCTGAGGTGGTTTTGACGGACGGCAGGGAAGGCCATTTTCAGCGAGGCCGGCGTCCAGCGGCAGTTCCGGGGTTTTTGGGGTTTGGGGGGCTTTGGCTTTCGGGTGGGTTCAGGGTTTAGGGTTCAGATATTACAAAGGGGCGCCTTCACGGGCATCAAAGAGAGCTTCGCAAAAGCATGGGCAAGGGGTGCTCGGCGAGGGAGTCGTTGGTGACACTGAAGGCGCCCTTTCTAACAGTAACACTTGAACCCTGAACCCTCAGCCCTTAACCCTAAACCCTAAGCCTCCAGCCCCTAAATCTCAGCTATGGAGCCAGGCGTATCCTCAGAGGATGGTCGCTTCCGACAAGAGCAGGCCCCTGCTTGCTTTTGAGACCCTAAACCCTGAACCCTAAACCCTAAACCCTATAACCCGAAAACGTCAGTCCCCGCAGAGGCCCTCTCGAGTGCCTGCTACTGGGGTTTAGGGCGTGGGGTTCAGATGTACTGCTGCCCACAACTGCCCCCCAAAGAGTTCAATATCCATTAACTAGGGAATATTGCTTAATTTATATAGGGATCCTGAATAATGATTTACGGTATATTGCTTAGTTAAGGGGTATTGGGCTCTTTGGGCCTGTCTGTCCTCTTACCCCAAGAAATGCCGTTCACTACGGCCCGACGAACGCTTTTAGAATGCTTTTTCAAGCTTCCATCTTCGGACCCTAAGCCCTAAACCCTAAGCCCTAAGCCCTAAACCCTAAGCCCTAAACCCTAAACCCTAAACCCTAAACCCCAAACCCTAAACCCTAAACCCCGCGCGGGGATTGCGCCTTCCGAGACCCGCGTGCTGCAGGTCATCCTCTTGGCCATGGTGAAGGCCGTCGGGGGGATGACAGGGTTTAGGGTTTAGGGTTTAGGGTTTAGGGTTTAGGTTTAGGGGTTTAGGGGGTTTGGGTTTAGGGTTTAGGGTTTAGGGTTTAGGGTTTAGGGTTTAGGGTTTAGGGTTTAGGGTTTAGGGTTACAGGCCCTAGATCCCCCAGAGCGCCGAATACTCCTTAACTTGTAAAGGGATGCTGAACATGATTTAAGGGCTCTTCCTGAATTAAGGGGTGGTGGTGGGCCCTTTGTGATCCTAAGCCCTCAGCCCACGCAGCCGAAATATACCTTAACCTATAAAGGGGTCCTTAATATGATTTAAGGACTATTCCGTAGTTAAGGGGTAGTGGGTGGGCTCTTTGGGCCTAAGTCCAAAGCCCACGCAGCAGAAATCCTCACCTGGTCTGTCCGAGAGAGTCTGGGCTGAGAGTCTGGGGATGCGAAGCATGGCCCGGCTTCCTGAAAAAAGGCCGAGCCCTGGATCCTAAACGTTTAGGGTCTGTGCAGGAGCCCAGCAAACCCTAAACCCTAAACCCTAAACCCTGAAAACCCTAAACCCTAAACCCTAAACCTCAAACCCCAAACCCTAAACCCTAAACCCCGAACTCTGACTAAGAAGCCCGAGACGGCTTGCACGCATCTGTTCTCCAGGGTGAGGTGCCGGATCAGCCTGAGAAATCAGGGCCCCCCAAAACCCAAAAGCTTCACCCTAACCTTGAACAGCTTATGTTGTAGGGTTTATCTGATTGAACTTCGAAGACTTGTGAAGGATTCACTAGCTCGCTTAGTGGAGATTGTGAAGGACTCGTGGCTTGAGGAAGTGTGGGCTCTCAGCCAGGAGGGCTGAGGGCCGGTAGTGCTGCAAGTTGTCTGGCTGAGTGGCTCCCCCAGTCCAGATTCAAAAAAAAGGGCTTGGGGTTTATCACAATGGCAAGGGTGCATGTAACTCCAACATGCTGTAGTCACTGTAGTCCTGATGAAGGGAGCCCCACAAGTGCTAGTTCTTCCAACACTTCTCTGGAGACCTGCGAAACGCGCTTGTGAGGAGGGCCAGTTCGACGTCGTCCGGAGTGACGGTCGCCATCCAGGTGAGAGTCGGGGGCAGACGGACTTGTGCACGAAACACGAGCAGTAGGCTCTGCTGTTGCTGTTGGAGTCCGAAGTAGGGTCTCCCGCTGTGGCAAGGGTAGTTCATTAAAGAGCTCCCCTTAAGCCTAAAGCCTTCAATGTCGAGTTCCATGCCTGCGCCCTGAAGCTCTTGCTGAAAGCAGTGCGCGCCCTCTTGGGTTGTTCATCTCTTGCAAAGCGCTGATTCACACGGTCGTCGGGCTGATGTGGTGAAGAATCTCTTCAGCATATATATATCCCAAAACGCAACGTCCGCACACGTTGGGTGTGAGCGTCGACCTCAACCCTAAGCCCTCTGAGGAGTGCTGGGTGAAAGCACAGACTTTCTCGCCTGGCTTGTCAGAGATCTGCGCGACTGAGCCCTGAGCGTAAATGCACCCTAACCCCTGGCCCTAAACCCTTAACTCTAAACCCTAAACCCTAAACCCTAAACCCTAAACCCAAAACCCCGGCGAGGTGGCTCGCGAACTCCCACGGTGCCGGCGGGCACCGCTTTGGTTAAGCAGGCGCCGGTGCCCTGAGCTATGCTTGAAGGTGCATGGTACTTATTAAATCAATTATAACTTATAACTGTACTTATAGCTGTACTTATAGCTGTACTTATTAACCAATTATAACTTATAACTGTACTCATAGCTGTACTTCTAAGCCCCTTAAGTGCCCTAATATAGTGATAACTTGGGTTATAAGTAGAGTTATCATTGGTTTCCCAAGTACCATGAGCCTCCAAGTAGTGCATGTTTGGGGCTTCATAACCGGGACCTCTTGGGATGTTCCCCCGAAAACTAACAGTCCAGAATCGGGATGAAAATAGGGCGTGCTAGAACCCCCATGAAGGACTGTTAGTATAAGCGGGAACATCCCAAACAGGGACTTTCAAACGGGACCCCATAAACAAGAAGGGTTCCCTTCCAATTTCTGGCGGGACCTAGGCAAGGGCTTGGAGATTTTTCCCTGGGCGCCCGAGTGCCCATGTGCATGCTGCATGGCACTGCTTTGAGATCGGGGTCGTAGATACCCTAAACCCCCTAAACCCTAAACCCTAAACCCTAAACCTTTTTCCCCTAAACCCTAAACCCTAAACCCTAAACCCTACCTAAACCCTAAACCCTAAACCCTAAAGCCTAAAACCCTAAACCCTAAACCCTAAACCCTAAACCCTAGACCCTAGACCCTAGACCCTAAACCCTACGCTGCCTAAGTAGAAAAAGACCCTGCCACGATGGCTGAGGAGGCTGCGGACGGGGCGGCGCCGGACCTACCTTGAAGAACTGCAGAATGCACACTTTACAATACTGTTGGTTCGTAGGTACCCGATGTAATCACTTGCAGGGTATATATCGGGGGGTTTAGGGTACCTCGTTCCCTCATTCCCTACGAGCCAACGGTAAGAATGAAGAGATGTTTCAGATCTTCATGAAGGCCATGCAGTGCACCAGTGCATCTGGAGGAGACAGACTGTGGAAAGTGGCTAATCTCAAAACTACCCTATCCTGGGTGCAAGCATGAAGCGGGGGGAGTATCGCGAGTCGCGAAAGGGGGTTTCTGGCTTCAACGCGTGGCAATTACTCGTTCCTTCTTTCCCTTCCTCCTCCTCCTCCTCCTCCTCCGGCTCGTACGGGTCCCGAGAAGAACTCATCAGACAAGCTGAGGCCCACAAACTGGAGACGAGATTCTTTTGGGACCAAATAACCTGGGCATCGGCCCACCAAGAAAATGGGATGAGCACTAGTCACTAAACGACCACGACACCGATGGTTCTGTGGGACAGCAATTCAGGAATGAACTGAAGCTTAGATATATTATACCATGTCATGTTATATCATATGATATCATGTTACGTCATGGTTTGCTGTGTTCTATGTACTATGCTGCTATAATAGGTGGAGTCCGAATCCACTGAGGCGATTGATTTCGACCGGCTGTTCGGCAGAGCACTCTGACGTCTCTCTCCAAAGTTTGCTGACTTCCAATGCCCCCAGAACCCACAACCGTCTCGATAGAAAACTCCCAGTTCCATGACGTAGAGCAGCAACAACCCTAAACCCAAAACCCTAAACCCTGTCGCAGCTCCTCACTGCTGACAACAACCATTCGAAACACAGTCGGCACAGCCCCGCGTAGAAACGCGAGCTGCTGGTAGCTGTTTCCCAGCAGCTGGCTAATGGGCCAGTTGGCTTCATTAGGCTGGTGGTTTACCGCAAATGCGGTCGGATGGCATTTGGGGGTTGATCCTCAAACCTTAAGAACTCGAAGGCCATGGAGACAAAAGCAGAACTCATGAATGTCGTAGCTTGGACCAGCCCCCTTTGGCTGCCCTTGTAATGCGGAAGAGCAATCAGCAGGATGTATGCAGCGGATGTGAGTCATGGCGCCGCAGAGTATGATTGTATGGATAGGCCTTGCTTAGAAGCCGGCATTTTAGGGTAGGGGTTTAGGGTTGCGAAAAGGGTACTCATCGTTCCGAGTGTGTTTAGAAGAGGGTGCCGTTCGAGGGTGAGAGTCGATGAACTCTTCTCTCTGGCGTGGGCCTCAGAGCAGGCTTGGATCCTCGACAGCCCGCTGTAGAAAAGGGGGGGTAGGACTGGCCCGACTGGTTCTCAATGGGGCGAAAGCCCCATAGCTCAACAAAGGCCCGTCAAGCCCGAAGCTGTTAGCCCCTTTTCAGGGGCCCTAAACCCTAAACCCTAAACCCTAAACCCTAAACCCTAAACGCTAAACCCTAAACCCTAAACCCTAAACCCTAAACCCTAAACCCTAAACAGGGGCCTGGGCTCCTGGTGGCATTTGGAGCCCTTTCGCCTTGCCCTCCGCTGCTCGAACCGCCGGGCCGCTGGCGAGGCCAACTGTTCACGGGGTTTAGGGTTTAGGGTTTAGGGTTTAGGGTTTAGGGATTAGGGTTAGGGTTTAGGGTTGAAGGGGGATTAGGGTTGAGGTGTCGGGTTTTTGGGGTTTGGGGCTGAGGGGTTTGGGGTTTTGGGGGGGTTAGGGCTGAGAGGTTTGGGTTTCGGGTTTGGGGTTTCGGGTTTGGGGGGTTGGGGTTGAGGGGTTTTAGGGTTGAGGGGGTTTAGGGTCGAGGGGGTTTAGGGTTTGGTGTTCAGCGTTTAAAACTAGGGACACAGCAAGCTTGTTAAAAAAAGGGGGTTCGGGTTGAGGGTTGCGGGTGCAAGGGTTCGGAGCCTATGGGTTTAAGGCTTGAGGGTGTTGTTGTTGGGCAACAAAGCCTGAGGGCTAGCTCACAGTTTAAGGTGCCGAAAGGGTTTGTTGTTGGGTTGTCGGACTCTGGGGTTGAACTTTGGTGGGCCTGGGGCTCTTTCAGTGGGCTTCAGGGTACTTTGGCCGAAATGCGGGTTGAGATTTCAAGGGTCATAGGGGTTAGGGCTTAGTGTCCAGCAAGCCCGAGCATGAATCGCTCAGCCTAAGCTCTGAATCTCTAATCCTTAAACCCACCCCCCGAGTCCCCCAAAGCCACAGTGAACTAGGTGTGCTGCTTGAGAGCTCCATTCCGCATGTGCGAGGACCCAGAGCCTTTCCCCCACCTTTTTTTGGCGTTTCGGTTCCCTTGCAAGCCCCTTAACCAACAAGTACCTCGTGAGTCCTGTGTCATCGTTCATGTTGTAGACACTAGTTGTTCTCTGCCTAGGCACCTCCTTTGCACACCCAGACTCGGGGCTCGGAGAGGTCGTACATCACAAGGTAAGTGTGCTGAGACCAACCTTTTGCATTCTTCCCTTCTTTTTTGCGCCCAATACAAGGGCTTCTGGCTCCGAAATGATTTTCGGTCCTAAACTTGTGACTTCAACTTTTAGGGACCCTTGCAAAAAGGGGTCAAAGGGATGGTGCTGAGTCTGATGTGCAATCCCGATGTTCTGGCTCCGGGGATGCGCTGGAAGCTTAGGGTTTAGGGTTTAGGGTTTAGGGTTCCCACAAGCGGCCTCAGTGCAGGTGATGAGCGCAGCAGGCACCCTCTTCCGGAAGCCCGAGCAGCCCGGCTTTTTGGAGACTCCCAGAAGTCCTGGGTTTAGGGTTTAGGGTTTAGGGTTTAAGGTTTGGGTTTAGGGTTGCCAGACCAAATTCCCTGATCCCTAACTCCAGAGCGGGTCCTGATTCAAAGAAATGTCACAGCCCTTCCGAGAATTGGGCCTGGCAGTTTTCCAGCACCTCCTAAGCTGTTGAGGCCTGGGAAGCAGGCACGCAAATTGCATCCTAGCCTCTAATCTCGCGGACCCGAACTGTATCCTCAGCTCTCCCTAGATGGGGTCCAGGCCCTCGTGTTCTTCCCAAGCCTGCTGGAACTGCGACCCTGAACCCCTTGTTGTGTATGCTCCAGAACTTATTGCCCTCAAACCATCCCAATCGCTACCATCCCATCGGCTCAGGCCACGGCCGCTCTGAAGCCTTAGAACCCCTCAACCCTGAAGCCCCAGAAGCCCCAGCCAAATACCACTTCATCAAGGAACATGCCTGAAACGATCAACTTGTTGTACAGTATCTTTCCGCATGTTCATGTAGACGTGTTGTTGTTTCTTGTGAAACTGGTTCTGGTTCTTATGAGTTGGTGATTCTTACACAAGCGTAGATAAGCTATAGATACTGTACATGAGCCATCTATCTATGCGGGTAGTTCTCTAATTAGGTCCCTTTTCGGGTACCTCAATTAGTTGGGGCCACCTCATAATAGTAACGCCAAAAGGGGCCATGTCAAACTCATAACAATGAGTTCTGCTAAATAAATCGAGTGTTCTCTGCGAATTCAGGCTCCGCCCCCTGCACGGCTCCTGGCGTCTCGACCTTCGCGGGACGGAGCGGATGTCTTTCCCGTGTCCGGGCGAGCGTTCTGGTGGGATTCGCAGGATTGAAACACCTAGCTGGGGAATTGGTGATCGAAACTTTTGACAGAGCAAATTAAAACTGTGTTCTTTGATTCAGGGTCTCGGTCTCGGGCTTCATGAAAGCTTTATGTCTTGAGGGCGTGAGGCGAAGAACCCTGCCCCCATGCCACTCAATGCCCTAGTGCACCAAAAAAAACCAAGTCCGAAACTCCGCAAACTCCGTAAGCGCCGTAAACTCTGTCAAGGTCCGTGAGCTCCGTAAACTACACAGACCCTCAATGCGAAAGCCCCCAAGACCTGGGAACTGAGGATGCAGCTGCCAGATGGCTACGAGCCCTATGCGGGGTCGGAGGCGACTCGGAGATGAAGTCGCTCTTGACATCCCTCTCCCCCTTGAGCTCCCATAACTCGCTCACGTTTGCTCAAGGTTGGCTCTCTTCCTTTCATGCCCCCTCAATGCGAGGGACCCTGGCCCTAGACCCCAAACCATCTTAAGCCTGAAGCCCCAAACCCCAAACCATCCTAAGTTCGAAGCCCCAAGCCCTAAACCATCCTAAGTCCGAGGCCCCAAGCCCTAAGCCATCCTGAGCCCCAAGCCCTATAAAACCCCAGACCATCCTAAGCCTGAAGCCCAAAGCAACAGACCGCAAGGGTTTCAGTCCTGTCAGGACTGGGTGCACGAGCTCGTGAACCATGCGTCTCGGCTAGCAGGCAAGTGGATCCTTAATCGAGGCGTCGGAATAATTACTAATAATAGTCCCTTGTGGTCCCTTTGTAAGTATACTACAGTAAACCCCCAGCCCTATTCTAGTTATTCAGACCCCTATATTAGGTCTCTAAGGGTTTCTGGCTTTTGGGTCTTCTCTTTCGTGATTATGAAGCAAGGTTTAAGATGAGCTTCTACACCCAGATACGATGCGTAGGGCATGTAGTGTTTGGTGGTGGTGGCCATCCGAAGCTGGGTTACTCAAGCCCGAACTAAGAACCCTAAACCCCCCTAAAAACCCATAAACCCTCAACAGTACACCCAAAAGCCCTCCCTTCCCAGAGCCCCTCAAGCAGGCCGGAGAAGGAGCCACGCCTCTCACCTTTGCTCGGCTTGTCTCGGCTGGGCTACGCAGTTGCTAGTGAGCGCAGAAGCCACGCCATCGTACGAAAGGGAGAACGCACCTGTCCTGACACCCTTAAACCCTAAACCCTACACCCGAAACCCTAAACCCTAAACCCTAAACCCTAAACCCAAAGCCCTTTGCAGAGCCAGGCCCGTAACCCAGTCACACGCCGAAGCAAAGAACTCAGGACCTGCAGCGCAGCCGTCGCAAAAGCGAGCAGTTTGCCCGTGCGCTGCGCGGGTAGGGCGGCGCAAAAAGCCTGAGCATGCTTGTGGAGAACAACTTGGACCCAGAGTAGGCCCTTCTTCCCACCTTTATTTTTTGAAAGGGTTTCGGTTTACCCTTTTTGTTCCTAGGTTACTCCTGGGTCTAGACAAGGTTTAGGACCCGGCTGTCTGACATGACATGGATGTCAAGAAGTCCAACCATAGAAAGTCACGAAGAGGTACGGCTAAGGTGCCTCTGATGGGCCCTATGCTTATTAGCCGCAGCTTGCCTTGGGAACCGCAGTGGTGGACCCCTAGCCCTTATGAATGCCCTAAAGGCCCTAGACCCTTGAAACCCTGCACCATCATCACAGATGCTTGGCACACCTCAGCCTCTGCAGCCCTAAAGCCCAACCAAATACCCCCAAACACCCCCAAAACGCGCCCACATACCCCCAAATAAAGACTTGAAGGAGCCCAAATCTCCCAAACACCCCAAGCACCCCAAAACCCCTTCATCCCCAAAGACCCCCAAAGACCCCCGAGGAGCCCCAAATTTTCTGAAAGACCCCAACTACCCCAAATCCCTGCATACCCAAGAGCCTCCCCCAATCCGCTCCCAGGCGCAGCTGCTGCAGACTGCGCAGCTGCAGGCCCAACTGCAGGCATGGCCTCTCCAAGTCCCCCTATAAGGCCCGAAGGCCCTCAGGCCCTCAGGCCTTAAGACCTGAAGGGTTTAGGGTTTAGGGTTTGGGGTTTGGGTTTGGGGTTTAGGGTTTAGGGCTTAGGGTTTAGGGTTTAGGGTTTGGGGTTTAGGGCTTAGGGCTTCAAGATCCCAAACCTGTAAGCACACATGTGGAGACGCGTCTTGCCAGGCTCAGGCCCAGCTTCGGGCGCTCTACATGCAGCAGGCGAAAGTCGCGGCCCTTGAACTAGTTCGGGTTCATGAATGTCAGGGTTTCGGGGTTTCTGGTTCAATGTTGGTTGTATATGCTCATTGTGATGATTATGATTATCCTGGCCCGCCGGCATATCCAGTTATATCTATACAAATATGAACCCTAAGCCAGGTCTTTCGAGATTGACGCGTGGGTTTGGGCGCGTGCCTTGTGCTTGGGAGGGTTTGCTTCGTCAAGGGGACGGGGTTGCCCAGGCGGCCAAGATTTGGCTCTCCAGCAAGGAAGCCGCATGTGCCGCAGCTAGCCCTGCCAGCAGCAAGAGCCCTGCAACCTGAACTTGCTTTGCTGCTGTTGCGACCACACCACCAACACCACCCGAAAGTAGAGAACCAACCCCCCAGCCAGGCCCAAAACCCAGGCTGCCAGAGGGGCCCGAAATCCGAACCCTAAGCCCCGAAGCCCTGTAAGCCCTAAGCCCCAAACGCCGCGAAACTCCCGAACCCTAAACCCAAAACCTCAGGAGACCCTCAACCCTGCCTTCCGAGGCTCCGGCCCCGCCGGCGCCGACCGCCAAGGCGCCGGTGACGCCGGCGCCACCGCGCGCCTGGGGGGTGCGGGGCTCGTCATTTTTTGTTTGTTTGTTTGTTTGTTTGTGTGTGTGTGTGTGTGTGTGTGCGCGCATGTGTGTGCAAGCGTGCTTTGCATCTTCTGCCTGGATGCATATGTTTGAATTTCATCTTTGGTTCATGTATGCATCCATGAATGCATTTCTTAGTGCCAATTCGCGGAGTCCATCTCTTGTGGTTGGACCGATCCTCAAATAAGGCAACGTGGTGTGATGTGTTGATACACACACACACACACATGAGAAGCATTTAAATGCAAGTGCAAAGATACAGAAGTAACAAGCCAATACACGAATAACAAGAATGTATGTCTGTATCTGCAGGTTGACAAAAGAAGTAAGCACATAGATACATGCACACACACAGATATCAGAGAGATGAGTATATAGATATAGGTATAGTTTCGGTACGGATAGATACACATGCATATTCCACATATGTAATATGCACACACACACACACATATATATATATATATATATATACATACACATATATACATATCTGTGTGTGTGTGTCCACATTATATATGTGTATGTATGTATGTACGTACGTACGTACGTATATTCATATCTGTGTGTGTGCAGTAGACATGATCTGGTGTGGACCTTCGCGCCTCTGGCAGGGCAAAGGCCACCACGCGCCGCCCAGACCAGGGCAGCGGCCCCTCAGCGTGTGCGGGCTCAGAGGAGCTTTGGGTTTAGGGTTTAGGGTTTAGGATTTAGGATTTAGGGTTTAGGGTCTCTTCCGGGCGGATGCACAGAAGCCTGCTGCAGAAGGGTTTAGGGGCTTAGGGCTTTGCAGGATTTTCAGGGTTCTCGCGAAATGTGTGCCAAGGGTTCAAGGGGTTTGAGAGTAACAATCGTAGGTACCCCTTCCAATAAAGGAAGATGTGCGAAGTGTTGGGTCCTATTCGGGGTTTGGGGGTTGCATGTGCAAGTGATAATTGTCGGGGGTCCCTCTTCGTCTACAGCGATCCGGATGCCAGGAAGGAAAGAGGGTTAAGGGTTTAGAAGAAAGGGCTAAGCATGTTCCGAATGATGGCAAGCGATCGCTTTGATTTCGGCCTCAGGCAAGCAGCTTACACGGATTTGAACGTTTAAGTCGAGGTAGCACCCTAGTGGCCCAGACTCGCTGCACCCAAGCATGGAGTGGGGAGTGGCTCGGCAACTTTTGGAATTCAACCCTGCTGCCCTTGGAATGTTGGTGAGCAGGTAGGGTTGAAACATGTCAAGCAGGTTTCTAGGGGGCAAGCCTTCTAAGGAGCTGTGGTTGGACCTCCTGATTCACTTCTCCGACTTGTGCATCGGCGGCACCTTCGTCGTCGTGTTCCTGAAGCTGCGAAAAAGCAGATCAGCAGCCGGATTGTCCTTGCAGACCCTGGCGACTGTAGTTGGCGCGAGGGTCCTCCACTTGCTGAGCTGCTTGGCATGGGTTTAGCAGTTTAGCCTTCTGTCCATACCCTTCGGTTCAGAAAGCCTCGGTTGCTTTCGCGCTTTGCGCTGCATGCGGGCTTAAGTCTGAGGCCACTACATTGGGCTCCACTATCGCCCGAATGTGCTTCCGTGGCTGTTATACCCGGCCATTGATGTGGCAAGCGCTTGCATAGGCTGCGCTTTGCTTGTATCCTTCCTCTTCTACTACTACCCAAGCTACGAGAAGGAGAAGGACAACTTCGGCATACACATCTTCGAGCGGTTTGATCTTCTGCCGAAGAACAGCCCGCTGAAGACCAGTCCCGTGGTAGCGGCAAGCTTCCTCTATGCCGTTGTGGCGGTTCTGGCATTGATGTGGTATTTCGTGCGAAGATCCCAGCACGGCTTCTGGGTCAGCTATTTTTGTTGCTACTATGAGGCTATGGGTGCAGTAGCGCTGATACCGCAGCTGTGGATGTTCCACCAGGACAAGCGGGTTTCGCCCCTGCTGTCTTACTTTGTGGTGCTCACGGCCCTGAACCGCTTCTTCACGCTTTGCTTTTGGATTTGCTACCCGCGCGTCTTCCTCTGGCGGTATCCCGACAACCGCGGAGTTCAGATGGCGTCAGAGACGATGCACCTTGGAGATGCTTGGGAATATTCCTTTAACATTTGAGCAAGTAATGTACTTCCTAAGAAACTTGTAATTTTTGCTAGGGCTCCAAGCTTCTAGGAACATCCTGATCCTCTCGGACTTCCTCTTCTACTGGGCCCGCTCCAAGCTTCGAGGTGACACAGAGATAATTATTGGCGATGGAATGATGGTGTGAAGAGCGCACCTGTCAACACATTGGTTGCTTTAGGAAAAATGTCCAGGATCGTCCCCATGCTCACTTGCATCGAGCCGACAGCGCACTCACACTCTGGCAACTAAGGTAAAGCGGCAAGTGTGCTGAAGGTAGTGTGATGCTTGCATGTATTGTGCCTTCTGGCTCTCAAGAGTTAGGTTAAAGAACAGTAGATAGTTTCCTGTGCCGGTCCCAAAACCGACTTGACCCAAACGATGCAGCTTGGGGAGCTGTGGTTGGACCTCCTGATTCACTTCTCCGACTTGTGCATCGGCGGCACCTTCGTCGTCGTGTTCCTGAAGCTGCGAAAAAGCAGATCAGCAGCCGGATTGTCCTTGCAGACCCTGGCGACTGTCGTTGGCGCGAGGGTCCTCCACTTGCTGAGCTGCTTGGCATGGGTTTGGCAGTTTAGCCTTCTGTCCATACCCTTCGGTTCAGAAAGCCTCGGCGGCTTTCGCGCTTTGCGCTGCATGCGTGCTTAAGTCTGAGGCCACTACATTGGGCTCCACTATCGCCCGAATGTGCTTCCGTGGCTGCTATACCCGGCCATTGATGTGGCAAGCGCTTGCATAGGCTGCGCTTTGCTTGGATCCTTCCTCTTCTACTACTACCCAAGCTACGAGAAGGAGAAGGACAACTTCGGCATACACATCTTCGAGCGGTTTGATCTTCTGCCGAAGAACAGCCCGCTGAAGACCAGTCCCGTGGTAGCGGCAAGCTTCCTCTATGCCGTTGTGGCGGTTCTGGCATTGATGTGGTATTTCGTGCGAAGATCCCAGCACGGCTTCTGGGTCAGCTATTTTTGTTGCTACTATGAGGCTATGGGTGCAGTAGCGCTGATACCGCAGCTGTGGATGTTCCACCAGGACAAGCGGGTTTCGCCCCTGCTGTCTTACTTTGTGGTGCTCACGGCCCTGAACCGCTTCTTCACGCTTTGCTTTTGGATTTGCTACCCGCGCGTCTTCCTCTGGCGGTATCCCGACAACCGCGGAGTTCAGATGGCGTCAGAGACGATGCACCTTGGGGATACTTGGGAATATTTTTAAAATTTTGAGCCATTAATGTGCTTCCTAAGAAACCTGTATTTGTTGCTCGGGCTCCAAGCTTCTAGGAACATCCTGATCCTCTCGGACTTCCTCTTCTACTGGGCCCGCTCCAAGCTTCGAGGTGATTCCGAAGTGATCATAGGCCAGCAGGGGTTGGCTGAAATCCCCCCCACCCCCCGGGGTTTAGGGTTTAAAGGTTTAGGGTTTAGGGTTTAGGGTTTAGGGTTTAGGGTTTGGGGTCCCCCCCCCCCTTTACACAAAGAAGGTGTGAAGCCCCGTGTGTCTCTTCGGACTTGCCAGCTTTGGGGCTTTAGGGTCCAGAGACCTGGATGCGGAGGGTTCAGGGTCTGCGCGCTCTGGGACATACCCCTTGGGGTCAAATAGGACTTCATATGCATGAGCTCACTTCTAGGTTTGGCTCCCCGGGCTTCTCTAGCGCCCTCCAACCACAGGTAGCATGACGGGTTCATAACACAGGAACCGGAATGATTGCCAGTACTAGGCGTTTATAACCCCCGGTACAAGTATGCTTGATGCCACCCGACAGCTCCCGCATTCTTCGAACGTACAAACTGATCTCGTTTCACCATAAACGCAGCAGACTTGCGTCCCGCTTTGCCCTGAAGCCCATTCTAGTTCAAACCCCCCCGCATATTGGGCTGATGCAGACGAGTACTTAGGTTCTGCAAGAAGGGTGCTATTGCCTGCAACAACCCTGGTGCAGGTGATGGAGCGCAGATGGTGTGAGCTGCTTGAGAGACCTAGGGGTAGACCATGAGTCTTCCGGGTTTTTTTGCCGCATTGCAGCAGATAGAACTCTTAGCCTCTAAACCCAGCTTGAGCGGAGAGAATGAGTTTTGTGAATGGGGGGCAAGGGGCCCCCCCCCCCGCATGCAATGATGAGGAGCACATGCCTTCGCATCCTTCACATTGTCAGGCTGCCCAGGTTCTTCGATCGCGTTGAAGACCAAAGTGATCCTTTCAGGGCCTTGTGTCAGTGGCCCAAGCATAGCAGGCTTCAGGGTTTAGGAATTAGGGTTTCGGTTATCCCACCAGTCACCAGCCTGGTCACAACATGTCTCACGCGAGGTAGCTGTGAAGCTGGCTCCTCCGCACGATAGATTTCGCCGTGCAGCGGCAGATGATGACCGTCGCAGCAAGAAAAAATCTGGGACATTTGCACAGTTGCTTCCTCTGAGGAAAGTCATGGCGACACCCCCCAAGCCCCAAACCCTGGGGGGCCCTAGCGCTGCAAGCCTAGCAAACCCTAGCCTAGTAGACCCTCTCAAACCCGACTAAAAACCCGACTAACCCTACAAAAGCACTCTGAAACCCCAAGAGAGAGCTCACCCCGAACGCGTTGCCAAGGCCGCCCAGAGGGCCATCCGCGATGGAGACTTTCAGGCCTGAAAGCTGGAAAGGGAAAGTGGAATAGGGTTGAGGGCCCCCTGAAACCTCAACCATGTAGAAACTAGAGAGCGCATATGTGGACCCATGAAGCGTAGGTGTGTCTAGGACTGAGAAAGGGCTTGAGTGCCGCGAGGTCCAGCGACAGGCTGGCCTCAAAGCAGCAGAGAACGTGCAGGAGGCCTGTCGAGGGCTCCGGGCTTTGAGCTGTTGGTGGGGGCATTGCCTAGCCCTCCGCAAGCCTCATGCGGCAGCCCCTGGCACAAGCCCTGCTTATCCACTTAGGCTCAAGCCATCGGCTTCCCATTCCTCGCAGCCCCTTGGCCCTCCAGTCATGTCCCGAGCGCTTAGTCCCTGGTGCGTCTTTGGGCTGCTGCTGCAGAGCTCAGTGGCTGTCGCTGACGTGAAGAGCACCAACATCAAGTTTCACGAGGGCCTCCCTCGTGAGGAGAAATGGAAGTCGAACGGCCACATGGGCATCACGCTCTGGATGACGGGCCTCTCCGGCAGCGGCAAGAGCACCATCAGCGTGGCCCTGGAGCGCGCCCTCGTGGAGATGCAGTCCAAGAGCTACTTTGTGTACCGCTTGGATGGTGACAACTTGCGTTTTGGGCTGAACAGGGATCTTGGCTTCAGCCCCGCAGATCGCAAGGAGAACGTCCGACGCGTCTCGGAGGTGTCCAAGCTCTTCGCAGAGGCCGGGGCCATCGTCATCGCCGGCCTGATCTCGCCCTATGCCGCAGATCGCGACTACGCGCGCGAGGTGCACAAGAATGCCTCTCTGCCCTTCATGGAGGTCTTCGTGGATGCGCCGCTGGCGGCTGTCGAGACTCGAGATCCGAAGGGCCTCTACAAGAAGGCCCGGGAAGGCAAGATCAAGGGCTTCACGGGCATCGACGCTCCCTACGAGAAGCCCGTGAACCCGGAGGTGCACGTCAGAACTGACCAGCTTACAGTGGTTCAGTGCGTGAACGTGATTTTGAAAAAGCTTGACGAGTTCGGCATCCATTTGCAGCAGACCTTCAGGAAGATGGATGAGCCGTCAGGCGACTGTGTGGCCGTGCAGGAGAAGTAGATAGAAGCAGCCTCGGCTTTGGCAAAGCCATGCCGGCGAGCAGCTAACAAGCTCCAGCGACGTGTCGTGCGCCACACGGCACATCACGGCACAACCAGCGAGACCGCAACATCGCAACTCGCACACTTGCGGATGCGATTTCGTAGGTAGTAGCTCACTGACTCACTGCTGCCAGCGCGGCGGGGAGGTGGAAGTTAGTTCATTCCCGCGCTGCGCGCCGGTGACGATAGGCCTGCGCTTGCAGCATATTCGTGTCAAAGCTGCCGATAGGGCAAAAAAAGGTGGGAGAGCTAATTAGTCGCAAGGCTGTGATGAAGGGTGGTGATCGAGCGAGTCTGACTTTGGCTGCTGGACAGTAACGGTTCGCCTGGTTCGTTCGAGTTGCGACAGCCAAGAAAGATAACAAGCCCCCAGAGAGGCTTGTGAAGACGTAGCCCCTGAGTTTGAAGGCGTACGAGCTGGCAACGTGGGCTCAGAAGCAGCTCGCGCGCGCTTCGCAGCAGGTCCCTCCGGTGTCCTGCATCGTCTGCTTTGTTTGTGCTGGTGTGGTTGAGGGTGTAATGTAGGGGGGTCGGAATAATTACTAATAACGTTTTCTTATGGTCCCTTTATAGTTATAGTATAATTTAAGCCCCCAAAATCCTTTTCGAATTATTCAGGCCCCTATATTAGGGTGCTGTAGGGAACTCATGGCCCGACGCTTTCAGGATCTTGGGCGAACCCTATGAATGCAAAAAAAAGTACGCCCGAAGTGTCGCCTCCATATGAGGAACGAAGAGCACCAGTCGCTTGCGACTCCCTCTAGCTCGTTCTGCTTTCAAGCCTCTCCCAAACCCAAAGCCCTGAGCCCGAATGCCGCATCGGTTCAGAGGGATCTGCGTCTCCCGCGCCCATCTCCCGGACATCTCCACGGCCCCTACAGCAAGAGTCCAGCTGAAATAGGGCTTTCGGGTTTAGATCTCGGAGCGGTGCGAGTTGAGGGGGATTTAGGGGGATTCAGAGGGGCAAAGGTAGATGATGTGGGTAGTCACCACGACGTCACGGCCACACACATTCTTGTCCCTGGCCCACCATCTCGGCCGCATGGCCCCACCATCCAGCCATGATTCAGATGGGACTACCGGCCCTACCGCTGCTTTGGCTGCAGTGCAGGGTTTCGGGATGGGATGCCCTCAACGTTATGAGGCCCCCGCAGGGCCTTCGCAACCAAGCCCCAAGCCCCAAGCCCCAAGCCCCAAGCCCCAAGCCCCAAGCCCCAAGCCCCAAGCCCCAAGCCCCAAGCCCCAAGCCCCAAGCCCCAAACCCCAACCCCAACCCCAAACCCCAAACCCCAAACCCCAAACCCCAAACCCCAAACCCCAAACCCTAAACCCTAAACCCTAAACCCTAAACCCTAAACCCTAAACCCTAAACCCTAAACAAGAAGAAGTCCGCAAGGAAGCTCCTCTGGGAGTGCTACGGGTGCCCCGAGGGCGTGTTCCCTCCAGACCGATGCTTGCAGCTCCTCTGAGCTTGAGGGTGGTGGACGTTCGCCTCGACCCTACCTTTGTGGTACTTTACTGTAACTTTAGATCCTTACCTTTTTTGGGTTTATTGGGTTTCTTATTTCAGGCAGCGAAAAGCTTAATTTATAGCTACCCTCCTGAGTGCAGCCAAGCTACAACCCAGATATAAGCCTCCAAGCCTCCAAACCTGAAAAGACGTCACATAGGGGTCGGGTTTATTAGTTGACTAAACCCTAGAACCCTAAGCCCTAAACCCTAAAAAGCCTACGCGCCCGTGTGCCTAAACCCTGAAACCCTAAAACCCTAAAACCCTAAAACCCTAAAACCCTAAAACCCTAAAACTACTGCCATCATAGAGGCACTGCTATACGCACATGAGCTGGAGTACAGGGAAGTGGTCATTTACACAGACAGCCAATGGTCCCTTAACATGATCACAGGTAAGTGGCGCCCTAAAACCAACAAAGACCTGGTGCTCTTGGCGCAGACGCTAGCCTACGAAGCAGGAATCAAAACAAGTTTTCAGTGGGTTAAGGGTCATGCAGGTCACTACTACTACTGCATAGCAGATGGCTTGGCAGCACAGGGTAGGGATAGCAAAGAGTATAAGGGAGGCAGGAGACAACCAATAGCAACGCACGCCTCACAGACCACGCCCCCCACCATGCACGGCTCGCTCACCGATTTCCTCAACGCGGCCAAACATTCTGCCCAGGAACACTTCCCCCTGCAACAGCGCACCATTGCCAAACCCTGGATTCGTGAAGCCACGCTGAGGGCCCTGGCACAGGCCCGTGTTGCTCAAGCTGAACAGTCGGAGGACTGGAAAAAGTTGCGCAACCAGGCTAAAAGATTAGCGCGTAAAGATAGGGTCCATTGGGTTCATGAGCAACTGCTGGCTGATCCGGCAGGGACCACATCGCCAGTGTGGAACACGGTTAGACGTCAGCGTAAAGGTTTTCAAGGCCGCCGTACTCAGCTTATAGTAGAGGGTAAGCCAGTACCATGGACGTCAACCCATGTTGCTTTCCGAAATCATCTACAGGACACACAGTGGGGACAACCACACATCCCGGACCACTCCGCACAGAAACGCTCCACGAGATTACCCCTCCGTCAGCCAGCGCCGGATGAGCCCTTGTTTACCCGCGGCGAATTGTTGGATGCCTTGGGTAAAACCAAAAAGGGGAAAGCGCCGGGCCCCGATGGTATAGTTAACGAAATCCTTCAGCTTTTGGACGCGGAGGGCGAAAGGCGCCTGCTGGAGTTTTATAACGAAGTTTGGAACAACAGGACCACACCGCCAGATTGGTCTCACGCAACAATAGTTTCTATTTACAAGGGAAAGGGGGATGACTCGGACCCGGCATCATACCGCCCCATTTCCTTACTTAACGTTACCTACAAGGTGTATGCTGCAATGCTCCAAGCTAGGCTGGCTAGCGCATTTGATGAAAGACTTCGTCCACAGCAGTTTGGTTTCAGGGCTGGAAGGGGTACACGTCACCCCCTGTTCGTGGTCAGAAGGGCTATGGAGTGGTCGACCATGACTAACAGAAACCTACAATTACTATTTCTAGACTGGAAACAGGCCTTTGACTCCTTGGACCACACCGCTATGCTACAAGCGTTGCAGCGCTTTGGACTTTCACATAAGATGTTGGACAACATAAAATCTATCTATGCTAATCCAACGTTCCAAACAGTAGGTCTTGACCACACCGCCGTAGGACAAGTTAAGGCTGGAATTAGACAAGGATGTCCGCTCAGCCCCTACCTTTTCCTTGTTGTGCTAACTGTGATCTTCGAGGACCTGGACGGGGAATTGCAACAAAGGGGGGTCCCGACCAACACATGGTCAGAGGGGTTCCCGGTGGCAGATATGGAATATGCAGATGACACGCTACTCCTTGCTCTGACCACACCGCAACTCCAAAGCATTCTAAGCGCCCTGGAGGAGCTGGCAGCGGAATATGGTATGTCCCTAAATAAAATGAAAACGGAGCTCCTGGTACGCCCCAACTACTCCGAGCCTGCGCTGCGATTTAAGGATGGGTCAAGCGTCCCCGCAAAAACTGTAGTCAAGTACTTGGGTAGCATGATTTCCTGGACCAAGCCTTTCGAGACAGCTTTTTATCACCGGGCAGCTCTAGCTGAAGAGGCATTCAAAAAACTAAGACTTATATGGAATAGCACACTCTGCCTCAAAGAGCGTCTCAAAATCTTCCAGGCCACCTTTCTTCCCGTTCTAACTTACGGTCTAGACGCACTTACCCTAACCACACCGCACCTCAAAAGAATAGATGCATTTTACATTCGTTTCCTTAGAAGAGTAGTGCGAATTAAGGCCTCATATTACTCCAGAATCCCCAACGTAGAGGTCTATGAACAGGCACACAGACCACGCCTTCCATCCCACCTGCTCTCGGACATGCAATATAAAATGATGAGGGAGGTATTCTTGGCCCCTAGAAAGGAGGTATATCACTCTGTAGTCTTCGGTTCGGCTCACAAGGATCGGATTCTCAGCCAGGGACGTCGGCGGGGTATGCAATTTCCCTACTGGGTTGAAGTGGTCTCTCGCCAGTACTTTCCTCACATTTGTAACTCCCCCGACCACCCCGCCCTAGGACCTCATTTTCAGTACGCCCAAATACACAAGGAGCTGAGAAACCCCCAACTCGGGAAGACGCCAAAGCGCGCGGACTGGCGCGCAGGGCCATAGCAAAAAAAAAACCCTAAAACCCTAAAACCCTAAAACCCTAAAACCCTAAAACCCTAAAACCCTAAAACGCTAAAACCCTAAAACCCCAAAACCCTAAAACCCTAAAAGCCCTAAACACTAAAGGCAGCTCCAGGGGCTCGCCAGCCGCCCGGAGCTCAACGAGCAGCGGGGCGAGGCGTGTTGGGGGCCACCTTGCCCTCGCTTCGGCTCTGTGTTTTTTTGGCCTGGGGTTTAGGGGTTTAGGTGTTTAGGGTTTAGGGTTTAGGGTTTGGGGTTTAGGGTTTGGGGTTTGGGGTTTGGGGTTTAGGGGTTTAGGAGTTTAACGTTTAGGGGTTTAGGGGTTTAGGGTTTAAAAAGGGTTTAGGGTAGTCTTGCGTCGGTAGGGTTTATGGGTTTAGTGTTCGAAGACACCTGGATGCAAAAAGGGTTTAGGGGTTTAGGGTTTTCTTGGCTTTAGGGAGGGTTTTCTGAGGTCTAGGGTTTCGGTCTATCAGGTTTGCACTTCTTCTTTCCGGCACCGGCCTCAGTCCATGCATCAGAATGCGTAAGAGCCTGGTTTTTGGGAGTGTAGGCTTTGAGGCTGTGTTTGGAGTTTTGATGCTTGGTGAGCACATCAATGTTGTCATGCCCGTCCTACCTCGGGTCTGCGGGCTAGACATGCTTGGGCTAAGGATTCAGGCGCTGTCACGCTTCCAGCCCTTGAGCCCTCCAGCCCCTGAACCCTCCCTGGGCATGCGAGGCTCCATGTGCGAAAGTCGAAGCCCGGACCCCGCAACCTTTAAGTCCGAAGCTGCCAGCAGAATCTGCCAGGTGATGGACTGGCACGCTGAGTCAGGCTGTTTTGACCATTTAAAAAAATCCAGTTGGCTGACGGGTTCATAGCAGGAGGGTCCATTTCTAGCCCCTCAAAGGTCTGTATAACAGACCTGTCTAACCCATCGGGACTTGTGTTGTCGGGGCTAGGGCACGTAACTTGCATGGTTTCGGATCTGAGTCGCCTGCCCCAAGCCGCAAGCCTCCAGTCTAGCAAAGGAGATGCTGCAAAGAAGCCAGTAGAGGCCTAACCGCTACTGTCGTCAGAGTCGTTTACCTCCTGAAGCCTGGACTCTCAACGAGCTTCGAACTCGCTGCAGGGCGCTTCATCGTGTCCGTCGCCTCGGAGAAGGTGAAGGTGGATGTTTGGGGCTTTTGGGTCTTGGAGGCTTTTTGGGTTTGGGGGTTCAAGGGTATCGGGGCTCACCCTAAACCCTAAACCCTAAACCCTAAACCCTAAACCCTAAACTCTAAACCCTAAACACCCCCGAAGTTTCTCTGAACAGCCCAAGAGGTCCAAAATTTTTAAGCCCTGGCGTGACCAGGTCAAGCCCGCCAATCTCCAGGCCAAGGCGCTGCAGTGCTCTGGGCCATCGGAAAACTTCACACCTTCTCCATGTGGGCGAGTTCAGGGTTTGGGGTTTCGGGGGTTAGGGTTTAGGGTGGGGTTTGGGTTTGAGAGTTGAGGATTCTGGCGTTCTAGAGTTTCAGGCTATTGTTTCTGAGGGGTGTTTGGGTTGATTGGGCAATCTTGAGGCTTGAGGTTTGGGCCCCACCGGTGGAAGAGCGTCTGAACTCTTAAACCACCAATTCGAATGTCGGAGGACGCCGGCAGCGACTGCTGGCCTCGTTCCGAGGCCTCAGGGTTGAGGGTTTAGGTGTGGGAGGTGCACGGCTTGTTGTCTGATGTTTGCATGCTGGTCGGGGCCTTTCGCACCTAAGCCCTGCAAAAAACTTAGCCCGTGCAGTGTTGATGCACGAATTCCGCGACTAGACTGACATCTGCCTCGGGCCGTCTTTTGGGATGAGTACTGGCGGAAGGGGGACGGAGGACTTCCCCCGCCACATCCTTCCGCTAGCCTAGCCCCTTCATAGGCAAGTGTCATCGTTCCCTGAACCCTACAGGGTTTAGGGTTTAGGGTTTAGGGTTATAAACCTTAACCCTGAACAGCTCCCTGAGTTGAATCCCTGTTGCTAGCGGGGGTGGGACCTGCGCGGCACCCTTGGTACATCCAGGCACACCTTGGCCCACTGCCTGCCTCGGTGGCACCTCGGCTTTGACCTTCCTGTTTTTGTTTTTATGTTTTTTTTTTTTGGGGGGGGGCGCGGGTGGGGGGGGGAGGGGTGGGGGGGGGGGAGGTGGGCGGGGGTGGGGGGTGGGGGGTTGGTTTTGGGATGTTTTGGGTTTGGGGTTTGCGGTTTAGGGACTTGGGGTTTTGGGTTTAGGGTTTAGGATGGTTCAGGGTGTAAATGGAGTCGCCCTGCTGAGAGCTTGGGGGCCTTTTCTTCTGGAGTGGCCTTTGCAGTCCCTCCGTACTTGCACCTCGGACTCCTCAATCTGGGGAGACCCTAAACCCTAAACCCTAAACCCTAAACCCTAAACCCTAAACCCTAAACCCTAAACCCTAACCCCTAAACCCTAAACCCTAAACCCTAGACCGCTCCTCGGAGCTGCACTGGGTGCCAGGCGTTGCGGGTGGGCCTCGCGCTGCCGGCGAGGCCTCAGATGGTTGAGGGCTGAGAGCTTCGGGGTTTAGGGTCTAGGGTTTAGGGTTTAGGGTTTAGGGAACCGGTGTGATAGTGGTGTGATAGAAGCATGCGTAGAGTGAGCTTTGCTGCCCCAGAGCAGCCCTCCGAGTAGTTCCTCAACGATTCTGCGACGATCAAACGCCCCTCCACCACAAACCCTCAACCCTAAACCCTAAACCCTAAACCCTAAACCCTAAACCCTAAACCCCAAACCCCAAACCCCAAACCCCAAACCCTAAACCCCAAACCCCAAACCCCAAACCCCAAACCGCAAACCCCAAACCCTAAACCCTAAACCCTTCTAAGCCCTCGGCCCTCAACCGCAGCCCCACGGACAGGAGCTGCGCCGCTCTCAGCGCCGCGTCGCGCGCCTTGCGCCTGGCGCTCTGGCGCAGCTCTGAGGCCTCGCCAAGGGGTCCAGTTTAGGCTTAAAAACCCTGAACCCTAAACCCTAGACCCTAAACCCTAAACCCTAAACTAAACCCTAGACTTAAGGGGTGTAGATTCTCAGAGTGGGCCAAAGCCCTAAACTCTACACGATAAAAACCTGAAACCCTAACCCCAAACTAACTCAAAATCCCTAAACCCTTGTTGCATCTGGACTGGGAGCAGATGCCGGAATGAGCGCGGCGCACGGCCAACAACAGTACTAAGCCTGACACGCCAGTACTGCGCTGGAATGATTTCAGTTATCGCAATGGTTACAACCACCAAACCACCCGCAACTGAGGGTTCTCACATACTTCCCACTCCACTCTACCACGAAACTACTCTTTTTCCTGAACCCGGACTCTTGATGAAACTATTCAGATTCGGGGCTGAGGGTACTCCGCTTGCTCTTGTGGCTTGCGCACGGCTGCTCGGAGAGCATTTTGCTTTGCATCCACTTAGCGAGGTCCGATCGTCAGTCGTAGGACAAGAGGGGAACATCGCTGCAGTGTACACCACAGTCAGAGACTGCAGCACGTCAGCTGGGCTGGCGCGAACTCAATCACACGGGAATCAAGCAGCAAGCAAAATTGCCAATCCTGCGACCCCTTAGTTTGGAAGGGGGATTGGCCCTAAGGGGAGAGTCCCTAAAATGGGCACTGCTTCTGCAGATGCCAAAATGCACGGGAACATCGGCACAGCGTTCAGTCACGCTGCGGTTTCAGCAGGCTTGTCATGCTCAGAGAGCGTCGGTGCAAACAATTATAGGCAGATTCTACTATTTGCGGGTCTACATTAGGTTAAGACTCGTACCCCTAAGGTTGTGCCCCTGAAAATAGCCCTTATACTACCCTAAGGATCTTTAAACAAGGTCTCCGAAACTAAAGGTACAACTTACAACCTTAAAGCCTATAAACCCTAGACCCTAAACCCAAACCTCTAGAGGCTTAGGGTTTGGGGCCGTTTCCTGCTGCACAAACTGGACATGGCTCCAGGCCCAAGCCGTTGTTTTCTTTTCTCTGGTCAGCATGATCGTCTTGTCAGCAAGAGATCCACATCTGCATACATATATATATATAGATGTAGTAAAGCGTCGCTTCTCTCCCCCCCCGCGGTCGCAGTTAAGGGCCTATAGTGAAAGCTTTTCGCCATGGACGCACCCTGGCATATGATGGGGGGCAACGTCGTCGTGAAAAACACGTTTTTGCACGCCACCACGTCGGCTGGAGCCAGGAGAAGGGCTTCCTCCTATCCACGAGACAACTGTGTGATCCCTGCGATGCCTTGTTCTGAGAGCTCTGGGACAGGGCCAGCCTTTTCAGCTGAGATGTGCGGGCAGACTTCGATGGTGTTGCGCAACATTCCCAAGAGTTTCACTCGAAGCATGTTGTGCGATCTCCTGGAAGAACATCGGTGCCTTGAGGAGGTGGATTTCTTGTACCTCCCCATTCGGCACAGGGATGGCCGTTGCTTGGGGTACGCCTTCATCAACTTCACTACGTCAGCAGCTGCCCTCTCGTTCCGCGGGCACTTCCACCACATGGAGCTGCCTTGCTCGCTGGGGTCTTGCCCGGAGGGGACTTCGCTCCGAGCGGGCGCTGGGCCAGCTGTGGTTCTAGTTGTGCATGCAAACACACAGATGCAGAATTTGGAGGAACTCCTTGCAAAGTATACCGACAGCCCCATCTTGCATCCTCGTGTGCCGGAGTGGTTGAAGCCGATCCTTCTGGAGAATGGAAGGCAGGTTCCTTTCCCATTGCCAACCAGGCCGGTGGAGCCCCCTGAGTTGGCGCGGTGGGTGCAACGACGCCGACCGGGTATGTTGGGGACAGGGCTTAGGGTTTAGGTCTTAGGACCAAGAATCGGAACATTTCTTGTGGTCCACATGCCTTGTAAGGGTTGCAATCTGATCCCAACTTCTAGGTTCATTTGGGGGTTTCCAAAAAATGGGGGGGGGGGGGTGTACCCTTGTTGGGGTTCCTAGAATGCATATTATAGTATTTTGGGGTATCTTAGTGGTACACCCCTATGTTGGGAAATGCCGACTTGGTCCCCAAAGTACCTGGCTGTGCGATTCAATCCAAATGTCATTTTGCCTCCAGTGTGAACAAAAGCCCTACACACTTGCAAATCTACCCTAAGCCCTAAACCCTAAACCCTGAATCCTAGACCCTAGATCCTAGACCCTAAACCCTAAACCCTGGCTCACCTAGGCGGGTGGCTCCGTAAACCCTAAACCCTAAACCCTAAACCCTAAACCCTAAACCCTAAACCCTAAACCCTAAACCCTAAACCCTAAACCCTAAACCCTAAACCCCAAACCCCAAACCCCAAACCCCAAACCTTAAATCCTAACCCCTTAGCCCTAAAGCCTAAAGCCTAAACCCTAAACGCAAGTCAGCGATGCTGGTTGAAGACGTGGAGGCTGTTGACTACAGTTCCCGAATCCTTTCTCCCCTCCAGTTGGCCAATCGTCTTGGCATTTTCAGATGGGATGCTGCTTCTATGGTTTCAGGGTATAGGGTTTGGGTCTAATTTAGGGTTTAGGGTTTAGGGTCTAGGGACTGTATCCCAGATTGCTGGTTAAGGAGACTTCGCTCTGTGCGCCAGTGTGCAGAAAGAAGGGGGGCTGGGGCCTGGCAAAGTCTGCGGCGCACATGGAACGTCAGACCTCCGATGTCTTGCGGAATAGCAGAAACACTGCTCATGGAGGGACTCGAAGGCTTTGTCCCTAAACCCTAAACCCTAAACCCTAAACCCTAAACCCTAAACCCTAAACCCTAAACCCTAAACCCTAAACCCTAAACCCTAAACCCTAAACCCTAAACGACCTAATGCCGTAGCACTTCAGACTCAAGGCCCACCCCCTCGTTCCAGCTCAATTTGGAATGCGAGTGCGGCAGGTTGAGTCTTTGATTTTTTCCTCTTAGGGTTGAGGGTTTAGGGGCTTAGGGTTTGGGGTTTCGGGTTTAGGGTTTAGGGTTTCGGGTTGAGGGCTTCACAAAACCACCCCAATTGCCCCAAAGTCCAAGCTCCCGGGGCTTGCGCGATGGGAACATCTTGCGCACTTGCGCCCCCCTGGCTTGCCACCCAAAAAACAACATGTCACCGTGAACGATCAAAGACTCTCGCATTGCCTTGCGCTAGGCAGCCCGTTTGGGGGTTTACGATATGAGGGGCTGCCTTAGTGGGGTCCCTTAGTAAAAGGGAATCCTACTATTTGGGGCCCTCGTTTAGGGGTCCCCCAATTTTCGTACACCCCCATCTGTATTTGCACCGCCCTGAGTCCTGGGCACGAGGACGGAAGCGGCCTGTGCTCTTCTCACAGCATCCCGCTTGTCCGCGGGAACCCTCCCGCAAAATCCGATAAACCCACAACCCTAAACCCTAAACGCTAAACCCTAAACCCTAAAACCTAAACCCTAAACCCTAAACCCTAAACCCTAGTATGGGACCGAAATGAGCGTGGAGCAAGCTCGCAGCCCTTGGCTTCCCGATCGGGTCGCCGTGATCTTGTCCTCTATTTTCGTATTGTTGTAAGCCCTAAACCCTAAACCCTAAACCCTAAGCCCTAAACCCTAAACCCTAAACCCTAAACCCTTGTGAAGCTCACACTGTACAGTCCCCGCTAAATAGCGCCGAGTTCGTATCTCCCCAAGTTTCCTTAGTGCTCTAACAGTCTTTAATTCTGCAAACACCGCAGGCGCCTTGGGCACAAACCCAGAAAAGAGCTGCGCAGTAGACCGCAGTAGTCAGTCCTCCAAAGCACTAAACGCGAAACCCTTAACCACTAGCATTATTGCCAGGACCCAGAGTAGACCCTTATTCCCCTTTTTTTACGTTTAGGTCCCCTCAGAAGCCCCTTGGAGCCAAAAAGGGCACCCTTTTTGTTTCTAGGTTGATCCTGGGTCTAGATTGTTTATTGCAATTACTAAGGAGTAGTATGGCTATTGTTTCCGTTCCTTCTTTTCATCTTCAGCTCGTATTGTCCTTGTGATGGTTAGTGTTATCGGCAGTGCGCCGCAGTCTGTCTCTTGACACTTTCATGTCCAGCGGGTAAGCAGCACTATTGCAATGACATCTACTCTTCAGTTTCCATGATGGAGTGCAGGGTTTAGGGTTTCGTGTAAACCCTAAACCCTAAAGCCTAAGCCATAAAGCCTAGACTCCAACACCTGCATGGGGGCCAATCAGGCTGGCTCCAAGCAAAGTTCCTTTTCCAGTTCCCGGTCCCATACCCTAAGGATCCATGTGCCTATATGGTGTTGGGCACATGGATCCTTAGGGATACCTGCACCCGTTCCAGCTTTGCAGGGCAGAGACGAAGTCTTGGTAGACCAGTGGTGCCCTTTACCCTTTTTTTGGTTCAAGGTTCCCTTGTAAAGTAACCAACCCGAAGAAGGGTGCCCTCATAATAATATGGTTACTGGGCTACCAAGAAGTGTTCCGACCTCGAGTGGTTTTGCGCTCGTGCTGTAGTGATGCGGATGTTTCTCTGAAGCATAGATTTTGCTTTGCATCTCGACGTGAAAATGAGGATCTCGCAGGCATGTCCGGGTCGAGAGCAATGCTCCAGTTCCTGTGCCCCGACATCCCTGAACCCTAAACCCTAAACCCTAAACCCTAAATCCCCTGAACCTGGGTCTTCGCAGTTCGATCGAAGACCTTGGCCCTGTAGTTTGCATGACTCCCACGACCCCCACATGAGACGCCCCTTTCTTGGGTAGTATGTTCTGTTCCTTTGCTGTTCCCGAAGCTGATTGCGAGGTCTCTAGGCAAGTAAGTAGGGACAGGGCCGAACATCGTGGTCGATGTTTTGGGGGCGCGGATGTAGATCTCAAGTTTTGAGAAAGTTATTGCCAAAGGGGTTTTAGATTCCATTTTCGGTTTTGTTGGGCTTGGTTTGAAAGTGCCACACACTGCCTATACCTTCGAGAGAGAGAGAGAGAGAGAGAGAGAGAGAGAGACAGAAAGACAGCGATAGAGAGAGAGAGAGAGAGAGAGAGAGAGAGAGAGAGAGAGCGAGAAGCAAAGAGAGGCGGAGGGCGAGACAGAGAGGCAGAGGAAAGCGTGCCACCCCTACCGCTCCCCCAGAGAAGAAGAAGAAGCAGAAGAAGAAGAAGAAGAAGAAGAAGAAGAAGAAGAAGAAGAAGAAGAAGAAGAAGAAGAAGAAGAAGAAGAAGAAGAAGAAGAAGAAGAAGAAGAAGAAGAAGAAGAAGAAGAAGAAGAAGAAGAAGAAGAAGAAGAAGAAGAAGAAGAAGAAGAAGAAGAAGAAGAAGAAGAAGAAGAAGAAGAAGAAGAAGAAGAAGAAGAAGAAGAAGAAGAAGAAGAAGAAGAAGAAGAAGAAGAAGAAGAAGAAGAAGAAGAAGAAGAAACCGAAGCAGCAGCCAAAACCCGACAAGCCTACAAAGCCCCATAACACTTTTCGTAAAAAACACTTTGCAAACTCTGTAAAGCCTTATAAAAACTCTGCAAAACCGTATAGCAACTCTGTAAAACCGTACAACACCTTGTAAAAACCCTCAGCACTCTGTAAAGCCGTACAAAAACCTTGAAAAAGAACAATCCTTCAACAGGGCCACCCCCTCGGAGTTTAGGGTTTCGAGTTTAGGGGACCACCCCCTTACTTTCGTAAACCACCATTTCCTGTTACATGCCTCGGCCTCAGTACGGGTTCAAAAGGGGTACAGGCGACGGGAGTTGGCACTCGAAGGCCAACAGCAACCCCAAGCGTGTCTCGCGAACCTTTCAGAAATTGCACAACAACTTCTCAAGCCCGCCTAGAGAAAGCCAAATTTTTCGTAAACCCTAAGCCCTGTGGCTAGTCGGGTTGGGAAAAACCCTAAACCCTCTAGGCGGAGGGGCTTTGGCTGGCTCTGGCTCGGCGTGGCCTCGGTGAGGCAGCCGTACCTCGGCGGTGAGCTGTCACCTTGCTTAGTCGTAGAGTAGGTAAGTTTAGGGTTTAGGGTTTAGGGTTTAGGGTTTAGGGTTTAGGGGAGCCTGGGTTCAAAAGGGTGGCAGTATACTGGAGAGCCACCCACCCAAAACCCTCAAGCCAAACCCTAAACCCCAAACCCTGACCCTAGCCCCAATCGCGAAAAGGTCGACACGGTGCGCCGGGCGCGCCTCGATGCCGCAGGACCTGTGGTCTACCGCAGCTCGGCAAGGGAGTCAGGGTCTAGGGTTTAGGGTTTAGGGTTTAGTGCTCAAAGTTCGGATGATTCGCTGAGAACCCCAGCAAAACCACTTGGTTGCGCATTGACTTACCTCAAGGATGAACGCTTGGCTGAGAAACGGGAGTTCAGGGAGAAGAGAAGGGAGCGTAGGGAGACCCCTTCTACCAGTACTAAGTCACACCTGTGATTGCATCCCCTGCTTGTATAGAATCGCGGGAAGGCTCTGCTATCAGGTTGCCGGCCCGTGCTCAAAAAAGGGTTTAGTTAGGGTTTAGGGCCCCTAAACCCTAAACCCTAAACCCTAAACCCTAAGCCCTAAGCCCTAAACCCTAAACCCTAAACCCTAAACCCTAAAACCCTAAACCCTAAACCCTGAACCCCCACCTCAGACTTCCCAAGCCCTCAGCTAGGCATCGCACGGGGGCTGAAGCGACTCTTCGATAAAAGCTTCGAGCTGGTGGAAGGAGGCGGGGCATCCGAATTGATTGTCTTGAAGTGGTTTAGGGTTTAGGGTTTAGGGCTTAGGGATTAGGGTTTAGGGTTTACGGTTTCGGGGGTTTGGATTCAGGTGGTTCTGGCAGCGTCAGGGAGCGGCGGATGCAACGAACCCTCCACAGTAGCCTTGTGCTTCAGGCGTCGACCGGAACGGCAAAGGGTTCTCTGTGGCCTGTCTGCAGACAGGGTGTTTTTCCTGAGGGACTCTTCTGGCTTGTTATGAGACACCCAAGCCAAGCTGCCAGCAGCCTTGTGCAGTGCTGTAGCAGGACGTTCCCAAAAATAAACACGCGAGACTCTCGAAGCCCGCCCCCATTACAGCCAGCATTACGGGCCGAGGTCGTGGCCTGCCCCGTCGCCCGAAATCTGGTGCCGCTGGGCTGCAAAATCTGGGGGATGTAAGGAGGGACCCCTAGAAGGGATCCTGAATCTGATCCCCCTTTTTTCGCCCCCAAAATATACATTATCTAGTCCAAGGGTCCCTCCTTTTGCCCTTGAAGAATGCAGGGCCAAGATTTAAGGTGCCCCCAAAGCTCCTTCGCGAAGCAGGTGTCGGGTTTCGGGGTTTCGGGCTTGGGGTTTAGGTGGTTCAGGGTTGAGAGTTGAGGGTTTAGGGCCCTATACCCTAAACCCTATACCCTAAACCCTAAACCCTAAACCCTACCGAAATCCTAACCCTGGCACCCACGACCCTAAGCCCTACAGCCTGGATCCCAAGCTTTCTGGCCCAAGCTTCTGAGCGCCCCCCCCCCCTTGTTTGGCTCCTTCGGCGGTGTCCTCGGCCCGGAACTCAATGATGACGGGGGGGGGGGGTTCAAAAGGCTTGCAGGGTTGAGGGTGTGGAGCTATGGGGCTCAAATTTTAAAGCTCCAGACATGTCAGAGAGGTCCCTGGTGCAAGAAGGGGGTGTAAGGATGCCTGTGTAAACAAGGGTCTAGGGTTTGCTTTCCCAGATGTCTAGGTTTCAGCTATCGCAGTCAATTCTGCCTGCCCACTTGGGCTGATCTGCATCGCGCCCCTGTTCAAGAAGAACAGGTCGACAGAGCATGCGGAGAGGGGGAGGAGGTAGGGGTCTGAGGAGTTATGGAGGCACAAGAGCACTACACCCCCCGATTTCTGAGGTGAACCATGGCGCATCGCATCCAAAAGATTGAGCAGCATGTGCTGGCCGGCGCGCCTCGGCAAGAGACCTATGAGCCGAGACTAGAAGAAGTCTTGGATCTCGGTTCCGAAGCCTATAAGGCTGATGTCTTTGTGACTCCAGACATTGACTCGTGGGCCTTGCTGCCTTGTGTGCGAGAGCTCGAAGCTCTAAAGCTCCAAACCCTCCTAAAAGCGAAGGAGGGGATGCGGCACCCTCTCTCTCCCTAGAGAATCCCTTAAAGGGTAATATATACAGATGTATCCAAAGGAGGGGATTAGGCACCTTATATCACCCTATATCATTTCTAGAAGGGTATATCCTGCATATCACTTACAGGGCATATCCTATATAATCCCTTAAAGTGTATATAAACAAATAAGTATCGTCGGAAACCTTGGACCCAGACACAAACTAGGTATCAATTTTTACTTGGTTTAATATGGAGCCCTAGTTATAAATGTTGAAAACGACACCCAACCCGTGCAGTTCTCGGAGGATGTGGCCGTCTCCGGTGGCCTCGAGATGCGGGGCGTCGCCAGCGCGGAGGACGCGGACTTCGATGCCCGCGTGGCGGCCATGAAGACCTGGATCCTCGGCGCTGCTGAGGGCTCTTAGGGCTTGGGACAACAATGCCCTAAACCCTGAACCCTAAACCCGAAACACCAAACCCTCTGGACCATGGGGGCTGTGAGCTTGTCACATCGTGTCCTCAGCATTTTCCGGGTTCATGGGGTCACTCTGCTGGTCTGGACACTGGGTCTGCGCACCCATCCCTCGTGGCATGACGTGCGCCAGCTCCCGGATGTGCGCCATGTTGCAAAGATCTTTGCCTACTCATACTGGGGCCAGTTGTTTGACGGCCTTGCGTGCACTATGCAGTGGAAGTGGGTGGGCCACACCCTGCGGTCCTCTGCAGCCGCCTTGGTCAAGCCGTTCTTTGCCGACGGGTGCCACTCTGATGTCAATGCCTATGGCCTGCGCCGGGCCAGAACTGGACCTGACAACACCGGCATGCGCCCAGTCGCCAAGTTCCTTCAGAGCCGGGGATTGGACTTGGAAGTTGTGCGGGACTGTGCGCAGTGGGCCTCGCTGCTCCCCCAGTACCGAGCGTACTGGGGAGTGAATGCTCGTGAGCCCGGTGGCAATGTGCAGTTGTGTTCGCCGGAGCTTATGTCGTGGGAGGTGCGCTGCCTGCAGGGCACGGTGCATGGAAGCATTACTGTGCTTGTGCGCTACAGCGAGACTTGCGGCATGATGCAACTCGCCCAGTTGCGCCGAGTTGAGGGATGGGTTCTGCACCAAGCTGGCATGCGAAGTGTGGTTGCCGATGCGGGCTCTTTTCTGGGCGAGGCGTGGAACCTCGTTGTTGGAGAGCTTCTCCCTGCAGTCATGACTGATTGCACGAGACATGTCCGCCTGCACTGGGATGGTTTGAGTAATAGTGCCCTTCGTTTGTTGCCCAACACGTGTCAGGCCCTCTGGATGAAACGGGTAGTGATAAAAGTTTCAGAGATCGGCCTGAGGTTGCCCTCTGATGCAGGGGTGGGGGTTGCTTGGCTGGTTGCACTAGCGTGAAGCCTGCTGCCGCAGAGAGTGCTTGCAGAAACCCTAAACCGCAAACCCCAAACCCCAAGTGCCGAGCCCCCCTGTTATCCTTGATAGGGTTTAGGACTTCGATGCAGGGTTTTTAAGGCTCAGGGGGTCCGAAGGCCGGAAGGGCCAGTGCTGACCCTAGGGTCTAGAGACCCCCTCCAAGGATGGGTGCGGAGCGGTTCAAGTACACCACGCGGCCCTACAAGGCCACCAGGGTTTAGGGTTGACTCGAGCCCGCTGACGTAAAGAGTCTGGGTTCAAAAAACGGGTTGAAAAAAGTGGCAAGCCTGTTGCAAAAAGGGTTGAAGAAAGGGTTTATGGTATATATACACATACACATGCACATACATACATATATACATGTACATACAATGTCTTTACAGAGGTTATACATGGGTTCATATGAGGAATCATTGGGGCTTCTGTATTGCAAGAGCTGCCGTTGAACCCAGGGCCCACATAGCCGCGCGCGCGACCCATTACCTCTTAATTGAACGAATCTTCTTTCAAGACCAGAATCCTAAGCCCTAAGCCCTAAGCCCTAAGCCCTAAGCCCTAAACCCTAAACCCTAAACCCTAAAGCCTAAAGCCTGGCTGCAGCTCGGGGTTGTCGAGTCTGCAGAGGGATTCAGGGTTTGGGGATTCAGGGGCACGGCTTTGTCACAGTTGCGCAGGTCGAGGACGTGGTGAAGCTCCAGGGCACCATGCCCATGTACTTCAACGGCGCCAAGGTCTCCGACAAGCTCTACAAGATGCTCCGGGACCACCAGGCTGGGGCCTTGGGGTTTTGACGGTTTCCTGGAGGGGGGAGTGTTTGAGTAGCCCTCAGGGTTTAGGGTTTTTGGGTTTAGGGTTTAAGTCAGATCAAGCCATGTCAATGGAGAGTGCAGGCCAAGGGAACCTGCTCCCACACCTTCGGGGCCCTGGACACCGTGCAGGCCAACGGGAGGGACACATTGAGGGAGGTTTGGGGTTTAGGGTTTAGGGTTTAGGGTTTAGGGAGATCTGGGGCCCAAAGTGCCTGCCCACAAGCACGTCAGGTTTGACACTTTTGGTGAGAAAACCCCCTGACCTGACGGTTCAAATTGGCATGCACAGTCATTGCGAAGATTGCCCCGAACTGCAACTCCAGATCCTACAAACAGTGTGGCGCCCTAAACACTGAACCCCTAAACCCGAAAACCCTGAACCCTGAAACGCTAAACCATAAAGCTTAAGGGTCGAGGTCGTCCAACCCTTCCAGGTCACGCAGATGGCCAAGTACCTGACCTCGGTGTACGTCAGCGGTTGGCAGTGCTGCCGCCTTGTTTTTGGCTTGTTTGGGAGTTTAGGGTTTAGGGTTAGGGTTATGGGGGTTTAGGGTTGTGGATAGCACCTTGCTGTCGCCGGCAACCTGGTTTCGTGAGTCGTCTTCTAAAACGCCATCTAGCTGTACCAGTCTCGTAGCCGCCGCCCCCCCCCCCCCCCCCCCCCCAAAAAAACCCAGATGATCTCGTCCCGTATGTACTGTACACAAGGGCAGTAGTCGAGTCCCTTGTGAAAAAAATGTCCCGTGCGCACTCAATGCCCCTAAGCCGCAACCTTCAGACCCCAAAGGTCGCAACCTGGTGTGGTGTTGGGGTTTAGGGGTTTAGGGGTTAGGGGTTCAAGAAAGGGTTTAGGGTTTACCTCTAAGGTAATTCTGGGAATGGCAGGTGCTCCTCCACCGCCTCCACTTCCAACGAGCCTGGCCCGGATGTGGCGGACTACCCCTATGACACCGTTCCCAACAAGGCAGGGTTTAGGGTTTACGCTTTTGGGGTTTAGGGTTTAGGGTCCAGGGTTTCGGGGGCCTATGATGGCTGATGGAATGCTGCCATGGCAGCACTGGGCCGCAATGCTTTCATCACCCAGAACCCTGAACCTTACACCCCGCAAAACCCGGAGGCCTTAACGTTCACCATGAGCTTAAACCCTTTACTTGGGATGTTCCCCTTGTACTAACCGTCCTTACTAGGGATTATAGTACCCCCCCTATTAGAATCCATATTAAGGACTGTTAGTCTAAAAGGGGGAGCATCCCAACCTGAACCCGAAACCCTGAGCCCTGGAAGGTGGATCAGCTCTTCCGCGCACAGCTCTTCCATGACCGCAAGCAGTACCTTTGGCTCAACATCAATCCGGTCCTCCGGGTTTAGGGTCCAAGAAAGGTATCCCTGTTGGGTTTTGGGTTCGGGTTTAGGGGTTGCGAGTTTTTTGGGGAGCTTTTGGTGTTGAGGGGTCGAGAGCAAGAGTAGCTCAAGAGTTCCGAAGGCTTGAGAAGGTCTGCGTCAACCGTTTGTTTCGAGCTCTGTACCGGTTGATGGTTACGTGCAATCTACCAGAGCTTGTAGCATGTCCACGCAAGCCTGCCGGTTGATGAGATGTTCTTCGCCCTGTGCCGTAGACTCGACGCGTCGAGCCTTATATAGCTGACATAGAAAGTTCGTCGTTCTACATTGTGGGATCGAGGTATGAGGAGCGCCGCCGCATGTCGCCCGACGAGCGTGCAAAGGCACCCGTTGTGGCGCCTCGGTGAAAGCAGGGAACGGCTGCCTTGCTGTTCTGGTGCATGGTGTGTGTGCATGAAAAGCTTAGCTCAGGAATGTTGAGGGCACGTCTTCTCGTGTTCTGGATCCCTTCTGCAGTGTTTAGTGGCTGTCGCTCCGAGGACTACATGAACCCCATCATTGCAGACGCGGACACCGGCCATGGCGGACTTACCGCCACCATGAAGCTTGCGAAGATGTTCATTGAGAACGGGGCTGCTGGCATTCACATCGAGGACGGACGCGGGCCTTGCAGTAATCACCCTACTCCCTACAGGGCCCCAGTGTGTAGCTTCAGAGAGACAGTTCGCTCGGCCGGCCTTCAAGTTTGAGTGCTTCTATTTGAATTTTCTGCGGGGAACACTCCTTGCATCCAGGCCGCCACACCCTCAAATTCAGGATCTCCGAGCCCCTTGGGCCCTATAGGGCCGGACCTCGTTGATTTCCAGCAACATGACCTTTTCACGGGACCTTATCCCTTGGACCCCGCTGATACCCCCTTGATAACCCCCCTGATACCCCCCCCTACAGGACCAGAAGCCGGGCACCAAGAAGTGCGGCCACATGGGCGGCAAGGTCTTGGTCTCCACACAGGCGCCCTTCCTGGGGGCGGGGGGACTTGGGAGGGCGCGCGCCGGACCCGAAATGGAATTGGGGAAGTTAACCCTAAACCCTGAACCCAAAACCCTAAACCCTTAGCCCTGAACCTAGACAGAAAAACCCGAAAGGTTTTCCGGGCAGAGGACAATGGGATGGGGGTTGGCCCTCAAGGCATTTCATCGGATGGATCGCTTGTTCTGACCCGTGCAGTGAAAGCCTGGAGCCTCCAATAAGCTGGCTGACTGGGTGCGGAATCGGTTGTAGCCCGAAACCCTAAACCCTGAACCCTAAATCCTAAACCGTAAGCCCTATAAGCCCTAAACCCTGAACATCCCTGAACCCTAAACCCTAAACCCTACAAGCCCTCCCGCGCACAAACTGGTAGCCCAGCCCGTTTTGTGTTTGTTCTGGGTTCGCTTGTCAGACTTATCAAGTAGCCAACCCCCAAAAGGGTGCCCTTATTATGAAATGGCTATAAACCCTATAAACCCTATAAACCCTATAATCCCTATAAACCCTATAAACCCTATAAACCTTATAAACCCTATAAACCCTATAAACCCTATAAACCCTATAAACCCTATAAACCCTATAAACCCTATAAACCCTATAAACCCCATAAACCCCATAAACCCTGTAAACCCTACAAACCCTAAACCCGATAAACCCTATAAACCCCATAAACCCTATAAACCCTAAACACCCTAAACTCTCAACCCCATAAAGGGCTATGGGGCTTCCAAGCAAAGACGTACAGCACAGGAGCACATCCAGCGCCTCATTGCGATCCGCCTCCAGGCACGAAGATCTTGAGTGGCGGTGCTGCATGTGGACCTCAGACCAGTAGCAAGAGGGTTTAGGATTTGGGGTTTAAGGAGCCGCACACCGCGAACTTTTCCAGCGGACACGTCACAAAATGCATGACTTTCTTAAACAGTGCCTGGTTGTTTCCCAATTCAAATATTTGGGGTGCATGCTAAAGGTGCCGGCATCAATTTCCACTGAGGGTCCCCCGCTGAGTGACTTATTGCTTGAGCAGGCCAAGGCTAAAGCCATTGCGGGCATTGAAAACATTAGGTCTTTCCTACGAAGGTGCCACTACGCGCGCTGGCCCCTGGCTCTTCGATTGTTGCAAGTATTTGTGCTTTCCAAGTGGTTGTGGTTTTCCCCTTGCGTACACCCCACTATGCAAAGACTGCAAGCCATCAAAACCTTTCAGTTGGGAATTCTGGCAAGCGCGCTGCAGCTGTATGTTCCCCTACACTGCGGCGATGCGCAACGAAGGGGGTTGCACAGAATCAGGAGGAGAGCGTGTGCTCTGAAATGCTTAGGTATTGGGCGCCTGAGCACTCGTGGGTTCGGTCATGGCTGTGGCGACGTTGGTCCTGCTTGGGTCACGTTCTTCGTATGCCAGTGAGCCATCCTACACGTATGGAATTATTCTGTGACTTTAAACAGGTGCGCGATGGAAGAGCAATTACCACTGGAAGATGGCTGCTAAGTGTAATGCGAAACATTCTGCAGAAGAATGCGTTGACCTTGTCTCAGATATCCAATCTTTACATGGACAAGGTGGAGTGGAACCATCTGTTCCCAAAGGTAGAGCAAATCTACGCACTGCCAGACTCTGAAGCCTTGCCTTCCTGTGCGGATGACACGTGGGGGCGGTGGGCGGAATGTTACAATGCTGCAGTTGCTTGGTTCCGTGCTGTTTTCTGCTGGAGAGAGGAGGGGAGGCTTCACTTCAAGTGGCTGGATGTCCAGGAAGGTTGGATGCAGTTATCGTTCGCTGACGATGATTTTACCAGCGCAGTTCTTTCTTGGCTTAGCTGGCTTCGGTTGCTGGGTAAAGTGCCCCCTTTCGTCGTGCAGCTTACTGTCGTCACGGATACTGAACGATGGCGGGAATGTGTGCAACATCTTACGCGTTTCTACTTCGATTGCGTTTTCATGATTGAGTCGGTTCCTGCTTCTCACGGGGACAGGGTTCGTCGTTGCTGATGGGCAAGTGCGAGTAAGTGCCATGCAAAAGCGGTCTGTGTGCGCGGTGGTCAAAGAGCCACGGCCGATTTGAGTCGCCTGTTCCTGTAAGTGCAGTGGTCGTGCGCCATTGTCTCTTTTGTGCTGGCTGTGATGCCACGACAGGCCTGACATTGACTGAGCGCCTGTGAGAGAGAGGGTTTTCGATGAGTATGCACTGTGCCAGGCCGACGTGCTCAACTCGCCTCTGGTCATCGTGGCGCGCACTGACGCGGAGGCGGCCACGATGATCGACACGAACATCGTGCCTCCGACCGATTGTGGGAGTTGAGAGGGGTGGGAAGGGGAGATCCAGGTGGGAAGGGTGCATGTAGGGTTTAGCCTTCGAGGCCTTGGCAGCTTAGTGGAGCTGGGTTGGCAAAAAGAAGCCGCCACATTGAATGGTCTGATTTGGAATGCACATTGGTCCGACTGTCGTCTGGAGTTACTTTCGTGGCTGTTGTAACTTCTGGGTTCTTGCTTGTCCCTTCCAGTCCCCTTGCGGCACTACAAAGGCGACCACTAGATATAACCAATGCTGTACATGTCAATGCACGAAGAATGCCCATCGTTGGCCATTCTTCCCTTTCACCAGCCAAGGATCCGATCGACCACCCCCACATCAAGGGCGCCACCGTCAAGGGCGTGGAGCCCCTCTATGAGGCCATGCGCAAGGGCACCGACAAGGACTGGGAGGAGCGATCCGGATGCATGACTTTCCCGGATGCCGTTGCCAAGGCCATGAAGGCCAAGGGCCAGGACCCGGCCAAGTGGCTGCAGGATTCCCGCAAGATGTCTTTGGACCAGATGAAGAAGGCGGCCTCTGGCATGGGCCTGGAGGTCTTCTTCGATTGGGATGCAGCTCGGTCCGTGGAGGGCTACTACCGAATCAAGGGCTCCACCGAGTTCTGCATCGAGCGCGCCATTGCCTTTGCTCCCTATGCTGACTGCATTTGGATGGAGACTGGCAAGCCGATCCTGGCGCAGGCCACGCAGTTCGCGAAGGAGGTCCGTGGCGCAGTGCCTCACCAGATGCTTTCTTACAACCTTAGCCCGTCCTTCAACTGGGACACCGCCGGCATGACCGATGCTCAGATGGAGTCCTTCATCTGGGACCTGGCCAAGCTCGGCTTCTGCTGGCAGTTCATCACCTTGGCAGGCTTCCACTGCGATGCTTTGAACATTGACCTCTTCGCCAAGGAGTATGCCAAGCGAGGTGCGGCCGCGTACGTGCAGATGATCCAGCGCAAGGAGCGCGAGCACAAGGTGGAGACCCTTACCCACCAGAAGTGGAGCGGCTCTGAGATCGTGGACGAGATGGGCAACATCGTCAGCGGCGGACTTTCCTCCACCGGCATCATGTCTGCCGGTGTCACGGAGAAGCAGTTCTAAGCTGCTGTAGCCGTTTTGGCTGGCACAGAGCGTGCCTGGCATGCTTGGAGAGTAGATGCTCAGGCACCCGGGTTTTTCGTTAGTTCCTAGCCTGACAGGTTTTCGTAGCAACAGTGTTTTGCAGAGGGTAACAGGGCGACCTGCCTATCGGCCGGCAAGGTCGGAGTGTTAAGATGCATGTTGCAGCTGAAGACTTTCTTTGATGGTGTAGGAAGTGCCTTAGATATCAATTGAGGGAATCTCGTGTCGTGGAGTAAACACAGACAGGTCTTGCCCAGGCCCTGTACTTTTGGCACCGTGGTCGCGGTACATTCGGAGCTTTCTTGTCTTCGCTTGGCGTGCGGCCAATTTCAAGAACCAGACCCGATGCGGCTCTCGCAGTCAGCAAAAAATGCCCGACACAGTTTATTTTTTGTCTCTCCCTCTCCCTCCCTCTCCCTCTCCCTCTCCCTCTTTGCGCTCCCTCATGCTTGCCTACGCGCCTCCCTGATGGTGCTCACATGCCCGGTTTCGAACGGGTCGCTCTCGACTTTGCCATCGTCAATGCTCTTGGCGAGGGACATTGGCGTACCACCTTTGATGCTGATGGGACGGCTGCTGCTCAGGCATATGGGGAGCGCAAACGCGGCCACCTCAACACTGCTGCCCTTTGTCAGCACGCCGGAGTGCGATTCCAACCACTTGTCCTCACCGCACAGGGAACCATCACGGCTGAGGGTGCCGCAGTGCTTCACCGCATTGCTGAGGCTGCATCCAATGCTGAGGGAGCCTGCGTTTCAGCTCTCTTTGAGGACCTCCTCGAGCGGATAGCCGTTCTGATTGCGCGAGCCAATGGGCGCGCAGTCGCGCGGCGCCTGCGATCGCACAGCGCGGGTGCGTCCGCTGCGGGCGCAGCCATTGCGGCTGCTGCGGTACTCCAAGATGCTGGGGATCAGTGATTGGGGAGATGGGGGAGACCGCAGTTCGTCGACGGGTTCTCGGCCTGCTTCTTTCTCAGCATGCTGCCGGTGCTGCCGCACATAGGCCTAGCTTGTCCGCATCGTCTCCTGAGCCCTGCCCTCGTGCGCTCATCTGGCCCGTTGTATGAGCCAAATCGAGTTCTCACAATGATTCTCACACTTCTCGGTCTGTCCCTGGTGGTAGGCGTTTCCGCCTGCGGTCTGCTGGGGGGTGTTTTTCTGTTTGTTTCCTCACATCTCTCACAAGCAGGGTTTGTGTGTGTGTATGTTACACGTTGTTTCATGTCGTAGCTCGCCAGTCGGGTGAGTACATGGCACCTGTTGAGATATCTCCCTCTCCCTCTTCCTCTCCCTCTCCCTCTCCCTCTCCCTCTCCCTCTCCCTATCCTTTTCTCCCTCTCTCTGTATATGCAACACGCACAAAGACACGGGTTTCGGCTTTTGGGAGGAAGTACTTTGTGATTTTGACCCACAGGTCGCAGATGCCGATCGTGGGTTGGCCAGACGGAAAGCAACAACCTGAGCCCTGAAAGAGATGAGCTTTGGCTAGGATCCATCCCCCCAAGCCCTAAACCCTGAATCCTAAACCTAAACCCGAAACCCTAAACCAAATCCTAAACCCTAAACCCTTCCAGCCAAGAAGACATCCCTCTAAGCCCTAAACCCTCAACCCAACTAGCCGAGAAGACGGGGGCCCCAAAGGAACATGGACGTCGGAGCGCAGGGAGCCGTGCGACGCGCCGGCGGCCGTGAGTTGGAGGTGGGCAGATGCCTGTGCTTGGGGTAGACGTGGGGGTTTCCCTACTTTGGGGGTCCCTTATAAAAGGGATTCTATTCTATTTTGGGGTATAAAAGGAGTACCCCCTGGTTTGCATGCCCACATGGCTTTTTAGCACTAGGGGTTCAAGGCCGGGGACTAGGGTTGAGTGTTTAAGTAATTCGCTGACATCACCAAGCCCGGGCGACGCACACAACAGTCAGGCGGGTTTAGTTTTCGTTTTTCAGCGTGCAAGGGCTTGGGGTTTGGTGGCTTGGCTTCCTTTTTCAGGGAGTGCACTGTCCAGCGAAGCAATTCACCGTAGCCTTTCGACCAAACCCTAAACCCTAAACCCTAAACCCCAAACCCCAAACCCTAGACCCTAAACCCTAAACCCTAAACCCTAAACCCTAAACCCTCAACCCTAATCCCTAAACCCTAAACTCCAAACCCTACACCCTAAACCCCAAACCCCAAACCCTAAAACCTAAACCCTAAACCCTAAACCCTATAAGATTCTTTTGTGTGGAAAAGGAAGCCATCGCACAGCTCCAGCGCCACTGGGAGCCCGTGCCGGTGACTTTTGCCGCTTGGACCTGGGGAGTGCCGCTGGCTGTAGGGGAGGTTTAGGGTTCATAGGGTTCATAGGGTTCTTAGGGTTCTTAGGGTTCATAGGGTTCATAGGGTTCTTAGGGTTCTTAGGGTTCTTAGGGTTCTTAGGGTTCATAGGGTTCATAGGGTTCAGAGGGTTCAGAGGGTTCAGAGGGTTCATAGGGTTCATAGGGTTCATAGGCTTCATAGGGTTCATAGGCTTCATAGGGTTTGTTCATAGGGTTTGTTCATAGGGTTTGTTCATAGGGTTTGTTCAGAGGGTTTGTTCATAGGGTTTGTTCATAGGGTTTGTTCATAGGGTTGGTTCATAGGGTTGGTTCATAGGGTTGTTTCATAGGGTTGGTTCATAGGGTTGGTTCATAGGGTTGGTTCATAGGGTTTGTTCATTGGGTTTGTTCATTGGGTTGGTTCATAGGGTTGGTTCATAGGGTTCATAGGGTTCATAGGGTTCATAGGGTTCATAGGGTTCATAGGGTTCATAGGGTTCATAGGGTTTATAGGGTTCATAGGGTTCATAGGGTTCATAGGGTTCATAGTTTAGGTGTTTAGGGTGTCTCGCCGCGCAGCGGCAGTAAGTACCATGTGTAAATGGCGCCCCGACACACCCAGGGGTGGGTTGGGGGAGGGGGGGGGGGGGCGGCGTGTAATGCGAAGGCATATATTCTCAATGCCGTCCAACGACTTTCATTGGTACTGGGTTTCTTTCTCCCTCCCGCTGTGAGCTTTCACAGGCCACCACCCAGACCATTGCCTTTTAGGGTTTAGGGCTGCCGCCCTCGATTCCCACCATCAAACGGGGCCAGGTGAGGTTTCGGGAGGCAGGGGGGGTTTAGGGTTTAGGGTTCAAGGGTTCAGGGTTTCGGGCTTAGGGTTCAGGGTTCCAGGGTTTAGGGTTCAGGGTCTCGGGTTTTGGATTCAGGGTTCTTCCGGGAGGCTTAGGCTCCAGGGTTCTGGGGTGCCAGGGGCTTTCGGGGTGGAGGGTTTCAGGGTTGAGGGATCAGAGGGTGCTTCGGCAGGTAACAAAGGGAGGAAGAGCCCAAAAACTCCCAAGTTTGAAAGCCCTGAGAATAGCCCCGGGCATGAACCCCCCCCACAGGCCTTGCAGCCCTCCACGTTCGTGAGGACTTCATAATACGCTCAAGGCAAATGAAAACAATCCTGAAGCCTTGGCTTGTTTGCGAGATCCCAAAACAAAGCACCCGAAGCCCTATATAACCTTGTCGCATCGCCCAGGTCACTGGCGGACAGCTCTCTGAGCTTTATCTGCAAAGAGCCCCTGCAACCTCGTTTGAACGCTCAAAACCCTCTGAGCCCCTGACAACAGCTCCCCTCAAAACCTGCCCGGTCCTCGGGCAACTGCTGCTTTTCAGCCTCAAAAAGAAGCCTGCAACCCCAAACCCCAAACCCCAAACCCTGAACCTTGAAACGCCTAAGCAGGCGTTGGGCCAGCCTTAGCCCTGAACCCTGAACCCTGAACCCTGAACCCTGAACCCTGAACCCTGAACCCTGAACCCTGAACCCTGAACCCTAAACCCTGAACCCTGAACCCTAAACCCTAAACCCTCACCCTAAACCCTAAACCCGAATCCCCCTCGACGGCCCAGGAGAAGGTGGCACTGACGCTGACGGAGATCCCGTCGACCGTGCTGCGCGTGTTCCAGAACTTCCAATCGGCTCCTCGACCGCTCTGGGAGGGTCTTGAGGGTTTAAGGCTTAGGGTCTTGAGGGTTTAGGGTCTGACAGTTTGTGCGAATAGCACACACATGCATATACTTACTGTGTTTGCAACAAATGCGTGGGGCTTCTGTAGGTCTGATGGGGTTGCAGGAAGCACCCCTGCTTTAGGAGACGGTGGAACATGTAGCTGTGACTCTCGAGGTCTTGTGATTGAGGATTTGCCCCCGGGGGCGTTGCGTTCTGAGTTGCTACTGCTTGCCGCTGCTGGGCAGGACGAGGAGGATCGGCATATGGCTCTGATGTCGTGACTTGTCAAGGGACTAAAGGAGCGACCCTTACAAGGGACTTTAAGGGGTACTTTGGTTTGCAGAGACTAAGGTACAAGTAGGGGTTATACAAGGGAATAAGATCAAGCGTCCCTTTCAGGGGTCCCTCCTTATGCCCCTTAAATTGAGTGTGCATCCGGAGGCAGTGCTAAGTATTTGGGTCCTCAAAAAGTGCTGCCAGCCTTTGTGACTTGTAAAGTTTATTGAAGTACGGTGGCCCATAATTATGCATGGAAAAAGTCTTTGCCAGAGGTTTCTGCCCGTATGGCTCAACACGAGTTCCCTAACCCCTCGGTTTTTAAGGTCTGAACCAAGGGGCTTCGTAATTCAGAGAGGGTTTAGGGTTTAGGGTTTAGGGTCAGTTCCGCAGTCTTGGAGCCCCTACCGTTCAAAAGTCGGGTGTGTCTGAGGTGGCTTGACCGACTGCATGATGAGCTCCTCAGCGCAGTGCGCCTTGTTTTGCGTTAGACAAACCCTAACAAAAGGGGGAACGTTCCAACCTAAAACCCTAAACCTAACTTGAGGATCCTAACTTTTTTGGATCCTGGGAGGACAACAGGAAGTGGTGCCGGTACAAAGATCCTACACAACAAAGAAAACCACCTGAGACCCGAAAGCCCACAGACTTTGGCCCTCTTGGCAGCCCAGTGGTACCCTTTACCCCTTTTTTTGTTTATGGTTTCCCTTCCCTTATAAACATAACCAACCCAAACAAGGGCACCCTTATCACAGTATGGTTGCCGGGCTTCCATGCCCCCGAAGGCTCCCCAACTCGAACGCCAAAACTCCCCAAGCCCTTGCGCCCATCTGCAAGCTTCCCAGAGACGCATACAAGTGTCCTCAGGAGAATCGCCCTCAAAGCATCTCTGAGGTCCTTATTGCAGCTGAAGAATGCCCCCCCCCATCTGAGACTTAGTGCAAGGAACCTCCCCCCCCCCTTTGTGAGGAAGCGAAGAAGCTTCTTTCGCCGCAGGGTTTAGGGTTTAGGGTTTAGGGTTTAGGGTTTAGGGTTTAGGGTTTAGGGGTTTAGGGTTTAGGGTTCATCGAGCTTAAGGCGAGCCGCGGGGCACCGCACCCTGGCCATGCCGACGTTGTGTACAGGCGGCATCGGCATCCCTGTGCAGTTTGCCTCCCGGAAGCAAGTGGGTTTAGGGTTTAGGGTTTAGGGTTTAGGGTTTAGGGTTTAGGGTTTATGGTATTTGTGCCGGTTTTCAGGGGTGGCGAGTCTTGCTTTGAGAGGGGTGTTCGGTGGGAGCCTGGGTTGATTTTTTTTTAATATACTTGTTTTTGTCCCCAAGCAGTAGACTGATGGGGGTTCTGAATTCTCAACTGCTCCGAAGGTTCCAGGGATATCCGAGCTAGGCCTGCCGAGCTTCCCGTGGTTTGTGTTTCCCCCCCCTTGCTTCCCTCTGACCGAAGAGAGGTGGTGACGATCTGTCGGCAGGCGCCTTCATAGCCCTGAGGCCTAAACGCCCTGAGCCCGAAGGCCGTTTGAAGCCTAAACCCCAAACCCCAAACCCCAAACCCTGAACCCCGAACTCGGCCCTAAACCCTAAACCCTAAACCCTAAACCCTAAACCCCAAACCTGAAACCCCAAACCCCAAACCCTAAACCGCAAACCCTAAGCCCTAAAGGAGAGTCGAGCGCACCCCTGCAGCAAGCCGAGGTAGGGGTGGCCGCGGCCCGGAGCGTGTACCGCGACTTCTTGGCAAATCCAGCCGAAGCCTGGCTTCATGTCGGGGTTAGGGTTTAGGGTTTAGGGTTTAGGGTTTAGGGTTAAGGGTTTAGGGTTTAGGGTTTAGGGTTTAGGGTTTGGGGTTTAGTCTTTAGGCCGTAAAAAGTTTTTTAGGGGTTTGGGGTTTAGGGTTGGGAGGTTCTCCCTTATACTGCAGTCCTTAATGGGGATTGTGGTACCCCCTACTAGAATCCCTATTAAGGACTGTTAGTATACTGTTAGTACAAGGGGGAACATCCCAAGTTTAGGGTTTCGTTTGGGCCGTATAAGGGTTTCTAGGTGCAGGCGCGAGACCGGAAGCAAACAAAGGGGTTCTTAGGGTTGGGGGTTTGCCGGGCACGCTCCCCTACCCCAGAGCGACACGCCCGAGGACCCTCTACGAGTTCGCATCTGCTGCTTCGAGCCCGGCCATCTTCACATGGTACGAGACACTCCGACGCATGCGTTCCGGGGTTTGGGATGCCAGGCAGAGGGCGAATCGTTTACGAATCTGGTTGCAGAAGGACGCAGCCGCCCTTGTCTTCAGCATACGAATGCATACGAGACCGAATGTGTCAAACTTGCACGGTGTTGCCATTCACAGCTGGGTTTAGGGTTTGTGGTGTACGGCCTTTAGGGCTTAGGGCCGAGCTCGCGGGGTTAAAAAGGGTTTAGGGTAGAATGGAACCCGATCGGAGCTCTGTCGCCTCTGTGTCATGCAAGAAGGCGATCAAGGACGAGATAGTTGACAACTTCTACCGCCCCGAGTCCGCTGAGGACTTCCGCAGCCATGATGTTTTGCAGAAGCTGCCGTGCAGGGTACAAACATGGCTTCCCCCCCAACCCAGAATTCTAAGCTCTCTGTGCCCGGCAATGCCGAACCCTAAACCCTAAACCCTAAACCCTAAACCCTAAAGCCTAAACCCTAAACCCTAAACCCGTCCACAAGTACCCAGGATTTGGTGGCACTCCTGCAGCGGCTGGGTGCTCAGTTCGAAGCAGCTGCAGCCACCAAGTCCCCGAATTCCCACCTCCGAACAAGCCACGCTGCTCCGCTTCGGGTTTAGGGTTTAGGGTTTAGGGTTTAGGGTTTAGGGTTTAGGGTTTAGGGTTTAGGGTTTAGGGTTTAGGGTTTAGGGTTTAGGGTTTAGGGTTCCTCTTCCCGCAGACAAGACGACCTAATTCGTAGCACCTTCGAAGCTCTGTAACTCTAACCCCTCAACCTCTCAGACCCCTGAACCGGTCAGAGAAGCCTTCGGGACCGAGGTCCAATCGAGATGGCCGCCCGCCTAGTCCCAACGAGGACTGTGGAAGTCTGTGTGTCAGAGGTTTCAAGCTCTGAGCGTCGGCAAGGGATGTCGGGTTTAGGGAGAGAGGCCCACTAGTTGCGGGTTGAGGAGAATAAGGGGCTGGATGGGGCCAAAGTTGTTTCGGGCCCAATTGCAGTGGACATTTCTGGCTTGTGGTGAAGGGTACGTTTTCAACGGTTGGCTCAGAGGGCATCGGGGTCGAAATCACATTGCTCAAGAAGGTTTTCCGGTGGGTCGGGTCTTCCCGCTTCTTGCGAAGCCCTTCCCTCCTCCCTCCCCTTCCTTTCCCCTTCCCTCCCCCTTCCTTTCCCCTTCCCTCCCCCTTCCCTCCCTCTTCCCTCCTCCTTCCCTCCCCCTTCCCTCCCCCTTCACCCCCTTCCCGCCTCTGCAATCTTGTCTGATGCAACTCCCCGGGCATGCGCGAGATGTGAGACTGTAAGCCTGCGAGTAGAAGCATGCCTGCAGGCACATGCGATGCCACACTGCAGGGCCTTAATCCGAAACTAATGCCCTTGAAGCAGGACCCTACCTCCGAGGACGACTTGACGATGATGTTGTAGCAACCCCCGGCGTTCTTGCCCCCCATTTGGGGGTTTGCACAACCTAAAGGGTCCAAGGTACAACCCCTAGATGTTATTCTATGTTGTATTGTTTTGTATTGTGTTGTATTGTACTTGCTGTCTTGTATCGTATGGTATGGTATTGTATTGTACTGTAACGCAAATATGTCATGCATACAGAAATAAGCAGACATAGGCACAGGCATACACATATGCCGAAACATATGCAGGCCTACCTATGCATGTGTGTGATTTATGTTTTTCTGTATAGGTAAGGTTCGACACACGAGGCCTGCCGATGGAGGCCAAGCTCGAGTACAACCTTGGACTTAGGGGAGGAATTCCGGCGTCCCAGCCGCTGAGCCCTCCACCCCTGCCTGCACCGTGTACAAAGGTAAGGAGGCTGGGTAGGTAGTGTCAAACGTAGACCCCGAACCCTACGCTTTCCTTCTCACCTCCATCGGTTTCGAGCGGCTAGAGAGGTTACACACTACAAGGCCACAAGGCCTCCCAGAGCCCTGCTCCCGACACGACCTCGCAAGCCTCCCGAGACGCTCCGGAAGACTGCCTAGCTATTTGACGCCCAGCGCGGGCAACGCGCCCTGGACTTTAAACACAACACCTCAGTTCTTTCCGAAGAACAACAAAGAAATATGGGGGAGTTTCCGAAATTCGGGGTACCTTGTTGGGGTCCTTAATCATGAGGAAATCCTACTCTTTGGGGACTGTATTCGGCCCCCTTTGCCTCCGTCTTCCCCGCACAAGCCCTGAACCTCGAAGTGTCCAAGTTTGGCTCAGCGGTCTCTGACCAAGCCCCTGCATGTGATGAGCCACGAGGACCTCGAACCCCCCCCCCCCCCCAAAAGGAGTGTCCCAGTGGGCCCATTCTCCCTTTTTTGAGATCCTCGGTTCCTTAGATTGGGTTCCTTAAACAGCTACTCAATACCTCAAAAAGTCTACTGGAAGATTCCAGTTCTGGGGACCCGCCAATATCCCCAACGCTCGGCCACCGCAGCTGCTTAAGCTGGGGAGGACGGCTTAGGGGGTTCCCATGTTCCATTCCATGAGACGCTGCGCGACCGTTGGACTATGGGACCACGAGTCCCTGCAGAACCTGACCGGTTTCGGATAAGCAGCTCCAAAGCTTGTGGCGGTCTTTGGGTTTCAGGGTTAGGGAGGATGCACAAGGGATGCGTTCACTTAGAGGAAACGGGTCCCGGAGCTTGAAGCGCACTACCGCATCCCGATTTCCCGATCCCTTGCGCTCGCCGCGCCACCCGCGCGATGGTCGGCATGGGGGCGGAAGATGGCGCAGGCGCTGCCCCGAATGTGGTAGGCAAGAGACTTGATCCAAAGCCCGAAGCTCCGCGCCCAAAGACTTGAGGGTTCGGGCTGGTTCCTGTCGGGTTGGAGTTCAAAGGAGCATACGAGGGGCTCCGAAACTTTGATGCGGTGTCCTCTGGAAGGATATGAGTATGATGGAAATAGGCAGATTCATGAGGAGCCAAGCTGCACGTGCCCCCTCCGCCTCAGGCGCCCAGCGAAAAGTGGCCGGGGGGCCTGAGGTGCAACAGGTTTCAAGCCCTGAGTTCCCAAAACCCTAAACCCCAAACCCCAAACCCCAAACCCTAAACCCTAAACCCTAAACCCTAAACCCTAAACCCTAAACCCTAAACCCTAACCCCTAAACCCCTAAAACCCTAAGCCCCTAAGCCCCTAAGCCCTAAACCAGCAGCAGCCCGGGTGGCCAAGAAAAGGAAGCAACTCAAATTCGTCCTGCCGCCATCTTCCCAGAGCCCGAAAGCAAATCTCCCGCCCGTCTCCGCGTTGAACCCTTCCGGCGCCTTGGACTTGGACCAGGACTTGTATCAGCCGGGTTTAGGGTTTAGGGTTTAGGGTTTAGGGTTTAAGGGGTTCAGGGTTTAGGAGGTTTGGGGTCCTGGGTTCAAAGAGGGACTTAGGATGAAAGATTTGCTGTGAGTCCTGCGCCTTGGAGCAGAGGAGGGAGGCGGGGGTTGAGGGCTGAGGGCTCGGGCGGCTAGGAGCCTTTGGCAGTTTGGCTCTGGGTTCAGGGTTCAGGGTTTAGGGTTTAGGGTTTAGGGTTTACGACACATCCAGGCGAGGATTCACGCAAGCCTGCAGCAAAAAGGGTTTAGGGTCTAGGGTTTAGGGTTTAGGGTTTAGGGTGGGAACTGGCTGAGTTGGCTACCAGCCGAGGTGTCCCACCATGGCAAACCGCGTGGCCATCATTGAGAAGCATGTCCTGGCAAGCGTGTCCCGGCCAAATGAGACATCCCAGTGCCAGGTGGCTGCTTGAGCTGCACATCTGCTTAAGAGTGGGGTGGCAACCCACATCATATACTCCTTCTTCATCATTAAGAGCGGGGTAGCGACCCACACTCCTTCTTCACCCAAAGAGCCCAAGACCCCTTAAGTAAGGAATATACCTTAAATCATAGAAATGAAGCAATATTCCCTAATTAAGGGATATTGGGCTCTTTGGGCATGTTGGACCTAAATCCTAAACCCTGAACCCTAAACCCTAAACCCTAAACCCTAAACCCTAAACCCTAAACCCTAAACCCGAAACCCGAAACCCTGAACCCAGGATGCCGCCGTCTCCGGCGGCCTCGAGATGCGTGGCGTCGCGAGCGCCGAGGACGCCGACTTCGAAGCGCGCTGCGCGGCCATGAAGACCTGGATGCTTGGAAGCAGCAGTTGAGGGTTCAGGGTTTAGGGTTTAGGGTTTAGGGTTTAGGGTTTCAAGAGTGCTCAAGAGGCCTGGATGCAAAAAGAGTGCTCAAGGGCCTTTAAGACGCGGTGGGGCATGCCTCTGGGGCTTGCGGGTGCTTTGGCCCGAAGTCTTCACGCTGAGGATGGGATCCGAGCGCTTCAAGCACACCACTCGCCCCTACAAGGCCAGGCCAGGCAAGTCGTTGTTTTTAGCTTCCCCAAACCCCAAATCCTAAACCCTAAACCGTAAACCCTAAACCCTAAACCCTGAACCCTAAACCCTTCGGGGGATGGGCTTCAGAGGAGGAGGCTCGAAACTCTAAACCTCATCGCCCTCGCTGTTGCCAGCGATAAGCCTCATGAGGTCGAGGACGTGGTGAAGCTCCAGGGCACCATGCCCATGTACTTCAACGGCGCCAAGGTCTCCGACAAGCTCTACAAGATGCTCCGGGACCACCAGGCTGGGGCTTGGGGTTTTGACGGTTTCCTGGAGGGGGGGAGTGTTTGAGTAGCCCTCAGGGTTTAGGGTTTGGGGGTTAAGTCAGATCAAGCCATGTCAATGGAGAGTGGAGGCCAAGGGAACCTGCTCCCACACCTTCGGGGCGCTGGACACCGTGCAGGCCGACGGGATTAGGGATTTCTGGGGCCCAAAGTGCCTGCCCACAAGCACGTCAGGTTTGACAGTTTTGGTGAGAAAAGCATCTGACCTGACGGTTCAAATTGGCATGCACAGTCATTGCGAAGATTGCCCCGGGAAAGGGCCTGCAGCTCCAGATCCTACAAACAGTGTGGTGCCCTAAACCCTGAACCCCTAAACCCTAAAACCCTAAACCCTGAAACGCTAAACCAGAAAGCTTAAGGGTCGAGGTCAGTTTGCAACGTCCAACCCTTTCAGGTCACGCAGATGGCCAAGTACCTGACCTCGGTGTACGTCAGCGGTTGGCAGTGCTGCCGCCTTGTTTTTGGCTTGTTTGGGAGTTTAGGGTTTAGGGTTTAGGGTCATGGGGGTTTAGGGTTATGGATAGCACCTTGCTGTCGCCGGATCGTGATTCGTCTTCTAAAACGCCATCTAGCTGTACCAGTCTCGTAGCCCCCCCCCCCCCCCCAAACCCAGATGATCTCGGCCCGTATGTACTGTACTCAAGGGCAGTAGTCGAGTCCCTTGTGACAAAAAATGTCCCGTGCGCACTCAATGCCCCTAAGCCGCAACTTCAGACCCCAAAAAGGTCGCAACCTGGTGTGGTGTTGGGGTCAAGGCTTAGGGGTTTAGGGGTTTAGGGGTTTAGGTGTTTAGGGGTTTAGGGGTTTAGGGGTTTAGGGGTTTAGGGGTTTAGGGGTTTAGGGGTTTAGGGGTTTAGAGGTTTAGGGGTTTAGGGGTACTTGCCCGGCAGACTTCAGAGGCCTGGATGTAAAAGAGTTTACGGCTTAGGGGTTCAGGGGTTTAGGGGTTTAGGGGTTTAGGGCTTTAGGGGTTTCAAGAAAGGGTTTGGGGTTTAGGCTTTCTGGAAGTTTCTTTGGCTCTCAAACGTAATTCTGGGAGTGGCAGGTGCTCCTCCACCGCCTCCACTTCCAACGAGCCTGGCCCAGATGTGGCGGACTACCCCTATGACACTGTTCCCAACAAGGCAGGGTTTGGGGGTTACGGTTTTGCAGGGTTTACCCAGAACCTTGAACCCTGAACCTAAAACCCCACCAAGCCCGAAGGCACTTCACGTTCACCATAAACTTAAACCCTTAACTTGGGATGTTCCCCTTCTACGAACAGTCCTTAATAGGGATATAGTACCCCTATTATAATCCTTGTCAAGGACTGCTAGTTTAAGGGGGGAGCATCCCAACCTGAACCCGGTAACCCTGAGCCCCGAAGCTCTAACTCTTCCAGGTGGACCAGCTCTTCCGCGCACAGCTCTTCCATGACCGCAAGCAGTACCTCTGACTCAGCATCAATCCGGTGTCCGGGTTTAGGGTCCAAGAAAGGTGTCCCTGTTCGGTTGAGGGTTCGGGTTTGGGGGGTTTGTACGGGGAGGTTTTGGTTTTGAGGGGTTGAGAGCTATAGAGCCGCCCAAGAGTTCCGAAGGCTTGAGGAGGTCTGGGTCAACCGTTTGTTTTCGAGCTCTGTACCGATTAGCATGTCCACGCAAGCCTGCTGGTTGACGAGATATTTCTCGCCCGGTGCCCGTGGACTCGAGACATCGAGCCTTAGCTGACATAGAAAGTTCGTCGTTCTACATTGTGGGATCGAGGTATGAGGAGCGCCGCCGCATGTCGCCCGACGAGCGTGCCAAGGCACCCGTTGTGGTGCCTCGGTTTAAGCAGGGAACGGCTGCCTTGCTGTTCTGGTGCATGGTGTGTGTGTGTGTGCATGAAAGCTTAGCTCAGGAATGTTGAGGGCATGTCTTCTCGTGTTCTGGATCCCTTCTGCAGTGTTTAGTGGCTGTCGCTCCGAGGACTACATGAACCCCATCATTGCAGACGCGGACACCGGCCATGGCGGACTTACCGCCACCATGAAGCTTGCGAAGATGTTCGTTGAGAACGGGGCTGCTGGCATTCACATCGAGGACGGACGCGGACGTTGCAGTAATCACCCTACTCCCTACAGGGCCCCAGTGTGTAGCTTCAGAGAGACAGTTCGCTCTGCCGGGCTTCGAGTTTGAGTGCTTCTATCTGAATTTTCCGCGGGGAAGACTCCTTGCATCCAGGCCGCCACACCCTCAAATTTCAGGATCTCCGAGCCCCTTGGGCCATATAGGGCCGGACTTCGTGGTTTTGCAGCAACATGACCTTTTCATGAGACCTTATCCCTTATACCCCGCTGATACCCCCCCTGGATAACCCCCCTGATACCCCCCCCTTAAAGGACCAGAAGCCGGGCACCAAGAAGTGCGGCCACATGGGCGGCAAGGTCTTGGTCTCCACACAGGCGCCATTCGGGTGGGGGGACTTGGGAGGGCGCCGGACCCCAAATGGGATTGGGGAAGTTAGCCCTAAACTTAACCCTGAACCCAAAACCCTAAACCCTTAGCCCTGAAGCCCTAAACAGAAAAACCCGAAAGGTTTTCCGGGCGGAGGATAATGGGATGGGGGGTTGGCCCTCAAGGCATTTCGTCGGATGGATCGCTTGTTCTGACCCGTGCAGTGAAAGCCTGGAGCCTCCAATAAGCAGGCGGACTGGGTGCGGAATCGGTTGTAGCCCGAAACCCTAAACCCTAAACCCTAAATAACCCTAAACCCTATAAGCCCTAAACCCTATAAACGCTAAACCCTGAACCCTGAACCCTAAAGCCTAAACCCTATAAGCCCACCCACGCGCAAACTGGTAGCCCAGCCCGTTGGTAGGTTCCCTTGTAGCCCCCAAAAAGGGTGCCCTTATTATGAAATGGCTATAAACCCCAACAGAGTTATGACCCTATACACCCTATACACCCTATACACCCTATACACCCTATACACCCTATACACCCTATACACCCTATAAACCCTATAAACCCAATAAACCCTAAATGCCATAAACCCTAAACCCTAAACCCTATAAAGGGCTATTGGGCTTCCAAGCAAAGAACTTCAGCACACCCTAAACAATAAACCCTAAACCCCAAACCCCAAACCCTAAGAAAATCCCTAAATCCTAAACAGGAGCACATCCAGCGCCTCATTGCGATCCGCCTCCAGGCACATGCGGCGCATGTCAAGCCTTCGATGGAATCGGCCTGAGGGATGGCTTGGAAGGTTTAGGGTTTAGGGTTTAGGGTTTAGTGGTTTAGGGTTTAGGGTTTAGGGTTTTCGATGAGTACGCACTGTGCCAGGCCGACGTGCTCAACTCGCCTCTGGTCATCGTGGCGCGCACTGACGCGGAGGCGGCCACGATGATCGACACGAACATCGTGCCTCCGACCGATTGTGGGAGTTAAGAGGGGTGGGAAGGGGACATCCAGGTGGGAAGGGTGCATGTAGGGTTTAGCCTTCGAAGCCTTTGCAGCTTAGTGGAGCTGGGTTGGCAAAAAGAAGCCGCCACATTGAATGGTCTGATTTGGAATGCATATTGGTCCGACTGTCGTCTGGCGTTACTTTCGTGGCTGTTGTAACTTCTGGGTTCTTGATTGTCCCTTCCAGTCCCCTTGCGGCACTGCAATGGCGTTGCAGGACCAATAGATATAACCAATGCTGTACATGTCGATGCACGAAGAATGCCCATTGTTGGCCATTCTTCCCCACCAGCCGAGGATCCGATCGACCACCCCCACATCAAGGGCGCCACCGTCAAGGGCGTGGAGCCCCTCTATGAGGCCATGCGCAAGGGCACCGACAAGGACTGGGAGGAGCGATCCGGATGCATGACTTTCCCGGATGCCGTTGCCAAGGCCATGAAGGCCAAGGGCCAGGACCCGGCCAAGTGGCTGCAGGATTCCCGCAAGATGTCTTTGGACCAGATGAAGAAGGCGGCCTCTGGCATGGGCCTGGAGGTCTTCTTCGATTGGGATGCCGCCCGGTCCGTGGAGGGCTACTACCGAATCAAGGGCTCCACCGAGTTCTGCATCGAGCGCGCCATTGCCTTTGCCCCCTATGCTGACTGCATCTGGATGGAGACCGGCAAGCCGATCCTGGCGCAGGCCACGCAGTTCGCGAAGGAGGTCCGCGGCGCAGTGCCTCACCAGATGCTTTCTTACAACCTTAGCCCGTCCTTCAACTGGGACACCGCCGGCATGACCGATGCTCAGATGGAGTCCTTCATTTGGGACCTGGCCAAGCTCGGCTTCTGCTGGCAGTTCATCACCTTGGCAGGCTTCCACTGCGATGCTTTGAACATTGACCTCTTCGCCAAGGAGTATGCCAAGCGAGGTGCGGCCGCGTACGTGCAGATGATCCAGCGCAAGGAGCGCGAGCACAAGGTGGAGACCCTTACCCACCAGAAGTGGAGCGGCTCTGAGATCGTGGACGAGATGGGCAACATCGTCAGCGGCGGACTTTCCTCCACCGGCATCATGTCGGCCGGAGTCACGGAGAAGCAGTTCTGAGTAGTACAGTCTGCGTTCAGCGGCACCTGTACTGTGAATGTCGCATCGTACGATGTGAAGCTGTGGCAACTGCGAGGCTGTTTAGGCCAATCAGCAGCAACTAGCCTGCTGATTGCTGTGGTCGTCTGGCAATGAAGAGGGTCAGCCTCTCTGGCTCCCAGCTGTTGCCCTAAACCCTAAACCCTAAACCCTAAACCCTAAACCCTAAACCCTAAACCCTAAACCCTAAACCCTAAACCCTAAACCCTAAACCCTAAACCCTAAACTCTAAACCAACCCCAAGAAGCCCATGCCCGCGAGGGAGCTGGTGGCCGTGCCCCCAGTTTTCGATATGGCCAGGCACCATTTCTTCTCTCAATCTGGTTTGTGTCGCACCTTTTGAACGGCCTCCGATTTCGAGACACAGGCATCACACGGGAAACCCGGCCCGAAACACCGCGTGGACAGAAGAACTTTTGGAAAATCTCGCCTCGGCAGCTCTGCTGGGGAGGCCCCCCAAAGCAAAGTAAAGCTACCCGGTCGGCCTCAGTCTTGGGAGGATTGTCATGGCCACCTAGCATGGGCTCGTGGCGAATGAACCCTGTTAGCGCGAAGTGTAGCCTTACGCAGGAAGTCGGCAGAACCGAGCGAGGGAGAGAGAGAGAGAGAGATAACGGGAGGAGCGAGTGCCAAGCGCGTGAGGATCTCACAGAAAGCCCTGCAAAATCCCCAAACTGCTTGTGCTCGGTGTTGGGCTCAGAAAGCCGAAACAAATCTCCTTGCCATCGCTTCGACCACTCTTCCTGGCATCCGGGCTTCATCAGCACAGTCTTCCCGTGTTTGCTCCTGTGCCCTCAGCCCTCATGGCTCGAGTCCTACACCCCTAAACCAAAACCCCCAGCCAGAGTTTTTCACCAGTGCCTGCCTTCCAGGGATTACAGTTCGCCGCGCGGGCACCTAAGGGTGTGGGAGTTTCCGGTGAGAGGGTTTGTTTTGACCTGGACGGCAGGCTTTGGTAGGGGCTTTGTAGGGTTTTTTTAATGTAAGCGTGGAGGCAACAAAAGGGTCACAGAACTGGCAAGCTCGGGCCAGAGACGGCTCGGCATTCCAGCTCCAGGTATCTTCGTCATGGCGAACCGTGTGGCCATCATTGAGAAGCACGTCCTGGCCAGCGCAACTTGGCCAGGCAGCCAAGAAGGTACAAGTTGCCCAACCCTGAACCCTATACCCTAAACCCTGAACGCACAAATCGGGAAGTGTACCAAGAGTCGAAACCCTAAACCCGAAACTCAAATCTCAAGCTCCTGAACCCCCCCCTGGATGCCCTTTCGCACCCTGGCCCTCCTGAGTTCGGTCGGTACTTGAAGGCTCATGGTACTTATTAACCAATTATAACTGTACTTATAACTGTACTTATAAGCCCCTTAAGTGCCCTAATAGAGTTATAATTTGGGTTATAAGTACAGTTATAATTGGTTACTAAGTACCATGAACCTCCAAGTACTGCTCTTCGAAGCACAGCCAGCCCACAGAGGTTACCGCGCAAAGAGTTGTTTTGGCTCAGGTTCCGGATGTTTCCGGCGTTATTGGAGTGCAAGACCCCATCGCTTTTACAGTATAAAAAGGGTGTAGGTGTAGCGTTGCAACAAGGTTTCGGGCTCCCGGGATTGGGTTCCCGGCGCAGGCTTCGGGCCATGAATGTCCTTAGGAGACCTTTGAGCTCAAGAAACCCCAAGTTTCCAACCCCCAGAAACATCTGGGCCCCCAAGCCTCATAAAGTTATAAAGTCGGCACGCGTACGCATCTTGGAAGCATCCTCCATAAAAAGGGAGGCGTTTCGAGCTCCCCTGTGCCCCCGATGGGTCCACGACAGCGCGGGCGGCTGCTGCTCGCGGCTTGCGCTGCGCTCGGCTCGCACCCTCTGGCCCCGGCGAGCGTTAGGCAGATGGCAGGCCCAGGATCGGTGAAAGAAGGCCTGAAGCCTGAAGCCTGAAGCACTTGAGCCTTCAACGCTTGAAGCCCTGAAAAAGCCTCAAGAGCCTAACCCGAAACCCTTTCTTTTAAGCCCTGAACCAAGCAGCTGTAGGGTTTAGGGTTTAGGGTTTAGGGTTTGAGCTTTGAGCCTGCTGCTCGAGCCGATTGCTCTCTGCAGGCGTCGCAGCACCCAAAGCTGCCTGGGCCTGGAGCTGGTGGAGGTCCATAGGCAGTCCCAGATGGGTTTGCTCACCGATGGTTGACCAGTCACTTGGGGATACTTGGGAATAGATGTTAAATATTTGGGTACTAGAATTCCTAAACTACAATTCTTAAGAAACAGCTAGAATTACAATTCTTGCTAGGTCTCCAAGTTCAGTATAGGTCAGAGAGGGCCTTTCGAATCCTCTGCAGACAATATGGGGTCCAGCTGGCCTACACCCCGATGATCCACGCCGAGCCCTTCGCCTCAGACGAGGAGTACCGCAGGACGTACTTCGACGCCTGGGACGCAGCGGATCTTGGGCCTGCGAAAGACGTGGACCGGCCCCTCATCGCACAGCTGGGCGGGGATGATCCGCACACCTTGCTGCGCGCGGCGCGTATACTGGAGCCCCACGTGGATGCGGTGGACATCAACTTCGGCTGCCCGACGGAGGACGCCCGCAAGGGCGGTCACAAGACCCACTCGCCTCTGTGTCGTCGATATGGAGCGTATCTACTGCGCGATCCTCAGCTTGTGGCCAAGATCGTGGGGACTGTGGCAGCTGGATTGAGAAGGGTCCCGGTCACCGCCAAGATTCGACTGTTGCAAAAACGTGACGACACGGCGCAGCTAGCCATGGCCATTGAGCAAGCTGGGGCAGCCGCGCTGTGTGTACATGGCCGAACGATTGTCCAGCGCCCAAAGTACGCGAAGCGAGATGGCTTGGGCGAAGCAAGCTTGGCCCCGAACTGGGGAGCCATTGCCGAGGTGCGGAGGTCCGTCGGCATTCCCGTGATCGCAAACGGTGGCATCGAGACCAAGCGCGATGCGGCTGCCTGCCTTGAGCAGACGGGGGCAGCCGCAGTAATGTCGGCCGAGGCGTTGCTGGAGGATCCTGCTCTGTTCGACGACCCCCCCATGGAGGCTCAAGATCACCAAGATCCCAAGGCTGATGTCGCGCGGATGCTTCGACTTGGGCGAGAGTTTCTGGACCTAGCGGAGACGTTCACCTGTCCGCTCAAGTACCCCCCGACGAAGTCCCACCTCTTCAAGATCCTGCATCGACTGATCGGCGCGGACCAGGCCACGGCGCGGCGCAAGGATGCCGCGGGGCTCCTGCTCCTTCGGGGTACTTGGAAATATGCATTTTTTTTTTAAATTTTGGGGTACTCTAATAATTAAGAAACAGCAAAAATTGTAGCTTTTGCTGGGGTTCCAAGTTCAGTAGAGGCTCTCCAAGAAGGAGGAGCTGAAGCTGGAGCTGATGCGCTGCCCCGTCTCCGACTTCTCAGCGATCAGGCGGGCGCTGGACGTGATCGAGGCGAGCTATGCCCAGGACTTTGAGCCTTTGGGTGAGTCATGGTACCGTCGCTGGAGAGCGGAAGAAAAACTCGCCGTTGTGCCGGGCGTGTCCCAACTGCTGCGGTCATCTGCTGTCAAGTGCAATGAGTGTGGTATAACCTGTGCTCCAGTCTGGGGGCAAGGATCGACATCTATCGAGTTGCAAGGGGTCTCTTGTTGGGAGGCTGCAGGTCACGAAGCACTGATCTTGTTAGGCTTGTTTGCATCCATAGTGAGAACCATGCAGGAAGCTTGGCCGAGTATGAGTTAGCTGAGGCACAGCACCCTAAACCGCGCTTACGACCCTAAGCCCACTGAGTTCACGGCCGGCTGGAGAACAACGTTTGACAATCTACGAATCATCTTGGAGAGCCCAAACGCCTTCGTTGAATCCCAAGCCCTAAGCCCCGACCCTAAGCCCTAGACAGTTCCTTGCAGTGCGGCGCAGCCCAGCTAGGTGGGTAGCAAAAAAACATCAAGCCCAACAATAACCAACAACTGGGTTAATCCAGCTATGTGAGTGGCAAAACCTGCAATACCCCTCGTTGCAATCCCTAAACCCTAAACCCTAAATCCTAAACCCTAAACCCCAAACCCTAAACCCTAAACCCTAAACCCTAAATATTGCAATCCCAGGATGCTGCCGTCTCCGGTGGCCTCGAGATGCGTGGCGTGGCCAGCGCTGAGGACGCCGACTTCGATGCCCGCGTGGCGGCCATGAAGACCTGGATCCTTGGCAGCGAATTAACGGGTTTAGGGTTTAGGGTTTAGGGCTTAGGGTTTAGGGTTTAGGGTTTAGGGTTCAGGGTTTAGGGTCACCAGACCTTGCATAAGTCCACGCATCAACTTGAAATTGCTGAAATACAGGACATCCAAGTGTATATTCTATATATATATATACACATCATTCAGAAACATAGTTTTGATAATACATGTAGTTGACGCCTGACAGCCGAAGCTCTTAGGATGGGATCCGAGCGGTTCAAGCACACCACTCGACCCTACAAGGTGAGGACGTGGGCGGCTCTGTGTGTAGTACAGGAGCCGAAGAAGGAGGGAAGCGCAATGTGTTTAGTTCGTTCTTCTTATGGCGAAGTATAACATGAACTACCCAAAATGCACATTCTCACCAAAGAGGCGCATATGTCAGCCCTAATTACGAGTCCATGCGCCTAGCTTGATGTGAGATACTGAGATGCTCTTGAGGCACGCCCCAACCCGAGAGATCCCTGAGCCCAAGACGTGAGCCGCAAAGCCAGAGGCCCACACCCGCAAACTGGTTGAGGTAAAGAAATTCATGACGCTGGGGCTGGGGGTTTAGGCGTCTAGGTTTGTGAACAAGGGGCAAGCCGGTCCAGGTGCCACCGATCTCGGAAGCAGGAGGTTCAGGCCTAGGTTTGGGGGTTACACAAAGTTGCGCAGGTCGAGGATGTGGTGAAGCTCCAGGGCACCATGCCCATGTACTTCAACGGTGCCAAGGTCTCCGACAAGCTCTACAAGATGCTCCGGGACCACCAGGCGGGAATATGTGAACTAACTCACTCACCATAGTTTCATGAGTTCACACATTCATGAGTATACAAATAATTGTAATAGTGATTGGTAATACAAAAAAATCATAGTAATAATTATAAGTACAAATGTAACAGCAAAAAAAATTAGAAAGAATAATAGTTGTAACAATAATAAAGAGAGAGGAGGCGATTGTGAATGTTGCTGAGGCCAAGGGCACCTGCTCGCACACCTTCGGAGCCCTCGACACCGTCCAGGCCCGAAGCAAAGCCTTGAACCGCTTCTGAAGGCCTCTCCAGCTCGTCAACTTCGTGTCATAGTGGGGTAACATTTTTGTTTCATTCTTAAAGGTACTTAAAACTTAATAAGGCACAGAAATCTGAATTTGTAATGCTATCCCCAACCATGAACTAGGCCCCCTGGTCTTGTCTTTGGGCCCACGCCTTACGACTGGATTTGTTAGATCTCTTGGACCACATTTTGTAAGCTCCAGGGCCCGGGAACGAGTGATGACATTATTTCAGATTCTAGATTAAAGGTGTAGGGCTTTGGAATGAAGGGATTAATCGCAGCGCAGGTCACGCAGATGGCCAAGTACCTGACCTCGGTGTACGTGAGCGGCTGGCAGTGCCCCGTCCGCTAAAGTTGTCATCTGACAGGCTGAAGCCTCTCTTTGGCTCGCTGTGCAGCGAGCAAATCCCGAAAGCATCATTCAACCCCCCCAAACCCCAAAACCACTCTACCATACCTCTACCCACCTAAACCCTAAACCCTAGACCCCAAAACCCTCGTCGTGCAGGTGCTCCTCCACTGCTGCCACCTCCAACGAGCCGGGCCCCGATGTGGCGGACTACCCTTACGACACCGTGCCCAACAAGGCAAGGGCTATGGGGGTCAGGGTTTAGGACACTCACCGAGCCCCTGAGAGAGAGAGAGAGAGAGACAGAGAGAGGGAGAAAGAGAAAGAGAAAGAGAAGAGAAGAGAAAGAGAAAGAGAAAGAGAAAGAGAAAGAGAAAGAGAAGGGGAAAGAGTAAGAGTAAGAGTAAGAGTAAGAGCAAGAGTAAGAGTAAGAGTAAGAGTAAGAGAAAGAGAAAGAGAAAGAGAGAGAGAGAGAGAGAGAGAGAAACAAAATAGAGAGAGAGAGAGAGAGAGAGAGAGAGAGAGGGGGAGGGAGAGAGAGGGGCTGATGGCAGAGGGTTGCCTTGAAAGGGAGACGCGAAGGTGACCCAGAACCAGCATTCGGACCATGGAGCCTACGTTTCAGGGGCTTCTTGGGGGGGTCCAGAGAGCACCCAGATGGAAGCTGGGCAGGTGGACCAGCTCTTCCGCGCGCAGCTCTTCCATGACCGCAAGCAGCACCCCGACACCAGGGTGTCCAGGGTTACGTCATGTTGGGGCTTGCGATACTAGGGGTACCTGATTGGCGTCCTTGTTACAAGGGGGTCCAACTTTTTTGGGCCTTCTTTGGGGCGTCCCTCATGTTCGTACCCTAAACCCTAAACCCTAAACCCTAAACCCTAAACCATGTTGGAACTCTTCCGAGTTGATCCATGGCCCGGATGAGAAAGCTTCGGGGGGCCATACTGTAAACGCCAGAAAGTTGGAACATGGTCTAAGGATGAGTAGAGTTGAGATTCCCTTTAGCAACCCTCTTGGGGTATGAGGATCATGATGTTCCAACTTTTGGGGGTTTACTGCGATGAATCTTTAATATGATCCCAACCATGAACTAGAAAGCTTCGGGGGCCATAAGGCCTTCTGGGCCTTTTGAGGTATGAGGAGCGCCGCCGAATGTCGCCCGAGGAGCGCTCCAAGGCAGCTGTCGTTGTCTCCCGGCGGCAAAGATGGACACTGTGGGGGTCGGAAGAATTACGAATAGTATTGCCTTAGGGTCCCTTTATATTTATACTACAAGAACCCCCAAAACCCTATTCTAATTTATTCAGGCCCCCAAAATCAGGCCTTTTCCCCTAGGCTTTCTAGTGCTGAGGTCCTAGTACTCTACCAGCATGGATGGGGCGGATGGGGGTCGATTTGCCACATGTAAGAGGTTTACACATATGGACATGTTGAGGTCAGGTCAGAGGTCTCCCCCCACCGAGGACTACATGAACCCCATCATCGCGGATGCGGACACCGGCCACGGCGGCCTCACGGCCACCATGAAGCTTGCGAAGATGTTCATCGAGAACGGTGCCGCGGGCATCCACATCGAGGAGCTCTTGTGGGTTGCCTGTGGTATTCGGTGCTCAGGCGTCCAAGATTCCTCCCCCCCCCTCCCCCCTGGACCCTACGAGAATCCCAGCATGAACTGCAGCTTAGGGTGGCCAGGCACCAGAAGCGCGCAAAGCTCCCTTCACCAAGAACTCTCAGGGCTGAACGACTCCAGACCTTAGCGGCAACCTTAACACCTCTCCGGCCCACGAAGCCTGTCTTGGGCATGCACAGCTCGTGGTTGTAGCAGCAGAGAGGCCACAAGACAGCAACAAAAGAGGGCGAATCCAAAACTTTCACCCTTGCTCACAGGTGCGTTGAACAGTACTTGATTACTGCCAAGAAAAGCAGAACCAGGCACGAACAGAAGCCCCAAACCCTACAGACCCTCTGCACCCAAATACCCCATGTAACAAAGACCCTATAACCCCAAACCCTGTGATGACAACCCAAATTAAACCCTATCAGTAAACCCTACAAAATGAAACCCTACAAGTAAATCCGATAGTTGCATCCTATAGTTAGACCCTAGAAACACAACCCTAAGCCGTAACTGGCAATGTTCGCCCTGCGCTCCCCTCCCGCGGGCCTGGCCACCTTGGCCCTGCGCTGGCGTGCCGCCAGCTGGACGGCCCGCGCTGCGCCGAGCGCTGCGAGGCCCTGCTGCCGGCAAAATGAGTTTAGGGTTTAGGGTTTAGGGTTTCGGGTTTAGGGTTTAGGGTATTTAGGGTAAGAGTGATTTCGGGAAGTAAAGACAATCGTATGTCAGAGTTTTCGGAGTCCCGCTGCAAGAGCCAAGACCTTTTACGTGACAGCCCTCAGAATGTTGCAGGCCTTGCAAGGTTTGCGGGGCGTTTGGTGTGTGTTAGTCCAGGCAACCCAGATCCAGCACCCTGCCAGGCCGTTTGGAATTGCAGGGCTGGATGTCGAGGGGGCGAAGCCCCCCTTGCGCTGGTCGCCCCCAGCGGCGGCTTTGGGGCAAAGCTTCCAGGAACACTACTGGGACGAGGAGAACGTGCTGCACCTTGGCTCTTTTCAGAAAATTGACATGGCGCAAGCCTTGCTAATGAAACAAAAATAAATAAACAAATAAAAATAAATACATGAATATATGTATATATATATAAGTATACATATACATATATCTGTATATATATATGTATATATATATATGTCATTTATTTGGAGTCGATCCAGCATCAGGGTTTGAGCAGTGCAGGTACCTCTATGCTATCCAGCGGGTGCAGCTGCGGCCGGAGGTCAAGGAGTGGATCAACTTGGGCATCCCTCCTCCTCTCCCCCCATGTAACCACCTCTTCGAGCTTTCTGTATCTATCTACCCTTCCAATGCCTACCCTTCCCAGCTGCCTTTTCCCATTCAATCCATCTATCTACGCACAGCACGCTGAGCTGAGCTTGGATGGCTGGGCTCGCCGTGTGCCTTCCGAGCCCTCAGCCCCCTCGGAAAGAAATCGCTGCTGAGGAGGAGGCGCGTCTTCGGGCCGGGCGGCAGCACGTGGACATCACCTGGCAGCTGCCTGGCCAGCAGCGCAGCGGCTCCGGGGTGGCGAGCGGCAAGAAGGCAAGAGGATTCTTGTCATGGGATGTAGACATACATCATCCACCCTTCTGTTGGCTTTTCCATGTCTGTGCGTATGTAGAGAGACCAGTTGGCGTGAGTGGCCTTGTGGTGGCATGTCATAAAGGTTGGGTCTAGACATCTGCAGGCCGCCCGTCGCGAGGCGGCGCGTCGCCTGCTGCAGGGCCTGCCCGTAGGCGAGGAGGCAGAGGTGCAGATGCGGAAGCAGATGCTGCAGGGGCTCCGCTACAAGCTCTCGGCGGAGGTGCTCGAGGATGGTCCATCAGGAGAGGGGGCATATCGTGTCGTCTGGCGGGTGCCCCAGCCACAAGGCCGGCCTCCCCTGGAGCTTTCCGCCTCGGGCCAAGGTGCAACTCATGCAGAGGCGCAGGCGCAGGCCTGGGAGGGCTTGTACCTCCAGGCCAGCGGACGAAAATCCTTGCAGGCGAGCGTAGTGCAAGCGGCCCAGGAGCAGCGCAACCGAGCGGCAAGGCAGCAGCTGGAGGACGCGGCGCAGCAGCGGCGAGAGACCTTGCAGGCCGGGATGTCCATCCTCAGCTCCGAGGCCGTCGGCGAGCTTGCAGTGCGGCACAACGCCGTCGTGCAGCGCCTTCGGATCCAGGCACAAGATGAGGTGCTGGCGCACGAGGCCGGCCACCACTGCACCTTGAGGTGGGAGTGGCAAGATCCGAGTGGAGAGCAGCGAAACGCCAGCTCCGTGGGCCTGGGGATCACGAAGCGCCAAGCCAAGGGCGAGGCCATCCGGGCCATGTTGCTGCAGCAGTCCATTGGCAGCGCCCTGGATCCGGTGGCGCTGAACGCCGCAGCCCAGGTCCGCTCGCTGGCGCGCGCCGGCGATGGCGGCGCGGCGAAGTCGGCGGCCACCTTCCTGGCAGCTTGGCCGCCCACTTATTGGAGGCTTTGCCTCCTCGACGCATGGCAGCTCGGCCTAGCGCAGAGGGACCGCCAAGGCCTGGCACAGCTTGGCACGGCCGTGCGCGAAAACCTCGCGCTGCAGGGTCTGCCGCCCAAGCTGTGGGAGTCCCTCCTGGATGCCGCTGCGCACGTGGCCTGTGGCAGCACTGCAGTGGAGGCCCTCAAGCTGCTGCGGGGGGCTTCGCTGGACGCGTCCCGCTTCGATTCTGCAGCTCACAAGGACTACTTCGAGCATTTCAGAATACTGACGGCCTTGGAAAGAGTTGGGGCCAACCAGGCCATGATCGATGAGCTCCGGGCGCAGGGTGACGCGCCCTCCCTGAGCATGCTGCAGCAGAGCTGCGTCCTCCCTTACCTCACGCTGGTGCTGGCCGAAGGCTCTGTGGAGGAGGTGGCCGCGCTCAGCGGCATGCGCGCCGGCGACGTGGTGCACCCTCGCTCAATGATGCCATCGGTAGTGCAAGTAGAAATTATGCAATACTTAGTGCATGCGGTGAAGCACTAGCCGTTCCTGTATCAGCAAGAAGCGCTTCACCGCTACACAGCCTACACGCGTTTCCCTTCACTCTTCGTTGCAGATGCAAGTGGCTCCAATCCAAGGTACCTCAGGCCCAGGTTGTCGTGCCTTCAGCGGGCAGAATCACCGGGCCATCTGGCCGTGGTCACCTCGACGGCCAAGGAGCTAAAAGGGTTCTGAAGTTCTGAAACGTGATGTCATAAGGTTTGGGATCTCTTCCCTGAATCCAGTTTCGCCAGGAGCGCGGCAAGCAACGACTCACTCTCCGCTGCAACACGCTCGGGGAGGACGTGGAAGAGGAGTCCTTTGAAGTCTTTGGCCTGGAGTCCGAGGTCACAGCCCTGCGCTGCATCCAGGCGGTGTGGGCAGCGGCCGATCCCCACATTCCGCGCGAGGAGCGCGTGGCGCAGGACATGCGGCTGCTTCCCGAGATGTCCCGGATCCTTGTGCAAAGCTTTCGGCCGGAGGGGCGGAAGGCTGCGCGAGAGGCCGCGGCCTCGCCCCCCCCAGGCTGCCAGGACGACGCGCCCCTCCGTCGCCTGGGAGCCATCGTGGAGACTGCAACGAGGCTCGGATGCGACCTGACCGACGCCCAGCTCGAGGCTGTGACATCGGCCCTGCAACGGCGGCTGACGCTCATCCACGGCCCTCCTGGCACCTTGCTGTTGGTAAGTAGGGAATGAGGGAATGAGGCACCCATAGGCACCCTATATCCCCCTATATATATATATATATACCCTACTACCAACAGTATAAGGCACTGGAAAGACCACGGCAGCGGCAGGCGTCGTCCTGGCCTGGCGGTGGCTGGGGGACCGGATCCTGTGTGCCGCCGACTCCAACGTTGCGGCGGACAACCTGCACAAGAGCCTGGCAAAGTGGGGAATCAAGGCGTATCGCTTCGCCCCTTCAGAGCCGGAGGACTCCCAGCGGACAGCCTACGAGCGCCTGCTGTTTGCCAAGGATGCCCTGAGCAGCTTTCAGGTCGTGGTCACGACGTGCGCCAGTGCAGGCCACGACTTGATCCAGGGGCAGAGCTTCCCGCGCGTCCTCATCGATGAGAGCACGCAGTCCGTGGAGCCCACCACGCTTCTGCCCATCTGCGTGGGATGTTCACACTTGGTGCTGATAGGTGACCACAAGCAGCTGCCGCCGACGGTCATCTCAGATGATGCCAAACGCCTGGGCCTTGACAAGTCGCTCTTTGCGCGCTTGGCCGAGGAAGGCACCGACGAGCCTGACGGGGGCGCCGTGGCCGTGCCGGTTTTACTGAATGAGCAGCGCCGCATGCACACGAGCATCGCCCGGTTTCCGAACCTCTTTTTCTACAAGGGCCTGGTGCAGGACAGGGTTCCAGGTCGAGCACCGGTTCCTGGCGTTCGGTGGCCACAGTCGGGTAACTTCTGCGTCCGGCTGGTGGATTGCGAGGGCACGGGCGAGCAGGAGGAGCAGCGGGGCACATCCTGGCGAAATACTGCTGAGGTGGATGCCGTGCTCCGACTCTTGATTCATGTCTTACATACGAGCCAGGCGACCCGGGCCTGTCCTGGGCCCGTGACTGCTGGGGAAGTGGTGATCCTCACCCCTTACCTCCAGCAGAAGGAGCTCCTTCAAGCCCAGGTGACAAGCATCCCCGAGCTGAAAGACGTGCGGGTTTCGACCGTGGACGGCTTCCAGGGGGCGGAGGCAGATCTCGTCGTCTTCTCTGCCGTGCGCTCGAACCGCGAGGGCCGCCTGGGCTTCCTCCAGGACACCCGCCGCGCGAACGTGGCGCTGACGCGGGCGCGGCGTGGGCTGGTGGTCTTCGCAGATGCGGAGACCCTGCGACAGGCCCATGGGTCCGTCTGGGCCGACTGGCTGCGGTTTGTGGAGGCAGAGGAGGCGGTGACCCCCCTAGACAGGCTGCAAGACATACTGCAGTAGCTGCTTCGGAAAAGGCGGGCCTTAATCATTGGAAATGGGTTTTGGGGGGTTATTAGAGTATAGTTATACGGGGACCATAAGGGGATACTCAGGGACTTGACATGACTTAACCACGGCCTTACCGTCCACCCTTGCTCTGATGTTTAGGAATCCAAGTCCCACCCCAAATTATCCCATGCCAAGTTGGGTGAATCCATCCCTGGAGCCCAGTCCCCACCTAAGCGACTAAAATTGACTTAAGTGTCAGAATTCTCCGACTGAGGTGAGGCCTGCCACGAAGTCTCCCCCGGAAGGCAAAGAACAGAGTATCTCTAAACCCTAAACCTAAAAACCCTAAGCAGTCAGCAGTTTGTGGCAGGACCAGAAGCCGGGAACCAAGAAGTGCGGACACATGGGCGGCAAGGTCCTGGTCTCCACCCAGGACTGAGCTGCTTGAATGAGGAGTTGCAGTTGGGATGTTCCCCCTTATGCTAGCAGTCCTTAAGAGGGATGATAATAGGGTTTAGGGTTTATAGGGTTTAGGGTTAGGGTTAGGGTTTAGGGTTTAGGGTTTAGGGTTTAGGGTTTAGGGGCTAGTCCTCAAGACCAGTCGCAAAAGGGTTTAGGGGTACTATAATCCCTGTTGAGAACTGTTTGTACAAGGGGGAGTATCCCAAAGTTGCAGTGTTGCGCATGCCTGGCCTTGTGCAGGGGCCAGCTTGGGGTGCAAGGAAGTCTGCGAAAAAGCGAGTTTGAAACCATCAGCTCCGGAAGCTTCTTGAAACCCAGTTAAACGACTTCCATCATGGGTGCCACTAACATGTTCATTTCTGTCGGCTCCTTTTTTTGTGAACTGGATGCGTTAAAAACCCGCAAGGGCCCTCTACACCTCAAATGGTTCAAGTTTAAGGGAATCCTGCAAGCTACGATGTGAAGATGCTTCTCAACTCCACGGCCAACCTTCCCCCCCCCCCCTCCCAATCCATTGCATGTGGGAAGCCCCTGCGAAGGAGCACATTCAGCGATTGATTGCCATCCGCCTGCAGGCCTCCAGCTTTCTTCCCAAGCTCTGATATGCCCTGGCCCGACCCTAAGAACAGCCATTTTCCCTTCCCCTTGTCCCAAAGTAGCCTTCACTTTGACATTGTGTGTTTCGACGCCGGATCCTCCTGGCTTTGCTGGTTTCTGCCCAAGTCAGAAAATGCAGCTACAGGTTCATGCTTGGGGGTGGATGGATTAGTTGAATGCCATCAAAGGGAGGGGCTGGGCTGCTACAACCTTACCGTGCTTGAATGGATGTGGGGGGCTGCGCTCACGAGAATTGCCCTCAATGCGTCCAGACTCCAATTGGTTGCATCTTGCCGGCGGCTGGTCGTGCTGCATTCTTCGCAGTTTCGTCATATTCTTGCTGATGAAGGTCGCACTAACCAGGCGTATGCCGGCGATCCTCTCGCTGGATTCAGTTTCTGTCAGCGTGGGCTGATGTTTGAAACACTAGCAAGGCAAATGCTAGCACGAGCGCGCCCCAACCGTTTGATTCAAGACGCTGATGTGCAGTGTCTCGGGACATGCGTGAATGGCAGGCGTCGGGCACTTTACTCTGCAGAGTGGGATTGGGTGTGCATGGGCAGGCGTGCCGAACTAAAGACTGCACAGCTTTGCTTCAATGCAAGGGAGAAGTCTTGGTCTGTTGCCTTTCTTGCCGTCAAGCTTTCCCGCGATGGTCTTCGTGCGGAACAGCCTTTTGATGATCTTTTCTTAATGATTTATGCACCTGACGGGTTTTACCTGATCCAGCATGATCTTGCAACAGGAGTCTCCAAGGACGGTGTGCGCACTAGCAGTCACGGGCACGTGATTCGAGTGCGAGCAAAACGTGGGCAGACTTGCTGGAAAGCTGCCTTGCTGACAATTCTTTACAAACTGACGTCGCAAGGTTGTTGTGAGATGGTTGGATACGCAGCAAAGTCAGATCCGTTGTCTGGAGCACTCTATGCTGAGCTACTGGATAGGGCCGTGTCTCCCACACACCAAGTCTACGAGGGCATTCCCCTAGGCAGCACGAATGCCATTATTCGCGCCCACAGGATCCAGCAAATAGCGCGCGAGCTAGATCAGCATGAACACCCAGATAGTTTGTTCGAGAGTGCCAAGGGAGAGAAATCACCATGCGGCATCAGGCGAGGAGATTCAAACGCTGCCGTAGACTGGGTACGCGACGGAGTCAGGGTGGAGGTGAAAAGCTCGAAGCTCAGCTTTGACTCTGGAACCAGCAGGTGGATGTGCAGGTTCTCAAACATAAAGACCGGCAACATGGGCGATGGCAGGAATGCATACTTTGATGAGCTCTGGCTTGCGATCTATAGCCCCGATGGCATGGATTTCTTCAAACACTGGAACTGGCAAGCCAGACTGTGTAGCGCTGGGAAGCGGACGGCTTCAATGGGCAACGTTCTAAAAATCGCTGCCGGAAAGCAATTTCAGTCACCCAGCAATGCTCTTGAAAGCATCAAGGCCCAGCTTGAGAAGGATGGAGCCGAGCATCACTTTACCGTACGGTGGGGTGAGTGACGCAGCTAGCGAGCAGCTAGTGCCTGAAGCCTCTCCTGCTGCTTCGGAGAAGCTGGGCCCGAAGTTTGATTCGGGTGCAGATGGATACATCCCATCAGAATGAATCGCCCATCAGAGGAGAGCAGCAAACATATGCAGCATGGGCGTCATGCTCGGCACCCCCCAACCTCAAGCCTTAGCTGCCTCAGCCTTCTGCCTCAGCCCAAAGAGCCCAACCCAGAACTGCCGGGCCCTAATTCCGCAGCCTGATCAGCACCTGAACCCTGTTCATGATGCCCTGGTGTCCTCCAGTGCCCTGGGCAGGCGGATGTGTTGAACTCGCCCTTGGTCATCGTGGCGCGTACGGATGCTGAGGCTGGTATGGGCGTTTGTGTGCGCAGGGTCGACAGGAGAGTGGAGGGTTTTTGGTCGCAGGGGGGAAGGGCCTTCGGCTCGGGAACATAACGTATAGGGGTGTCAGGTAGTTTAGGCTGCTGGGCTTCGGGGACGGAATCGGGGACAAGTTGCTGCTAGGCTTCTTGTTCTGATGTTTCTCCGAGGTTTGATCAGCTTATGGTCATTGGGTTGGGGTTTGGGACCCGACTTGCACTCGGCATCCGATACGAGGGTGTGGAATCTAGGCCCATGTTCCCACGGATGCTGGGGGCCGCAGGCTGCCACCATGATCGACACCAACATTGAGCCGCGGCTTACCACGGCCGAGGCTTGAGGCTTCAGGTTTCAGGACCCCTGGACCCCCCTGTTGAGGAGGCTGGGTTGCTCAAGAAAGTAACTCTCAGAGGTTTGGGAATTCTTGGCCTGGTCCGACCGAGTGCAAGGTGGGATTGGGGAAGAGGCTCGAGTCTTCTGACTCGGGAACAGAGAGCCACCCTCTTCAATGTGCAGTGCTTCTGGGGTTTTTGGGTTGGTGACTCAAGGATGTCAGCCCCAGCTCCTCTGCTGAGGATCCGATCGACCACCCCCACATCAAGGGCGCCACCGTCAAGGGCGTGGAGCCCCTCTATGAGGCCATGCGCAAGGGCACCGACAAGGACTGGGAGGAGCGATCCGGATGCATGACTTTCCCGGATGCCGTTGCCAAGGCCATGAAGGCCAAGGGCCAGGACCCGGCCAAGTGGCTGCAGGATTCCCGCAAGATGTCTTTGGACCAGATGAAGAAGGCGGCCTCTGGCATGGGCCTGGAGGTCTTCTTCGATTGGGATGCCGCCCGGTCCGTGGAGGGCTACTACCGAATCAAGGGCTCCACCGAGTTCTGCATCGAGCGCGCCATTGCCTTTGCCCCCTATGCTGACTGCATCTGGATGGAGACTGGCAAGCCGATCCTGGCGCAGGCCACGCAGTTCGCGAAGGAGGTCCGCGGCGCAGTGCCTCACCAGATGCTTTCTTACAACCTTAGCCCGTCCTTCAACTGGGACACCGCCGGCATGACCGATGCTCAGATGGAGTCCTTCATTTGGGACCTGGCCAAGCTCGGCTTCTGCTGGCAGTTCATCACCTTGGCAGGCTTCCACTGCGATGCTTTGAACATTGACCTCTTCGCCAAGGAGTATGCCAAGCGAGGTGCGGCCGCGTACGTGCAGATGATCCAGCGCAAGGAGCGCGAGCACAAGGTGGAGACCCTTACCCACCAGAAGTGGAGCGGCTCTGAGATCGTGGACGAGATGGGCAACATCGTCAGCGGCGGACTTTCCTCCACCGGCATCATGTCGGCCGGAGTCACGGAGAAGCAGTTCTGAGTAGTACAGTCTGCGTTCAGCGGCACCTGTACTGTGAATGTCGCATCGTACGATGTGAAGCTGTGGCAACTGCGAGGCTGTTTAGGCCAATCAGCAGCAACTAGCCTGCTGATTGCTGTGGTCGTCTGGCAATGAAGAGGGTCAGCCTCTCTGGCTCCCAGCTGTTGCCCTAAACCCTAAACCCTAAACCCTAAACCCTAAACCCTAAACCCTAAACCCTAAACCCTAAACCCTAAACCCTAAACCCTAAGACACCCAGCAGCCCATGCCCTCGAGGGAGCTGGTGTGACCGTGCCCCAGTTTTCGATGCGGCCAGGCACCATTTCTTCTCTCACTCTTGTTTGTGTCGCGCTCTGGAACGGCCCCAGACACAGGAATCACATGTCCCAAACGCAGCATGACAGCTCCGACGTTGAACAAAAAATGCCGCGTGGCGCGCCGCTTGCTTGGGTTGTCTTCCTTCCAGCAGAACTGCCAGGCAGAAAAAAGCCCCGGGCAACCAGGATGGGCCACTATTATACCCTTATAACTTATAACCCCTCAAAAAGGCCCTTTATAGGGGTTGAGTATGTGGATGTTAAGGCCTAACATAGCCCATCCTGGAAAGCGCCAAGGCCGGGGGCGGCGAGATGCGGCCACCTCCCGTGCCGATGAAGAGAGCCTCGCTGCGCAGCCCAGGGTTTAGGGTTTAGGGTGGTGTAGGGTTTAGGGTTGAGGGTTTAGGTGTAGGGTTTAGGGTTTAGGGTTTAGGTGTTGGGTTTAGGGTTTAGGGTTTAGGGTTTAGGAGGCCGAAAACCCCCAAGTCCCCAACCTTGAGCGCTAAGCCCCACGGGCTCTGAACCCCCAAGCTGGAAACCCCCTTTTTCACAAGGGACTCGACTGCTGCCCTTCTTGCCCAGCTCGTCCCCACACCGCAGCACTCATGACTGCAGGGGCGAGGTTAGGCACTTCAAGCCCGAAACTCTGCACCCCTAAACCCCCAAACCCCAAACTGCATGAAGCCCTAAACCCTAACCCCAAACCCCAAACCCTAAACCCCAAACCCCAAACCCCAAACCCTAAACCCTTAACCCCAAAAAGCCCCAACCGGAAGCCTGGCCCCGCCACCCCTGAAGCTCAGGAAAGGCGGCGGCACCCAAGGATGAGCCGGCCCCGAAGCGCCTGGAGCCCCTCGCAAGAAGGGTTTAGGGTTTAGGGTTTAAGGTTTAGGGCTACTGGGATCATTCGGTGACCGAAGTTCCTGTGCCCAGCTCTCTAAGCTGTGGACCTGTGGGCCCCGTCAGTTTAGGGTACCTTACATGAAAGAGGAAGGGCCCACGATGGGTGAAATTTGCCCCGAAATGGTGAAATTTGCCCCGAAATGGAGCTCAACCCCACATCACAGCCGAGCGCGGGTTCAGTATGTTTCGTCGGAACGCGATCACGGCGATGGAACAAGCGGAGCACAACGGAACGTGCGCCGAAGCGCGACTCAACAATTAGGGTTGCGGGGTTTGTTTCGGGCTCAGGGTTTACAGCGTGTTTTTTTTTTAGGTTTAGGGGTTTGTGGATTAGGGTTTACAAGTTGACACACTTCCTGAGTGATCAGCACGGCAGAGTCCGCGTTGCCAGCTCTTGAATGGCATGGTTTAGTAGCAGTAAAAAGGGGTTTACAAGTCTCACAGGTAGGGAGCCCAGCGTGCGGACCCTCCAGGGTTGAGGGCTTGGCGCTGAGGCTCGGCGACGACCTTCCGGAGGAAGTCTCCAAGGAGGACATCCAGCACATGCTTCTCCGCCTTCTCAGCTTAGGGTTTAGGGCTTAGGGCTTAGGGCTTAGGGTTTAGGGTTTAGGGTTTAGGGTTTAGGGTTTAGGGTTTAGGGTTTAGGATTTAGGGTTTAGGGTGGCACGCGAGAGAGTTTTGGGCAGTTCTCCGAGCGCCTTAAGCCAATTTTAGCAGATCTGAGGCTTGACAAGGCAGATGAGGTCCACGCCGGGAGCCTAATTCTGAGCGTGGGCTTTTTGGGATGGCTGTAGGGGCTTTAGGGTTTATAGGGTTTAGGGTTTAGGGGTCAGGGCTTTAGGGTTTAGGGTTTAGGGTTTAGGGTTTATAGGTTTAGGGTTCTTGGGGAGGGCTGGCACGGCTTCCCCCCCCACATGCAAATCCAGAGCATCCCAGAATCCCGCCCCCCTTCCGTGCACTCACGTGCGCTTTACTCGGTGGCGATGCTCTTGGGGTCTCTGCCCCCGGGAGCCGCTTCTGAAGCGAGGTGGAGGTCTTGAACGAGAACGCGCTGAAGCGGATGCACCTGCAACTGGGATGCCTGGTTCAGCTGCCGGCTTGTGGTGTGAGCATACTTGGCAAGAACAGGACGGCTTACATCTAATTAACTCCAGACAGGAGTGCCGCCCCAGTTTTTCTCGTGCACACAAGTCTGCTCGCACACAGGCTCTTTACTGCTTTGAGCCCAGGCAGTTCGAGCGCAAGGTCAAGGTCAACCGGGAACTCAGGATCAAGCCGCCGGGCAGGAATGGCACAACACCGGCAGGAAGTCCGAAAGCCTTAAGCCGGGACAAACCGGGGCGGCTCTGCAAACCCCGAAAACCGTACGACCCCGAAAGCCCCCAAGGCTTCTTATGAAGCGGGTTTAGGGTGAGTTTAGCACAACCAGGGGACATCGCAGCCCCCTGGGGCAACCTCATAGCCCCCAGGCACGCGGACGATCCGGACAAGTTCCTCAAGAGCGAGGTGTGTGTGTGTGTGTGTGTGTGTGTGTGTGTGTGTGTGTGTGTGTTTCCGTGTTGCTTTTGGTGTTTTGGAGGTCGAGCTTTGGGGGTTGGAGGGGGTGTAGGTGCCTATACTGTCGGCCCATGGGAGACCTAAACCGCAGAACCCCCAGAAGAAAGGGGCACAATCCGGCTTACAAGGACCAAACCGGGACCTAACTTCGCAACCCCTCCAAATGACTTGAGGACAAGCCTGCACAACTCTACATGCCCAAACCTTTTTACCGCCCTGCCAGCCCCAAACCCTAAACCCTGAGCCCCCCTGAACCCTAAACCTTGAACCCTAAACCCTAAACCCTGAACCCAAACCGGGCCGCTCTAAGCTTAAGCCTTCCAGGTGGACCTTGATGAAGAGATCAAGAAGTTCACGCTCGTGGCCCTCTCGGCTGCAAGCTGCTGCGGGGTTGCCTCAGGGCTAACCCTCACCGAAAGCAAAAGCCCTTAATGCACACTACTGCACTTCCTTGGGGAAGATACCGAAGGTTCGAGGTCAACTCTCTGAACCTTCTGGTAGGAGGCATGAATACATGGCCAGTCTCTGCATGACTGTCTCCTTTTTGTCAACTACTGTAAGCATAGGCGGGCAAATGAAATGGGGAACCCAGGCAACGAACCCAGAGCTCTACCCTGCGCTGATCAAGCTCGAGACGCTTCCGCTCATGGTGCCTCCCCAGAAAATATTGGGGTTTTTGGGGTTTGAGAAGTGCTCGGCCATGACCATTCAACTCAGACACAGCACAGATTGTGGCGTATCCCGTGCAGTAGAGTCCGGCTGCCATAAGATGCTCTGCCCAAGGTAGGCATGCTGAACCACGTGAACACCGACATCGCGGTCGACGTCTTCGAGGTGCCCCGGGGTGAGGTACCCTTGTAGGCCTCGTGGGCTTGCTTTGGGCTGCCAGACCTGGCTGCGACCCCCCTTTTTGCATGGGCCGACTGGATATGATATCTTCTCATATCGGGGGCTCCCGAATGCACCCCAAAGTAGGATAACCCCAAGGAACCCCCCGAGAAGGGTGCAACCCTAACTTCCGGAAAGCCCCCCCAAAATCCTACACCCCCCGCAAGACAGGTCCTCAGCGAGCTGACGGACCCAGATGCCATCGCCGACGTCGAGGAGCCCGAAACCTTTCTGAAGGCCGGGGCTGTTGGGTGCTGTTCGTGGCTTTGCATCCTTGACAAGTCAGGGTTTAGGGTAAGCCTTAAAATTCGATGGACTTCGTACTTCACCTCATTCCTTCATTTGGGGTTGGGGCAGCTGTCGCTGCTCCGCCTAACCGAGGCTCTTTTCGAGGCTCAGCTTTGCCAGATGACGGTGGACGTGCTCATGCGGATACTAGGCGGAGTGGACATGACGGTTGATACTAGTTGGGAATAAGGTTGGATTTCATTGCGTTAAGGAGCCCTAACGCTAGATACTTGATTAGGGGGCCTAAGAACTAGGAACTGCCAAGGATTGACGAGTCCGCCAGCGACGAGGCGGGAGCACCGGGTCCAAGCAAGCATTCGCCACAGCTCCGAGCTCCATGCGGCCCTGGCGCCTCAAGTTGTGATAGCTGGCTTGTTTCCTAAACCCTTAACCCTTAGCCCTAAACCCTAAACCCTAAAGTCGCGCCCGGCTTATGTGCACAGTGCCCAAGCGAGGACTTCAAGGCGGTGACGAACGGCCTCAGCATGATTGAGAACCTGGCGGACGCTCTTCACACAAGCAGCTGCTTCCTGAACTCGAATCCAAAAAGTCGAGGCTGCGATGTCAGGGAGTTAGGGTTCTTAGGGGGCTTAGGGATTGGTATCTATTCTTTTCATATATGCTATATACAATATCTACAAAATAAGATGAAGTACTATGTACTGTATGTATCACAATCCTGGTGCAAAAAGGGTTTAGGGTTGCAAAAGAAGGGTTTCGGGCTTAGGGGTTTATATCCCAGGACTCGATGCCGCAGGAGACGTGCCGCCAGTTTCTGGAGATCCCGTACCTGGGCATCAATGTGAGAGGGGGTTCCGACATCACGGCAAACATTGCAGTTTTGGATCCCTAAACCCTAAACCCTAAACCCTAAACCCCAAACCCTAAACCCTACACCCTAAACCCTAAACCCTGCAAACCCTAAACCCTGCAAACCCTAAGCCCTAAACCCTAAACGCCCTCAAGTGCTTTGCGGAAGGGACTTGAACCCCAAGCTTAGGAACTTCCTGCCGTGGCTCATCAAGCGCGTGCGTGCCCAGGGGGCGATGGACTACAACAAGGCTCCCGCGAAGGATTCCGGGCATGGGGTGTTGGGCCTGGAGATTGGGGATTCGGCTCTTGAGGTCCCTAAACCCTAAAACCCTAAGCCCTGGACCCTGGAACCCTAAGCCCTCAGCCCTAAACCCTAAACCTTAACCCCTCAACCCTCAACCCTCAACCCTCAACCCTCAACCCTCAACCCTCAACCCTCAACCCTCAACCCTCAACCCTCAACCCTCAACCCTCAACCCTAAACCCTAAACCCTAAACCCTAAACCCTAAGAATCTGACACTGTGCAGGGGGGCCGGTTCCAACTTCCCCTCTGCCTCTGCCATCTGCAGGCTTAGGTCTCTTTGGGGTTGAGGAGCCCACGCACCAGAAGTTAGCCCCTGGTTCTTCGTAGGGGCTGAGGAAGTAGGGCTCTTTTCTATACCCTTTCAGGGAGTTATATAGGTACCTCATGCCCTCGTTGCTACTAAGAACCAGCCAGATTTAGCCAGAAGCACTTGGAGGTTCAGGAGTGATGTAAGTAGGGTTACAAAGCAGTCCATAGAGTAGCTTAAAGTGCCTTAACCTGAATGGTCGCGCCTTAGAACACCATGTGGAAAGCTAAGTTCTGAGGGTCTACACCTGGCCTAGGGACGCGCCCTCAGCTCATGAACTTGGTTCAGTTCAAAACTTGGTTCTACTTCGGGTTTTGGGGTTTGGAGTTCCGGGCTTCGGGCCCCGGGGCCTCGCTATGCTCTAAGCACCCCAAGCTTGCAAGCACGTAGAATTCGCAAAGTGCCCCCCCCCCCCCCCCCCCAAAGTGTCGGAAGTTGGGAGGTCTACGCTTCAGAGATCCTGGGCATCGTCCTGCAGAACTCGGAGCCTGCCAGGGAGGCGCCCGCTGGCCGATTTTCGAAGAGGGATCCGTAGGGTTCTTGCAAGAAGGCCATGGTCTTAGCCTCAAGACGGGGGGCCTTTGGGGCTTTCGGGCTCTGGTGGGTGATCCTACCGAGATACTTGTGTCGGTTTTTCCGGGTGTGCTTTCTTGTGTGCAGCCCTGTGCTTCGAGGTCAGCTAGGCAGGTGTGGCAGGTGGGCAGTGGGCAGGCAACAGTAACTGGGGGTTTACGTTAATAAGGCGATCCCTTAACACAGACTTTCAACCCCCAAATAGTATGATCCCCTTGTAAATATAATTAGGACCCCAAGAAGGTACCCCTAATAAAGCCCCCAGCTGACTTTGCCGAGGATGGTGAAGCTCGAAGGGGTGGACAAGCTCCTGCGTGGCATCGCCGCCTACCGAAAGCGCGACCCAGCGGACAGCGAGGCAGGGTTTAGGGTTTAGGGTTTAGGGTTTAGGGTTTAGGGTGTAGGGTTTAGGGTTTAGGGTTTAGGGTTTAGGGTTTAGGCTTTAGGGTTTAGGGTTTAGGGTTTAGGGTTTAGGGGGCGAGGGATGGTGGGAGTTTGGGGATGCTCAGGGTCGCAGAGTCTAAGGGGTTCCAGGGGACAGAAGTGCTTCGGAGTGTTCATGGCTTGGAGTTTTTGGGGACTCAAAGGGGCCCTCGAGCAGCTTGAGAAGCCAGGAGTCGGAGTATGTGCAGAACATGTTCGACAACCTCTGCTCCCTGATGCTGCTGAAGACCAATCAGATGGCCTTCGGAAAGCTCCAGGGGTCACCTCCCCGGCAGTTAGCAAACGTGTGGATTTCGCTCGGAGCCTTTGGGAGAACACAAGCTACCCTCGCAATGCCTCATGCGCACCCCTCGGGCAAACAAGAAACCATGAACCCTAAAGGCCTTGCAGCCCCCTCCTAAACCCTAAACCCTACATAAGGTCTAGAGCTGCTCAGAGCTAAGGCTGGAGCTGATGATCCGCATGATGAAGGAGCGGAGTTCGTGGCTGCCTGCGGGGTTCGCGGTTCGCGTTTGCATGAGAGGGTCGCAACCTGCATGGTAGGCAAGTAGGTCTCAGGCAGAGGCAATTTTGTAAGCTAACCATAGTTAACCCTAAACCCCTAAAGTCCTAAAGCTACACAGAACTCCAAGCCCGAAGTTTAATCTGTCTTCTGCCTTGCCCGCCATGCCAGGTATTAGAGTCGAAACCCTTAGTCTTGGGTTCAGGGTTTGGGGTTTAGTAGGATGTAGGGTTTAGGGTCTAAACCCTTTGGTTTAGGGTGTAGGGTCTAGGGCTGCAACTTCAGAACTTAATTTGGTACAGTCAGGAGAGGGTCTTCGCTTCAAACCTGGCGCTGAAGCTGGCTGACCATGTGCCTGGGTACGCAGGTCTCGTGTGTTCCGGGTGTTCAGGTACTTGGGATGGGACATGGTGGGACTGAAATTTATCCTCGAAATTCTAGGCCGAAACTGGGTAAAGTCCTCATGTCTGTCAGAAACTGACCCTAAACCCTAAACCCTAAACCCTAAACCCTAACCCTAAACCCTAAACCCTAAACCATGAACCCTAAATCCCCCCCAAGCTATCCCCTTTGGCCGAGGCGCTGCGCCACTGCCCGGAGAACTGCCAGGTCTTCGTTGAGAAGTTGGGCCTGAAGGTCCCTTGGGGGAGTCGAGGGGGCATGATGGGGTGGGCCAGGGGTTTAGGGTTTATCGTGTGTTTTTTTGGGTCTTAAGCAAATAGGAAGCAGTCGAATCCAAAGCCCCCTTGAGGGTTGTCAGGGCCTAGGGGCCAGATCCATTCCCGGCCGGGCTGCAGTGGGGAGTTAAATGTCCACACGTTCTAGGCTCAAAGGGGTTGAATCTAAGCTCAAAGGGGTTGAATGAACCGCGCTATGCAGTCCGGGTGGGATGGAAGCAGCAAAAGCTGGAATCATTAGGTTCCCAGGCCCTTTTTCCCCCACGATTGCAGAAATTAGCATGTACGTGTGTGTGTGCCCATACATGTAGCGGCATACTCTCGGGTTTTCTGACATACGCAAAATCAGCTTTTGTGTATCTATCGATCCACCTATCTATCTATCTCCCTGCCTGCCCTACAAAAAGTATTCAGCTAAACCTGTAGGTGCACATGTAGACATAAAATCCTGATGTACCGGTATGTGTGTATATATAAACAGTTTTTGTACGTGGTCTGGGTCGATTTGCCATCTAAAGCCGAAAAGTCCCTAACAGAAAGCAGTGTTGGGGTGGAGCCAGCAGCATCAAGTGCACACGAGAGGTCTTGTTCGCCATCTTCATGAAGAAAGGCACGCGCGGTCGTGGTTTCACTTGGTGGGCATCAGAGGATCGAAATGGAGGATTCTAGCATTCCGCGCAACACAGACTATAAAGGTCAGGAGTTTAGAAGCCCAGGGCCGAGCAACCCTTGGGGTCCTAGAGTGGATGTTCGGACTTCCCCCCCCAGTGACTGCCCGAATACGGACGTGAACTGCCATTACAGGTGACCCAGGCTCGAGCCTCGAGTGCTTTTGCGATAGTATTAACTAGAATCTAAGGAAGAGTATGCTATATGTATAGAATATAGTATCGAATCACACAGAACAATATAGAAGAACTTAGAAGAAGACAGAAGAGTATGAGTATATATATATATATATATATAAAAGGCAGCATGAAAGAGAGGTGCCAAGACCAAGAAGGAGTCGGAGGCAAAGGAGCTCGAGGAGCACGCGCCCCTGACTGCAATCACTTTGTGTGGACTCGAGAACACGGCTTTGCGAAACAGAGAATAAACAAACACACGGATATATACATATATATATATATATGTGTGTATATATATACATATACATGTACATATACATATACGTATGCATGTACATGTATGTATGTTATGATTATATGATTCCATTCGATTTGTATATATGTATACATATACATATACATACATACATATATATATATATATATGGGGTATGTATGTATATATATATATACATATATATATATATATATAATGGTTGTGTATGATTACATACGTACTATGTTATTACATTTTGTTACTTTGGATTCTTGTTTATGACATGTTAAGCAGCTGTGCTTCAGTGGGCCACGCAGCCTTCCTAGAACACAGATGAGGGTTTAGGGTTAGCGTTGAGGGTTTAGGGTTTAGGATTTAGGGTTTCCTATCCCAAGCCCTCGAGACGCTAGTGCGCGTGACTTGCGTTGATGCTGGGGCTCCTGCCTCTATTTTTCAAGGGCGAACGAATAGCCATGGCTAGCGCCAAGGTGACCTCCATCGTCCAGTCGCTCTGCAGATACTGTACTGGTACGCCGGTCGCCCGCGTGCTGAACAAGTTCGCCCCTGGCACGCATACGCAAACATGTGCCACGAGCAAAACCGGTTGCAAATAGTTTAAGGTTCCAGTGCTTGAGGGTCATAAGTATTTGGGCAGATCATGTGGGGGTAAACGGGCCGACCTGGTAAGCGCACGCTGCTCTTGAAGGTAGAGAACCAGTTCGAGAAGCTGGAGCGACTGCTGGAGATGCATGAGGACAGAGCACAAGTCTTCGAATCGGTTGGTATCCTCCATAAAGGCGGCACAGAGTTTTGTAAGGCTTAGTGAGCTAAGGCAAGTGAGGCCAAAAGCTTCACCACCCGAAGATAAGCTTATAGCCGTGAGGAGTACAACCGCTCGGTGAAGGCAGCTGATGAGGCGGCTTTTTTTGGTGCAAGGGCTTAGGGCTTAGGGTTTAGGGTTTCGGGTTTCGGGTTAGGGTTTAGGGTTTAGGGTTTCGGGTTCAGGGTTTAGGAGTGCTGGCTGTGATGCGCCGGTGCTTCGTTGCTTCCTGGGGGTGCTGTCATGGTCTTTGCATGGGTATTGGCGCCACCTCACCTGCATGGGGGCCGGTCACAAGGAATCTCCAGGACAACAAGTACCTAAGCACCTACTGTAGAAGAGGTGCTAGTGTGAAGTAGCTGCTTGCTGAAGCTAGCACCGCTCACATCGCCAACCATCGCCAAATCCCATGGCCCTACCCGCAAGGGTATTAGTGACTCCTAAACCCGAAACCCCAAACCCTACGATGCCCAGAGGCCAGGGATCAGGGCCTCGCGCAGAAGATCGACCGGGAGCTGCCGCGTCCGCAAGTTTCCCAAAGAGCCCAGTAACCATCAATTCAGGAACATACCTGAAAGAAATACAGGGATCCTTACTTACGATTTAAAGTATGTTCCTTAACTAAGGGGTACAGTATAATACCCATCAATGAAGGAACATGCCTTAATGTACATAGGGATTCTTTATTACGACTCAAAACATTTTCCTGAAGGGGTATTGGCGTTTTGTTTTTTTTTTCCGGCTCGTAGGTTTGTAGGGCTGGGGGCTTCTTCGGGTTGTTCTGGGCTTAAGATTGTGTAAGTTTAGGGCTTCAGCGTGGATTAATAGGGTCTAAACTTGTAGTCCGGGGGTCATGAAACAAGGGGTGCAGGGTTTAGGGTTCAGGGTTTCGGGCCCAGGAGCATAGACGCACAAGGGCCCGGGAACCCTAAACTCCATATCCCGAAAGACCTTAGGGTTGAGGGTTGAGGGTTGAGGGCCAAGTGTCCCTTGGCTGGCTCATCCCGAGCCCAAAAATCCCGGGGTCGACACGTTGCCCTTAGGCCTTTTCTTCAGGGCTTGGCTCCTGGGCCCTTGTTTCATGACCCCCGGACTACAAGTTTAGGCCATATCCCTCTCACGGTACGGCCCCCAAAATTCCCAAAAAAAGGCTGGAAGTGAACGACGAGGAGCCGAGAAGGGATCCTTTGTGCAAGAGCTTAATTTGGCGTCAGGCAGTTTTGGGTTTGGTTTAGGGTTTAGGGTTTAGGGCTTAGGGTTTAGGGCTTAGGGTTTAGGGTTTAGGGTTTAGGGTTTAGGGTTTCGGGCTTGGGGTATGCGGACTGATGAAGTCGGTTTGGCGAAAGTGAAACATTAGCGACGGGTGCACTAATATCGGAAATTCTAGTCTGTCAAGTATGCTTTGTACTTGTAGACTCATCGAATGATACTGTTCCATCCATAGCTGGAGAGTGGCATCTGAAAGATCTGCCGCCAATGAACAAGAGAAGTGCAGATTGCGTGGGTTAGTGGTGTAATGGATTCCTTTTTGACAGTGACTCCACTGCGGTTGAATGATTTGCTGTCTAAATTTGTCTTGTAGAATTTGTGCTCTCTGAAAGTTGAGCAGGGCCGTGCTGAAAACGCCAATTCTTTTTTGGGCAGCCATGAAACGCCACTTGACACCGGGCAGCGAGGCTCTTATTGCTGCAGCATTCGGGCTTAGGGCTCAGGGCTTAGGGTTTAGGGGTTAGGGTTCAGGGTTTAGGGAGAGGCATTGGGTTTCCAGCTTTCGTTCGAAGGGCGGGAGGGGGTTGGGGGGGGAATCCGGTCATGAAGCAGACAGCTCCCCTGAGCCAGGGGTTCCAGGGTCCAGGACCCGGAGTAAGCCCTTATTCCTTTTTTGGGGCTTTAGGTTCCTTTATCATCCTCTTTAAACCAAAACGGGTGCACTTTCTTTATACCTAGGTCACTCTTGGGTCTAGGGGTGCCCTGGCAGGAGCAGCTCTTCCTGGATCGCTGCGACGCCGGCCTCTTTACGCTGCAGCAGGCCGGAGTTTCCTAAGCACTTCTTGGGCCGAAACCCCTGGCATGACTCGGAAGTCTCAGTGACTTAGTGCCGCCTGCCGTGGAGACCAGTCCTGCCGAAGCCTTGCCTGCTTTTGTGCAAGAGAATCGACGCCGGCAAGGAGCCAACTTGGCTCAAGGCCTTCAGGTCGTTGCCACTTGTGGCTTGCCATTCCTTGGTGCTAGTCCTTGATCCTGCCGGGCTATGGCGATGCTCCTGTCTCGAGCCTTGCGCTCGGGACACTTGAGCTCCTACTCGGCGGTGGGCAAGTTCTCGCACTTCTCTCTGCGCCAGCGATACACGCAGATGCTGAAGGCGCAGACGGATCCGGCGCTCGCGGACTTCTTCTTTGAGAATTACCTCCGCGCATTCTTCGCCGACCCGCCTTCGTACAACTACTGGTTCATCAGCATTGCAGCCTTCGGAGCCTGTGTTGGCATCCTGACCCGCAATTTCTTCTTCAACCCGGATGTCATGTTCCGCTACCAGGAGAAGCGCAAGCCTTTGCCTGACCGCCACAGGCAGTGGACGTACTCTCTTCCCTTCTTCAACCACCGCCTCCGCAACATGTGCTGCAAGTACAAGGCCTGCATGATTGACAACGAGCCGGACTGGGCTGATGACCACCCTTTGGGCTACCGCCCAAACCGAAAGCAGTGCCACAGGCGCCCCTACATGTGGATCCTCACCATCCCACGCTACACCATTGAGGATCCCTTGTACACCTCCGTGACCCATGAGAACATGAACCGCATCTACGAGGAGGTGGGTTACACCAAGCCAGCCAAGACCGAGGAGGAGTGAATGGTCCTTGTAGCTGCTAGCTCTGGCAGGTAGCTCGCATTGATGCGTCGCCGCCTGCTGGACGCCATTCGGAGCTCGCGCGCAATGCAAGAGCTCGACTGACTGAACATTTGGCTAGATTGACCACTATCCTGCGTTATGCTACAGCAACACTATCCTGCTTCCGTCACATTGTGACAGTAACCTTGTTCATAACAGTGGCCATGTTCTCATACCTATGCCAAAGCCCCATCATTCGCAGATTTCGTTTCCAGCATATCGGTAGCACGCAGCAATTTCTAACACACGTTGCTTTGGTCTTGGTCTTCCAGCAAGCCATCTGGTGTGGCGATTTCACACGGGATATCATGCGTCGGAGAAAACCCCGCAACTTGGAAGCCTGACATGTCAAAGCAGCACGAAGCCCATTCTTCTCTTCTTGTGGCGGGGGTTGAAGCACCTTATACCCCCACTTCTATCCTCCTATATCCCCCTTCATACCCCCTTATACCGGCCCCCCAAAGCTGGGCCTCCTGGTGCCAGGTCGACCTCATCCTGGTTCGACTGGAGCTTTGGCGCCGGTTTTTTGAGGGTTTAGGGTTTAGGGTTTAGGGTTTAGGGGGCGGTCTTGCTGAGGTTGTTAGGGGCTCTCTTGTCCATGCGATGCCAGCTGATGCTGGCGTTCCGATTCCTAGCCCGCTCAACGCCCGAAGCCACCAACGTCCCTCACTTGGAGGTTCAGGGTACGTATTAGTCAATGATAGCTGTACTTATAGCTGTACTTGCAATCATCTTAGGGCACTTAAGGTGCTTATGAGTGGGTCATAAGTACAGTTAAAATTCGTTAAGAAGTACCCCTAAACCCTGAACCCTAAACCCTAAACCCTAAACTCTAAACCCTGAACCCTAAACCCTAAACCCTAAACAACCTCCAAGCACGCTTGAGGTAAACATGGGAAATCGACAGGCCAGCGAGGAGCCGCTCGGCACAAGTCGGACCACAAGTCGGGCCCTTTTTCTCCGAGTGCTTATTTAGGGTTTAGGGTTTAGGGTTTCGGGTACCCGAACTCGACCCGAGACCCTCCTAAGCCTTCCCGAGATTTGGTAGCAGAGAAGCATCGGCTGGGCCGAACCGGGTTCAGTAGCTGGGTGGGCTTCTTGCGGGTGCATAAACCCTAAACCCTAAACCCTAAACCCTAAACCCTAAACCCTAAACCCTAAACCGCCCAGAAAGCCAGGATCGGGAAGCTGATGGATGCCAAGGGCGTCAAGCTCAGCGAGGTTCGCGACGTCCTCGTGGAGTACTGCGCCCTTCCCGACATTCTTCCTGAAGGGTTTTGGGGGGGGGGGGGGTGCGGTTTCGGCGTTTGGCCCGCAACTCTTATGACTGAGCAAAGGATTGCAAGGAGAGGCTCTTAACTAGACAGTACCCTTAGTTCTACCAACTTTTTTTTTAAAACCCGATACGCTACAGACCCAAGTAGCCTTTCAAGAAAGTTCGGACAAAGGGGCGCGCCAGAACCTCGGGCAAGTTCCCACGAAGCCTCAGGTAAGAATCTTGGAAAGGCCGCCCAGGAGGAGAGACGCCTGGCATCGGAGTTTCGTTTGGGTGTAGGGTTTAGGGTTGAGGGTTTAGGGTTGAGGGTTGAGGGTTGAGGGATTAGTGTTTAGGGGAACACTCGGACCACCGGCAAACAAGGAGTTTCAGTGTAGTTGCAGCAAGGTCCGCAGAAGAGAGGAATTCCCTCAGGCAGAATCATTGTAGTGACAGCTGTAACCCCCCCTCCATCGTGCCATACACGTGCGAGAGAACAGCCAGCGTCAAATTGCCCACGGAGAGAGACGCACCCCTCTCCCTAAACCCTAAACCCTAAACCCTAAACCCTAGACCCTAAACCCTAAACCCTAAACCCGAAACCCTAAACCCTAAACCCTAAACCCTAAACCCTAAACCCTAAACCCTAAACCCTAAACCCTAAACCCTAAACCCTAGCTGGAGCTCCTGGCTTCGACAAAAGTGCCACCATGTGCAAGTCCTGTCAGTCGGTCACTGCCCCCATATGGGTTTAGGGGTTCAGGGTTTAGGGTTTAGGGTTTAGGGTTCAGGGTGTAAGCCCAGGATCCAATACAGCAGCCGAAACACTGGGGAAGCATGCTATGGAGACCTCCCCGCCCGCATGCTGGAGCCAGTCTTGCCCTTCCAAGAGACAGCAACAAATCCAGTGAAGCAAAGTACCGAGCCTCCTTATAGGAGCAACGCCCCAAGCGAGCCCTAAAACCAGAACCAAACTGAGGTTTCCAAGGCATCCAGAATTTTGAATTAGAGTTAGAGAGTTGATGTCTTAGGGGCTCAGTGGCTTGTCTTCTGCTTGGAGCAGTCCTCCTGCAGCCACATTGATTGAAACAGCGCTCTTTGTTTCTTCGTGGGTATGGACTTCGGTATATCCTGTCCACTCAGGAAAGGAAGTGATGTCCTATCTCCGGGCAATGCTGACAAGGCCCGAGTCACTGTGCGTGAGGGACCCAACCCCAGAAATCCTGCCTGCTTTCATTGATGTCCTGATGGGTCAGCATGCTTGAAAGAGACCATCTTGACACATTCCCTTGCCTGTCGAGTGCTGACCCAGAAGTCTTAACCCTAACTAAGCCCACTTTTGACTTGAGGAGTTGCAGCCATGTTCTGGGATTTTGGGCTTAGAGTAAAGGGTGCGACTGTTTCTGGGTTTGGGTGCACTTGATTTTCGGGAATGTAAGGAGGTGGCGACATTGCCTGCTGTGGTTTCCACCTTTCTATCACCCCAAACCCGGAACAAACAAGCACCAAAGCGAACAATGGTGTTGCCTTGCAGGGGAGCCTCCAGGAATTCAGCCACACTTCGCAGAAACAACTCGGTAATTTCTTGGGCAAATAGCCGCGAAATGTAGGGGAATGAATGCTGCTGCTGTTAGAGTTTAGTGTTTTGCCGATCCGAATAACTATTTGATCACCGACGTTGAAGGTTGATTCAGGCTTAGTGGTTGTCCCAATCCAGCTGAACTTGCCATGTGCACACCGGCCTTCTTTGCGATCTGCGGCCCATCAATGGATGCAGGAGGGCAGCCGAATGATATGCAAGGGCAATAGATGTGAGCAGACGCCTGCCCGAATCATTGTAATACTAGCAACATTAGTAGTACAAGTAATAAAAGTTCGGGTCAGGTGTTGATTCATGCAGATTACTCTCAGAAAGAATTGGTCAAACCTTGTTTTGAGCCAAGACCGGGTGCAAGGTGCCCTATGCCACGATGCCCTCACTAGCCCCAAAAACCTCACACCCCACCAGGCCCCCCCCACACCCAACATCCCCAACTGTGCACACCTCCACATGCGGCGGCTCGCGAATTCATGGCAGCTCCCTCTGCGGTAGCAGCCGATGCTGGTGGCTCTGGCGGAGACTGGAGGCGACTTTGCCTGCAGGTCCTGAGGCGCCCATGACCTTGAGAAACAACCGCGTTAGCACGCAGTCGGCGTTGAGCCTTCGGAATACTTGGGAACATTTTGTTTTTGTCAATCTTTGGGTACTACAATTCCTAAGAAAACAGCTGAAGTTTGAATTCTTGGATTCTTGGGTAGTATAATTCCGAAGAAACAGCTGAAATTATAAATGTTTTCCCAGGGTTCCAAGTTTCATCACAAAAGGAGCAAACCCTAAACCCTAAACCCTAAACCCTATAAACCCTAAACCCTAAACCCTAAGCCCTAAGCCCTAAACCCTAAACCCTAAACCCTAAAACCTAAACCCTAAGCCCGAAACCCTAAGCCCTAAGCCCTAAGCCCTAAACCCTAAACCCTAAACCCTAAACCCTAAAGTATAGGAGTCTCCAGCAGCCGAAGAACGGATGCTGGAAGCTCCAGCGCTGCATCTCCTCGAAGGCGGCCGCAGTACTCTTCTGGGTCCTCACCATCGCCCACTGCGCGGTGTACCTTGGGGATTTTTGGGGGTTTAGGGTTTAGGGTTTAGGGTTTAGGGCTTAGGGCTTAGGGTTTAGGGTTTAGGGTTTAGGTTAGGGTCTAGGGTTTAGGGTTAGGGTACTAGAATTCCTAAGAAGCAGCTAAAATGTGATGATTTTTGCTAGGGTTCCAAGATCGGCATAGGTACATGCTGGGGCCCGGGATGTTCCGGGAGCTGATGAACTTCGTGCTCTGGGCCTCTTGCTCGGGGCCTTCATATGGGCCATATGGGGTATGTCCCGAAATACGGAGTACCCCCTCTAACGCCCCAAGTAGAAGAATCCCCTTGAAGGGACCCCCCAAAAAGGGTACACCTCTTCTCGGAAACAAATCAGGGTTCCCTCTTGGGATTACTGTTTCTACGGCGCACCCTCTTCTTTGGGGTACCCCAAAAAGATACCCTACTTCAGAGGAGGGGCCCTTTGCTTTGCTCCTGTGGGCTTTCGCTAGTTGTGATTGTGGATCTTGTGCAAAAGCTCGAACGCCCGAAACATCCCAAGCCGGAGGAGGGCCCTGATAGGCCCTGCAAGCCTTCAGAGCAGTTCATTTGCGGGTAGTTTCATGGTCCCTCAATATGGTCCCTTACCTCCTTTATATGGGTTCTGATGTACGGGCCCGCAAGAGTATACAAGGGGGGGGGGGGGGGGTACCCTTTTCAGGGCCCATACTCAGAGACCGTGCAACTACCCGTAGAAATCAGGTTTGGGCAACGGGCGTGCCCCTGGCAACCATGACCATCATCGAGGTCGGGGTGCGCGTGGCAGCCCAGGGTGGGCCCCTATGGAGGTGCGCAAAGTGCCAAAAATCACGTGTAACCCCTAAACCGTCTAAACCCTAAACCGTCTAAACCCTAAACCAGATACACTCTAAACCCTAAACCATTTAAGCCTTAATCCTAAACCATATAAAAGCGAGCGACTAAACCATAAACACCCTAACCCTCAACCCTAAACCATATAAACCCTAACCCTAAACCCCAATGTCTATGAAGTCGGGCCGCAGCCTGGCATCTAGCCGAGCCAGGTGGCGATCTTGGCGGAAGATGATGATCCCCCTGCACCTTGCGAACTCCTTGAGTCCACTTTCAGGTCACTTCTTTCTCATTCCTTCCCCCTAAACCCGGGTTTAGGGTTTAGGGTTTAGGGTTTAGGGTTTAGGGATTCATGCCCAGAAGGGCTCTTTTGCTCACCCCAGTCCCCCAAAATCGGGATCGCAAGGTACCACCAGCTAGAGGCATTGGTCCTCGTGGCCATGGCCTACCGTGGGATTATGAGCATCTACCTGCTCAGGGCTGCTTTGTTTCTCTGCGCCCGTTAGTAAACCACCTCGTTTTCCGAAAGTCTGTTTGTCTGTAAGTTTCTTCTTGCGAGCCGAGCATCATAACACTTATCTCTTTTAAACGGCGTTCCCAGGAGAGTACCACTTCTACTGGTTCGTTGACCCTCACAGAGCTGCCAAACCCCCAGTCCACCCCCCCTCCTTACTGGGTTTAGTGTTTAGGTTAGTTTTTGGGTTTAGGGCTTCGCGACCCAGGACGCCGGAGTGGGACAGCATACCGCCTTCGGTGTCAGATCAGGACAAGGCCACCGTCCTCATCCTCTGCGGCTATCGCGCGCTGCGAACCTGGGGAGACCTCCATTGTGTGTCCGTGCAGCAGACCCTACAGCAAAGGCCTGGGACCCCAAATTTTTAAGAGGACCCCCCAAACCTCCCAACTCCACAAAAGCCCACCAAACCCGAACTTTCAGGCTTCTACACTTGGCGGTCGTTTGAAGTGGGCTCTCCCTCCTCAGTACACCCTTCTTGTGATGCATTGAGCCCGAAACCCTATTAAACGAAAAAACCTAAACCTAAACCTGAACCTAACCCTAAACCCTAAACCCTAAACCCTAAGCCCTAAACCCTAAACCCCTTACAAACCCGAAGCCCCAAGCCCTTGTGACGCATTGATCAGCCCCCTTTCAGACGACTCCGTGCCAAGAAGAACAAGCTCTGGATGGACGAGTACCTGCACAGGCTGGCGTTTTGGAATTCGGGGGAGGCAGTGCCTGAACAACGTTCACCAAATATGGTAGAATATTGAATTTCTTTATATTTTTATTATAATAAATATGGTAAGTGTTTTTAGATTTAATAAGTATAATCATATGCGGGGTCTGTGATCCCCTCCTCGGTGATCAGAAGCCCTCACCACCCCCCAAATGGGGGTTTGCGAAAACAAGGGACTCTACTATGGACCCCGAATAGTAGGGTTCCCTCATGATGGACCCCAATAAGGCACCCCTAATTTTGGATTAGCAGGCAAATACAAAACCCGCAACACTCCTTAAACCCTAGCCGTCCCCCCAAAAACAAACCCTGAACCCTAAACCCTACACCCTAAGTCCTAAACCCTGAACCCTAAAATCTTTGGGCTTCCCCCTCCCCAGGTTGAAGGAGCATCGCGCTCGGCTCGTGGTGAGGATCCAGTCCCTTTGCCTGGGGTGTGTTTTTGGGTTTAGGGTGTGTTTGGGTGTCCCGTTACCGAGGGCGACAGGGCCTTACTGCTTAGGGTGAAAAAGCTTTAAGGGGCAGGGCGCTTCGAGAAGACGCAGCATGTTGTTTTCTTGACCCGTTCCTCTTACAAAGGCTGCTTTGGGCCCGAAACCCTGAACCCTAAACCCCAAACCCTAAACCCCAAACCCTAAACCCTAAACCCTAAATCCTAAACTCTAACCCCTACACCCTAAACCCTAAACCCTACACCCCTGGTGCCGAGTCCATGAGAGCCAAGTAAGGCGCATGGTCGACAGGAAGTTGCCGCAGCTGCTTTTTCTGCTCGCCTCGCTGCTGTACTGCGGGGCCGAGTTCCTTAGCTTTGGAGTAGAGGGTTTAGGGTTTAGGGTTTAGGGTTTAGGGTTTAGGGTATATACTTTTTAGGCATAAGTAGCTCTCATAGGAACCCAGAACCAAAAAAAAGCATTAAAGTATGGTACTCCAAGACCCAGGTTCTTCGACTTCGTGCGCACCTCGCAAGTCCCTTGCTCAGCCAATAGTTGAACTTTAAGCCTTTTTGGGTCTCCTTATTAAGAATGGTAAAGTTTAAGCTTCTTTCCCCCCTTAGTTATTGGAGAACCTGGAGAAATAAGGTCCTGGGCTACGTGCTCGTCATCGCCTTCGGCTGCGAGTTCCTGATACGGACGAAGGCGCAGGGCGGGGAGATCTTCTTCCGGCCTCTCTTCAACAAGCTGGAGTTCTGCGTGCTCGCCGCGGGCACCTGGTGCCTCTTCTACGCCTCCTGGCACCTGGGCCTTGGAGTACTCTACTTTAATGTTTTTTTTTTTTAAGTTCTGGTTTCCTAAAAAGTATATCCTATTATAGCTACTTATACCTAGAAAGTATATCCTATTATAGCTATACTTCTACCTAAAATGTATATACTCTTTTTTCCAGGGTCTACTCCAAAGCGAAGGTACACGCAGTACTTGGCCTCTTCGAAGGCCGAGGCCACCGCTGTGGCAGCCGCCACCGCGGTCCTGCTGCTGCTCCACCGCTGCATTCGGCTGCTGGGCATCCAGCTGAAGGCTCTGAAGAGGGGTTTAGGGTTTAGGGTTAAGGGGGGGGGGGGGGGGGGGGGGGGGGGGGGGGGCGTTTTTGAAGGAGCCAACCTCTTAAGTGGAACACTGGAAGTGCCCAACTCCAGTTGGAGCTGGAAGTGGGGTAGATGCACTCCCCCTTCCCATCTCCAGACACACGTTCCATCCGACGACCGGACGTCCAACTAGCGCAGGTCTCCGCCAGCGATTTCGATGCTGACAGCGTGATGAATGCCAAGGCGGCGGTGCAGGGTCGTCTCCATTTGGCCAGGGTCATAAACCCCCGACTCGTACACTACAGCCCCTGCTACGCATGTGGAGTTGACAACATATGTACACAAGCACATGCTTATTATACGCATGTATGTATGTATGCATGCATGTATGTATGTATGTACATACGTATGTACATACATATGTATGTCTGCGTGTGCATATGTATGTAGGTATGTATCTATATATATGCACTTGCGCAGACGCACGCACTTGCGTAATCACACTGCCTTGACCCGGCCAGCGTTGCCAAAAATACTGCCAAGACGTTGCATGGCTCCAGCATCTCGGGCAACCACTCCCGTCCTATGCACTCCGTCGTGTTACACTAGTACATTTGCACACATTTACACATGGCGTCTGTATGCATACATGTGTGTGCATTTGTACGCTGTTTGGTTGGTTCTTTGATTCGTTCATGCATGTCGTATGCGTCCGTTCACGCATTCACTCATTCACCCGTGCTTCCAATCACTTACAGCAGTTTCGTTGTGAACGCGGTGGTGAATATGATGAAAAGTTGTCATGCAGGCATGTCGGGCATGCTGCCCGAGTCCTGCTGCAACAAAAGGCCCTGAACTAACTCCTAGGTAGGACAAGGGGGACCCTTAAAAGGGGACCCTTCTTAACCCTCTTTTGGCTCTCTTCAACAGGGACCTTACTCAGAGGGTCTATGTCCCCAAGGGTCCCCCTAATCCTATCCCCTACAGCTATTGGTACATGTATCTAACTGCGCACAAGCGCCTACACGCAACGCAGCCACCACCTTCTGCCCTGTGGCCAAGGCTGTGCAGATCTTCATGGCCAAGTTCGGCACCATGGTGGAGGTTCCGCCGAACAACGTTAAGGTCGACCTGCCCGGCTCCATGATCCCTGGCTTGAGGTTTAGGGTTTAGGGTTTAGGGTTTAGAGGGGGGGGGGGGGAAGGGGGAGTTTTGCATCTCGGGGTCTTAGAGCTAAAGCTCTAACCCCCCCCCCCCCCCCCCCCCCCCCCAAGGCCTGAACCCTGATTCCCGTGTACGCCCTCGAAGTCCCGCAGGAACCCACATGTCTCGGAAACCCGCAAGCCAACGCCCTGCCATCCCAGGATCCACATCCAGAAGGCCAGCCTGAAGCTTACTTCGCCTTGAGCAGAACTTCAAACTTTTTGGGTTTCCTTATTTGGTAGGAATATCTTATTTAGTAGGAAAATCTTATTTAGTAGGAATACCTTATTTCGTAGGAATATTAAGGTTTAACCTTTTGTTCCCCCTGGGTTATTGGAGAAGTAAGGAAGAGAGAGGCCTTCGAACAGATGCATCTTCCCGTCACGGTCATGGGCGGCCTCATCGAGGAGCGGTTCTTGGATTCAGTCGTTCTTGCCCCCCGAAGAGCCCAATACCCCTTAACTAAGGAATATTCCTTACATCATATTCAGGATCCCTCTATCATTTAAGGCATAATTCCTGAATTAAGGAGTCTGGGCTCTCTGGCCCCGCAGTGCTGACAGCGCCGAGTAGCCCTGGACCCTAGACCCTCCTCCCCCCCCCCCCCCCCCCCCCAAAAAAAAAAAAAAGTGCTGTGAGGCTGCCAGGCAGGCTGCAAAAAGAACCCCGGGTTCTTAAGCCACCGGTAGAAAGAGGACCTCTTCGTGGACTTCTTCAGCGCCGACACCACCAAGGAGCTGGGGCGGCCCATCGCCTTCGCCCCCCGGGTGCGGGGCCGGACCAAGATCCTTGGAGAATACTTGGGGTACAGCTTTTTTTGGGGCACTATAATTCCTAAGAAGCAGCTCGAAATAACATGTTTGGGTATCGTATAGTCTCTCTCTCTCTCCGTCTCTCTCTCTCTCTCTCTTTTAAAGAATAAGATTTTTGGTACTAGAATTCCCAAGAAACAGCTAAAATTGTACTTCTTGCTAGGGTTCCAAGTTCAGCCTAGGATCCGCATCAAGAACATGCTGCTGCCCCTGGGCTTAGGGGGCGACTGAGGGTTTGGGCGTTTCGAGTTGGGGGGGCTAGGGAAAGCACTGCTTTCAGTGGTTTAGGGGTGTAGGGGTGTTTCGAGTGCCTGAGAGAGAGAGAGAGAGAGAGAGAGAGAGAGAGAGAGAGAGAGAGAGAGAGAGAGAGGGAGGGGTGTAGGGGTGGCTTCGGGTTTTGGGTCCAGGGGTTTTTGGTCCCTTGGGTTTTGATGTTCAACTTCAGCATTCCAATGCTTCAGTCGGTGATGCAGCCTTTGTGTCCTCTACCCGCTCAACCTCGAACCCCTCACGCTGAGCCCCCGAAACCCTAAACCCTGAACCCTAAACCCTAAACCCTAAACCCTCCTGAACCCTGATTGCACCTGAAGGCCCCTCGCTTTCTTGAAGCCTCCAAGGCCACTTCCAGGAAGTCGTCCTAAAGCCTAAGCACCCCCGAAGCCCTAAACCCGAAACTCTCAACTCCAAAATCCTAAGCCCTAAACCCTGAGTCTTTATACCTTTGTCTAGTTTGTCTTGTTTGGGTAGCCGTCCCCCGATGAACGGCGAACGAAGGCCCGGGACAGACAAGGATGTCGCAGTGCTTGCGCAGAACCCCTAACTTTCCCCAATGAACGATGCGTGATGTCCCAGCAGTGCGATGTTACCATCAGCCAGGAGGGTGGCAAACAAAAGGCCCAACCTGCACAAAGGCTCCTAAACCCCAAACCCCTAACCCCTAAACCCTAAACCCTAAACCCTAAACCCTAAACCCTAAACCCGTGATCCCATTGGGGTCTGCTAGGCGGGTGGCAAAAAAAACCCTAAACCCTAAACCCTAAAAGGCTCCTGGGGCCCGGGCCTGGCCTTGCTGAAGCCGGGGAAGGGGAGCCGGGCGGCTACTGGCAGTACCCCGGAGTTCGCGTGTTGCTGGGGTTTAGGGTTTAGGGTTTAGGGTTTAGGGTTTACGGTTTAGGGTTTAGGGTTTCGGGTTCAGGGCCTTCTGCGGTCTTAGTACGAGGAGTTTCTGGGTGCAGGGCTTGCGTTGTAGGGTTCAGGGGTTGGGCTTTAGGATTTCTCAGGTTTAGGGTTTCGGGTTTTCAATGAGACCTGCTGCAAAAAAGGGTCTACGATGTGTAGTGGCTATCGGAAAATGATGTTTGACTTTCGTTGCCCGCATAATTCAGAACTCTAACGAACTGGTTCTATATAGCACAGTTGAGCTTGCGGTTTCGGATATGCAAGGCGGTTAGCGTCAAACGGGTAGCTGAACCCTCACCCCTAACAACCCATCGGATTGGGGTCATTTGGTTATGAGGTATGAGTGTGGGTGTTTATGAGTTTAGGGTGTGTCTAAAATGGAAGTAGCGGCGCGCGGGGATTTTGCTTTTGTGTTTCCAGCTTTACCCAGCCTGCCGAGTAATCTTGTGGGTTTAGTGGGAGGTAGCGACCGTAACGTTTTAATCACCTTTGCCCTTTCCTCTTGTGTGAGACTTGGCCGGTAGCCACCTGGTTCCACAGTTTGAGCTGGATGGAGCAGCGTCCCTTTCGGAGTAACGTGGTCTGTTGTCTCCCTGCAGTGCGACTGTGAGTCGGCTAGACGGGAAATGCCAAATCAAGGGGAGGTGAAGGGTATGTTGAGTTTCAGGACACAGCAGTTTCAAGACTGTACCTCATTGTCTAGCTGCCAAGGTACGACAGAGTGGCGGCGGCCAAGAAACTTGGGTACTTTCTGAGTTTAGGGTGAAGGGCCATCAATGCACTTATAAGAATCCCACAGCCGGGTCAGGGCAGGTAGCTTACGCTTGAGGGTTCAAACTCTAAACCCTAACCTGCAAAATTTGCACGAAGCCAATCCTACATTATGGCAGCCACAAAGGCTACCGCCATTTTAGGGATCCCACCCTCACTCTCTAACTCTCTAAACTTACCCTAAACCCTAAACTCTAAACCCTAAACCCTAAACTCCCCTCCCCCCAAAAAATAAAAGTGTCCCTAAGGAGCAGAGTGGTGGACCTCATCTGTCAGCGACTCACGGTGCCTTTTCCCACCCAAGACCCGGCGACCTTATCTCAAGACTCCATTGGCTCGAGGCCGCCGGGGGGGGGGGCGGTTAGGGTTTAGGGCAAAAAGGGTTTAGGGTTTAGGCTTAGGGCTTAGGGCGAGAGGGTTGGGGTTTAGGGTTTGGGGGTTGGGGGGTGGGGGGGGCTTTAGGGGTCAGGGGTTCAGGGTTTACCTCAAAGATGGTACAAAGAATTTTCGCCGAGGCTTAGTAGGATCTCGGGCTGCTTAGGAAGCTTTGGGGTGTAGGGTTTAGGGTTTAGGGTTTCTCCCCGCCTCCCCCTCTCCTCGGCAGGCCCAAGAAGACCTTGCGCCAGATGGGCCAGAACCTCATCAAAGGCGCGCCATGGAGTCGGAGACCCCATAAACCCTGAGCCCTCTGCAGTAGCAGCAGCGCAGGTGGCAAAATCAAAACCCATCTCAAACCCGAAGTTGGTGAAACAAGATACGCCCAAGCTTGGCCCCTTGTTTAAGGGGAATATGCCTGGGGTTAGACCGCTCTAAGCTCTAAGTGACCTACAATCCCCGAAAACCCTACCCTCCCACCGAAGTGCTTGCTAGTGTGAGAGTCGGAACCCTAAACCCGAAGCCCTAAACCCGAAGCCCTAAACCCTAAACCCTGACCCCTAAACCCTAAACCCTAAACCCTAAACCCTAAACCCTAAACCCTAAACCCTAAACCCTAAACCCCAAACCACCGAGGCGCCCGGTACAAGGTGGGAACTGCAGTGGCCCAGGGCTTCCGCCGCTTGCGGATGGCGTTGCAAGACAGCTCGGTGCGCCATGTGGACACTCGGCCTTTGGGCGTTTTCTGTCCCGTGAAGGGAGGTCGACGGCTTTGCTTGCGCCTGAAAGTAACGTATCACAAAGCCTCTGCCAGAATGACAATCGTCTGATGCATGTAGCATGTTCTCGTTTAGGAGCTTTGCGCGACCTGCCCAAACTTCCCATTCCAACAGGCGCGGATGTAGGATGAATGCGAGTTAGGTTCCTGTCCGACCCTCCCCAAAGCGGACCCTCATCCTGACTTCTCCGACTTCCCACCCTGACTTCCCTCAAGAGCTGAAGCCCGAACAGACTAGAAGCCTCTGTTTGCGACAGGGGCGAAACCTCCCTTCAACACGAACCCTAAGGACCCCATGCACCTCTAGAGTATATACTTGGGCCTAAAAGCTCCTGAAAAGGGAACCTGCTTAAGGCCCAAGCATAGACGACAGATGCACATGCATCCTTTTCGCGTATTAGTTGAGTAGGTAACCTTTAACCTTTTTAGGGGTACTATAATCCCCTTATAATCCCAAAGGTTAACCTTTAATTCCCCCAGGTTACTGGACAACTAGCCCTAAACCCTAAACCCTAAACCCTAAACCCTAAACCCTAAACCCTAAACCCTAAACCCTAAACCCTAAACCCTAAACCCTAAACCCTAAACCCTAAACCTTCTCCGTTGGTGAATCCTGGCTGGAAGCTAGGGTTGGTGTGGAACCTAGAAATTTCGTCAACTTGGGCTCTGGAGTTTGTACACAGTATTCCCTCTTCAGTTGCCCCGTGGAGCATTGCTAGACGGGTGGCAAAAAAAACCCTAAACCCTAAACCCTAAACCCTAAACCCTAAACCCTAAACCCTAAACCCTAAACCCTAAACCCTAAACCCTAGGGTAACCCAGGACATGAACGTCAACAACGTCATGCTGCAGTTTGAGGATCACGAGGGCCTGCTGGGCCATGGCTGCCTTACGCTGGGGATGAAGGCAGGATCGCCAGCAGTGGAAGCCACCAGGGGTTTAGGGTTTAGGGTTTAGGGTTTAGGGTTTAGGGTCTAGGGCTACCCTTTCTGTGAGTTCCTGTAAGTTGAAAGGAGTCTGGTCTCTTTTGGGGGCAGAACCTTAGAACTACACCCAAAAACCACCCGACAACTACCCGTAAGAACTACCCAAAAGACTACCCCCAAGAAACTACGTTGCATCCTTTAAGCACTGCGGGGCCCAGGTGGACACTGTGAAGCTGCACCGGCACCAGGGCAGGCACTTCAGCGCACAGATGTCGCGGTGGTCCGTCTATGCCGAGCCCTTCGCCGCGGCGGACACGAGACTTCCCTGACATTGACATCGGTTTAGGGCTTTAGTAGGGGGGTCGGAATAATGACTAACCATACCCCCTTAGGGTCCCTATATACATATACCCTGATGACCCCCAAAACCCTCTTCTGATGATTCTTTGTGGTGCTCTACTGTGTCTTTAGATCCTTCGCCTGTTTGGGTTTGTTGGGCTTCTTAATAAGGCAGCGAAAAGTTTAATAATATTTCACTTCCCTCCTAAGTGTAGCCAAGAATTTAAGGCCCCTCTATGAAGGCTTCAGGGTTTACGGATTAGGGGCCTATTTCATCCGTTGAAGGAACCTTCGAGTTGCTGGTTCTAGATCTCCTCAAATTGCGGTTTAGGTTTTAGGGTTTAGGGTTTAGGGTTTAGGGTTTAGGGTTTAGGGTTGCCCTGTTGCAAAAGGGTTTAGGGTTTAGGGTTTGCCTTACAAGAAGGGAGATTCCTCGTCAGGCTTTGGGGTGTGTGGGCCTCCAGGGCCTTGATATCTTCAAGAAGCAGGGCCACCCCGTCCTTTGGAACGCTAAGGCTGAGACGGTCGTCCATGTCAAACTGGCGGCCCAATCGGACCGTCAAGAAGATGGTCCGGCTGAACTGTTCAGAGCGCTGGCGCTACTGGGCCTTCGCGAACATGGAGGACAGGGGCCCCAACGGGTTAGGGTCTTGGAGGTTTGACTCGTGATTCGTGACGTGCGTCTGCGGCACAATCGGACCTAAACCCTAACCCTAACCCCTAAACCCCTAAACCCCTAAACCCCTAAACCCCTAAACCCCTAAACCCCTAAACCCCTAAACCCCTAAACCCCTAAACCCCTAAACCCCTAAACCCCTAAACCCCTAAACGCCTAAACCCCTAAACCCCTAAACCCCTAAACCCCTAAACCCCTAAACCCCTAAACCCCTAAACCCCTAAACCCCTAAAAACCCCTAAACCCCTAAACCCCTAAACCCCTAAACCCCTAAACCCCTAAACCCCTAAACCCCTAAACCCCTAAACCCCTAAACCCCTAAACCCCTAAACCCCTAAACCCCTAAACCCCTAAACCCCCAACCCCTAAACCCTAAACCCAGCAAGTTGCGCCTTGCTTTCCACAGCCGAACTCTGGGACCATGAGGTTGCTACTGGTGGTCGATATCGTCATGCCTGTACCTCGACCCAGCGCTGGTCGAATTAGTCGTTTCTCGCTTTGCCACACTTGTATCGCTGACGATGGACATTTCGCATTCCTGCAGCGCGGGTTGCGAGGCTGCTAGGCAGGTGGCAAAGCCGCGAAAGCCCTAGAAGTGTACCACGTCGAAGCCCTAAACCCCGCAGCCGAAGCTGCTGGTTCCTTTGTGGTGCTTTACTGCAACTTTAGATCCTCAGCCTTCGTTGGGTTTATTGGGTTTCTTAACAAGGCAGCTAAATTTTTTTGCTACCCTCCTAAGTGCAGCCAAGCTTCGGAGGACCGCAATCCTCCAGACCCGCTTGCACTGCTGAAGCGCATCGAGCGCTTCCCAGAGCGGCACAACATCCTCACAGAGCCTCGCCGGGCGAAGATCTCAACCCGTCTCAATCAGAATGGGTCTAGGGTTTAGGGTTTAGGGTTTAAGGTTTAGGGTTTAGGGTTGAGGGTTTAGGGCTTATAGGGTTTGGCCCCACGAACCCCCGAGGTTCAGCAGGTGGTCATCCGTGGCAGCGCTGCAGACCCCTCGCAACCGGTCGAGGCGGCTTAGAGTTTTCACGAGGGGGTTTAGGGCCTGACTTTTTCATTTATTTTTTTTTTTTTGGGGGGGGGGAGTGGTTTTAGGGTTTTCTGGTCGGATGCAACAAGTGCTTTAAGGTCTTAGCTTGTGGGTGCTGCGCTTAAGGGGATAAAGTTGTCAAAAAGGGTTTTGCAATCCGGAGCCCTAAAGCGTAGCCCCGCGGAGGGCAGCCCTCGCACGGGTGGCAAGAGAGCCTCCGGGTCCGGGTCTGCGTTTTGGGCGTTGGTTCAACCTATAGGCTGCTGGAACCCAAGAGCAGGAGGGCTCGTTCAATTTCTACATTCAGTCCTAGGTCCTAGCAGCAAGCAGACACCAACACAAGCCCCAATCACGCAGTCAGATGAAGCTGACCAGTTTTAAATGTGAACCCGGAACCTGCCAGATCTTGCTTGCCACAATCTCCCTCCGCCTAAGCCATCGAGCCGTCTTGTGCTCGAGAGCCCCTACTTCCTAAGACTCCAGCCTAAGACCTTTGCATGGCAAAACTGTCCTAAACTCCCCTCAAGCCCGACTTCCTCAAACCTTTACTTGCTCCAGCCCCCCCCCCCCCCATATTTTGAAGCTCCCTCAGCCCTTCCTGCCCCCGGTCTCAGGAGCCGGCGAAGAAGCCCTCGACGGAGAGCCGATGGGAGCGGATGGCCCGGGTCTTGCGCAAGGACCGGGCTCCGCGTAGGATTTTTTTTTTTGGGGGGGGGGGGTTGGGGGGGGTTGGGAGCTTCTGAGGGTCGTTTCGTGGGCCCGTTACTGTGGTCCCTGAATCTCCTTTAAAGGGTTCTGATGAAGGGGGCCCTTAAGTTGTAGCCCTAAACCCTAAACCCTAAACCCTAAACCCTAAACCCTAAACCCTAAACCCTAAACCCTAAACCCTAAACCCATAGGGACCACCCTTAGGGAGCTCCCGAGCCATTCTTTGGGGGCGTTAGGGCTTCGAGGCTTTGGCCCCCCCCCCAAAAGCTGAGTTCAACTCCCGGGTGGCCCTTGTTTTGGGCTAAGGGTTTAGGGTTTAGGGTTTAGGGTTTAGGGTTTAGGGTTTAGGGTTTAGGGTTTGTGTCGACTTGGTCCATCGATCATGTGGACTCAAAGTGTTCTTCGGTTTGCGGGTCTGCTGGTCTCTGGTGACTAGCGACTGGCGCGGCCCTCAGTCCTGGCATGAAGCAGCTTCCAGGTCAAAAGGGTTTAGGGTTTAGGGTTTAGGAGCAATTAGGGTCCCCTTGCCAAAAAAGGGCTCCGTGTGCCGTTTCAAGTTTGTGGGGTACCTGTTCTCGTACGGGCCTTCGTTTTTTCACACAAGATTCTTCTGTTCGGATGTGCTACTCAGTTGTAGAGTAGTTAACCTTTAACCTTTTTTGGGTAATAGAATCCCCTTATGCTCCCAAAGGTTAACCTTTAGTTCCCCAAGGATACTGGACAACTAAGGCTAGGGGCGGACAAGGGCCCCAATTCAAGGCCCTCGCTGAACCCTAAACCCTAAACCCTAAACTCTAAACCCTAAACCCTAAACCCTCAACCCTAAACCCTAAACCCTAAACCCCCGATGATCGTAACGAGGACGAGCCCTCGGCGCCCAGCGGCCTGGACATCGAGAGCCAGCTCTTCGCCTCAGACTCATCGCAGGCGGATGCCTGGGAGCCCCTGGGCTTGGTACCTCCTTGCTTCGCCTTTAGTTGAACGGTGAAACTTCTTTGGGTCTCCTTATTTAGTAGGGATACTAAAGTTTGGCTTTTTTTCCCCTGGGTTATTGTGTTCAGTAAAAAGACTTTCCGTTCTGACAGCAGTCTCAAGGCACCTTGAACCCTACTTTCCAAGGTGGAAGATCTCTGTGCGGCCAATCCGCGTGATGGTCGACGACATGCAGTTCCGCTGCCTCCGGCGCGCCCGCGGGGAGGGGAGATTGGGGCAGGCTATTTTTGGCATGGCTGAGTAATCCGAGCGTGAGTGGGTATTCCTCTGTACTACTGCTTGCTTAGGAACCCCCCAAAAACAAAAGGATCTGGCCCTATCATGCCCTTACAAGGAAGCATGTTCTTTTTTGGGGGTTTAAATCAAATAGTAGTGTATGCTAAATTGTTAGAGATCTGACCCATGTTGCTCGGTTGCAATCAAGAGCCTAGTAGTAGAGTAGGTAACCTTGAACCTTTTTGGGCTGGTATAATCCCCTTATAATCCCAGAGGTTAACCGTTAATTCCCCCAGGTTACTGGACAACTCAGAGAGGGATGTAGCCATGCAGGGTCAACTTGTGACGCTCCGTGCACAATGCGGCTCAGGGCTCGGGGGTGACCCCCACGGAAGGATGATCTGGTGGCCAAAAGCCCCTTGAAGTACAAGGGCCCAACGTAGCTCGTTTTACATGAGAGTCATAGTTAGGGCCCATCTTTTTCTCGCGGGTTCCGAAATTGCTGAGCTTTTGAATGGGCCGGCGAACCCTGAACCCTAAACCCTAAACCCTGAACCCCAAACCCCAAACCCCTCCTTCCCCCCTCCCTCCGTGTTGAGATACGTGCGCCGCTGCGTGTCCAACTGGTGGGCCTGGGACATGGCCTTCCAGTGGTATCCGGACCTGCGGCCCTGCGACCCAGAGGCGACCTTGGGGTAGGCATGAGGACCCATGGAGTTTAGGGTTTGGGGTTTCGGGTTTAGGGTTCAGGGTTTAGGGTTTCGGGTTTGGGGTTGCAAAAAAGGTTTAGGGTTTAGGGTTTAGGGCTGAGGGTTAGATGGCATGGTGCCCTGAATGTCTTACCTTCCTGGATTCTTCAAGGGTTCTGAAGTAGGGGCCCTTCAGTTGTGTAGGTATACGGGGGGTATAATAGAAGGGCTCCTGGTGTGGGCCCATACAGCCTACTCTTAAGACGGAGCCTCTACCCTTTTTGGGTTGATCTGCAAGGTTGGACCCAGAACCCAAAAACCGGCAAAAAACGACGTTTGTCAGGGGCACTGTGCTGTTGGCGGCTTTGGGGAGTTAGGGGGCCGAGGCCCACAGTACTGAATGTGTGAGGGGGTCTGCTTTTTGGGTGGGATTCGGGCTTAGGGTTTGCATAACAAAGCGTTTTAGGGATGGTTTAGAGGGGTTCGGTTGGCCCCATCCTAGGCAAGGTCAGTAGCAGGGCAGCTTTGGCAACGGGTTCTTTTGCGACTTGCGATTCATGGCGGTGCCTTTTTTTTGGGGGGGGGGGGGGCTGTGTGGGGTACTTCTGAGCACTTCCCACGAAGCGTCTCAACAGCAGAACATGGAGGGGGGGGAGTTCGCGCCCAACACCTGAAGGGCCTAAAGCCAACGAGCTGTCTCCTGCCTTCATGCCGAGGTGCAGCGTGCCTCCGCGGGGGAGCGCAGCGTCGTGCTCCGCTTCTGGTGCCCGCCCCAGGAACTCCCCGAAGCCCGTGGGGACCTCACAGGGCGCAGAGGGGGGAACACAGAAATACACCGGCGCACCGATTTACCGCTCCCGATACACCGATGCGCTTTTGAGAAAGCCTGGGCTTGCAAGGTGGGTCTATGCCACGCATCGAGCCCTCGTCTCCCTGGGCCGGCGCCCGAACTTCATCTACCTCAACCTGGTGCGGAAGGTAGGGAGTAGGGTTTGGGGTTTAGGGTTTTGGGTTTGGGGTTTGGGGGGGGAGCTCTCAGACCGGGTTCAAAAGGGTTTGAGGTTTGGGGTTTGGGGTGTAGGGTTTTGGGTTCGGGGTTTAGGGCTGAGGGTTTAGGGCTCTGAAGGAGGTACAGCAGTCCTAGCCGTAAAAAGGGCTCTGAAGGATGGCATCATGCAGGGATGCCCTCAACGCTGCTTCATAATGTCCCACATCCGAAACCCCCTGAACCCGAAACTCTAGACCCTGGACCCGAAACCCCTAAACCCCTAACCCCTAAACCCTAAACCCCTAAACCCCTAAACCCCTAAACCCCTACACCCCTACACCCCTAAACCCCTAAACCCCTGAACCCCTGAACCCCTGAACCCCTAAACCCCTAAACCCCTAAACCCCTGAACCCTTGAACCCTTGAACCCCTGAACCCCTGAACCCCTGAACCCCTGAACCCCTGAACCCCTGAACCCTAAGCGCAGCTTGCCTTCAATGAAGGCCAGTTACCGCAACAAGCACCGCACGCTGATCACGAAGGTCCTCAACCAGTGGCCCGGCTGAGCGATGTCCCTTTGTGGTGCTTTAATGTGCCTTTAGATCCTTAGCCTTTTTGGGCTTATTGGGTTTCTCAACAAGGCAGCTAACATTCTGGTATGGTGTGATTATCGTGGTAGGTTAATTTATTCTTCTAGTATTACAGTAATTACTAGGGTAGTATAGTATTATAGTAATTATTAGGCTAGTATAGCATCAATGTAGTAGGGTATTCTGTGTCAGCACCTTCTTTCCCACCCGCGAGCCTTTCCTCAACTCTTGCGCCGCACCTGCCGTGGCCAGGTCGGGCCCGCTGATTCCAGGAGCGCGTCTGGCTCTGAAGGCCGGCTACCCTAAACCCTAAACTAAACCCTAAACCCTAAACCCTAAACCCCTGTGGTTTGGGGCGCAAAGGGTCCAAGGGGCTAGCAGATTGAGGGTTCTGAGGGGCTTGTAGGTTTAGAGGGTTCAGGGCCAAGGGGCCAAAGGGCCTTTTATGGGGGTTCGGGGATTCATGGAAGAGCTTGAAATTGTACTATTGTGTTGAGGGTTGGGAGACCTGTATGCTGGCTGCAGCAACAGACGAACACAGCGGGCAGCCATGGGCAACCGTCGGCACTATCCACATGAGCTCAGCGTAAACCAAGCAGTCGCATTCATTGCGCCTCTGACATGCCGAAGCATCTCAAGCATCTGAAGCCAGGATGTCACCCTAAACCTAAACCTGAGCCCCCAAAGCCCAAGGGCCCTCAGGTAACGAGGAGCTACCAAGATGTCGGAGACAAAGCAAGTTGCACTCCCACACGAGGCCTCGCCGAACCAGCGGCAGCAGCTGTCGTCTCTTCAGCCCCTCAGCAAGCCAAGAGTTTAGGATTGCACCAAGAGAGCATAGGCGTCAGGGCTTCCGGTTTGAGGAACTGTTTGAGGCATTGGGGTTTTGGGATGACTCTGCTCTGTAAACCCTAAACCCTGAACCCTAAATCCTAAACCCTAACCCTAAGCCCTGCACCCCCCACCCTAAACCCTGTGAAACCTAAACCCTAAATCTTAAATTCTAAATTTCAATTCTTAAACTTTTAACCCTAAACCCTAAACCAACCGTCAAGCGGACTGTGAGGATCCATTTGCCCTATCCGGACATCCTCACCTGCCTCAGGGAGGAGCTGGCGAAGACGACGAGAGGCGGTGCTAGGGTTTAGGGTTTAGGGTTTAGGGTTTAGGGTTTAGGGTTTAGGGTTTAGGGTTTAGGTCCCAAAAGTGCAGTGACAAGACACCGAAACCAATGAGATAATAGTACCTCTAACATCTGGTTTCTTAGAACTCCACCTCTGTAAACCAAACCCTAAACCCTAAACCCTAAACCCTAAACCCTAAACCCTAAACCCTAAACCCTCAGCTTGGCAAGACGCGCAGCAGTACAAGGCAATTAGACACGTGGCCAAGGTTTGGTCGGGGGCTGTGTGGGGAGGTGGCTGGGATCAGCTGTTGGCAGTGCGTCATTGGACTCTTCTGGGTCATGTTTGCCGGAGTCGGGTCTCTAAGCTGGCTATGGTGTTGACTTTTCAAACTTCCCATTTCGAGGCGGCGGAGGGCTGGCGGCGGCGGTACCGTACAGGAGGGGATTGGACGCGATCCAAAAGGGCCAGAAATTTCATGCAGACGCAGTATCTGGATGTGGAAGCAGCGGCGGAGATGCCGAGCGGAAGCTGGAATGCGTTTGTGCCCAAGTGGCTTGCTTGGGTGGGCCTAGCTGGACACGTCAAGGGACACAATGTATGCAGAACGGATGCTGAGCATATGTTTTGGTCTCGCCGCTGTGTTCAGGGAGCATGTTCGGGGAGCCGAGTGGTGTTCTGTCGTTGGCAGGATGAGCAGTTGCAAATGTTGGTTTTCCACTGGCAGGAAGGGTGGCAATTTAGGGAGGCCGCGTTGGGTGACAGTAGGCCATTGGATATCCTGGAAGGTTGGCTGCTTGACATTTGGTCCTCTGACACGGTGCATTTTCGAGTGTGTGTATGTGATCAGCTCTTATCTGACAAATGGCCAGCACAGTATTCAAGATTGTGGAGTCTTATGTGTGTTGTAGAGTATAGTGGGATTCCGGCTGTGGCCCGGGGCTTGTTGAAGTGGGGCTGACTGCTTCCTGCGGGAGCGGGCCTCATTGAAAAGTCCTGAGTGTGTGCATGCTCTGGGGGTTCGGCCACATGTGCCGCGGCCTCGGAAAGCAAAGGGAGCGCTGAGCACTGCTGGCAGAGAGCGCGTGCCAAAACCCTAAACCCTAAACCCTAAACCCTAAACCCTAAACCCTAAAACCCTAAACCCCCCCCAAATTCATTGCGTGGCTCTCCGCCCTCCCTGTACAGGCTGGAAGCCGAGCGAGTCGGCCACTGGGACTTGGTGTCATGGGGTTTTGGGGTTTCTTGTTTAGGGTTTTGGGGGTTTAGGCTTTAGGCCTGAGAGCGAGAGAGAGAGAGAGAGAGAGAGAGAGAGAGAGAGGGTTTAGGGTTTAGGGTTTAGGGTTTATGGTTTAGGGTTTAGGGTTTAGGGTGTAGGGTTTAGCGTTTAGGGTTTAGGGTTCAGGGTTTGCAGGGCTTGAGGGTCTCAGAGAGCCTTGACGATTCCGCAAGGGCGGGCTGTGACTTTTGATGCGGTCCGGTAAGTTAGCACCTCTGTATGCCCTTGGGCGAAGGCACGTCGCAGCACCCAGAAACACAGAAGGCCGCGAAATAAGTGGCCTCAGGCCCGTAGGCTCCAGACCCTGACGCCCTGACTGCGGTGTTGCAGTGGCATACTAAACCCTAAACCCTGAACCCTAAACCCTAAACCCTAAACCCCTACCTACAATGCAAAGCAGCCCTTATTCCTCCCCAGTAGCATCCCCTGAGCAAGGCGATTGCTGCGAGCAGTCCTTCACCCCCCGGGCACGATGAGGCTTTGTGGGAGGGCTTGGGGATCATCATGGATGTTTTAGGGTTTAGGGCTTAGGGCTTAGGGTTTAGGGTTTAGGGCTTAGGGTGCAACAGGAGGCGAACTTGGGCCCGCCATGCAGAGCAGTCATTTCACCACAAGGCGTGCTCTCGGAAGGAAGGAAGGAAGGAACTATATCCCCCTTGGGAATGATTTTTTCTTGTTGTTTATATAAGACCCAAGAGGATATTAAACATACTAGTTTTATTAAGGTTCTAAGGGGAATATAGGGAAGGAAGGAAGGAAGGACAAGAAAGGGAAGAGGGGGAGGGCTTAGAGCACCCCGATGGTCACGGCTCGTAGGGGTTAGTGGGTAGTGGCATTGGGCCCTTAATGGGGGGGACCCTGCACGCCCTTCAAAAACAAGGGCCCAAAAACTTTAGCAAGCTTCAAAAACAAGGTAAAGTACCAACGGGCCATGTAGCCACCCTTAGATCAGCACTACCACTAAAGTCACACTGAACCCTGAACCCTGAACCCTAAACCCTAAACCCTAAACCCCAAACCCTAAACCCTAAACCCTACCACTACAGTCTGGCGAGCTCTGGAGGAGTTGGACTCCGCCGCAGAGGACTCCGACGTCTCGGACAGGTCCGAGGCCGACGACGACCTCTCAGGCCAGGGTTTAGGGTTTAGGGTTTAGGGTTTAGGGTTTAGGGTTTGGGGTTTGGGGTTTAGGGTTTAGGGTTTAGGGTTTAGGGTTTAGGGTTTAGGGTTTAGGGTTTAGAGTCGAGGGTCCACGGCTTTCGGCGGAGGATGTCTCCCTTGACTTTCTTGGCAGTCTCGGAGCGTCAGTTCGACAGAGATCATCATAGACTGTCATTCATAATATTCTGCGTAATCAATAAACAAACGAGGAAAGAAACATAAATAACTGAAAATGAATGTCAATGCAAAGTAAATATGTAAATCTGTCGAAATACAAGAATGATATGAAGACATTTGTGTTTTCAAATATGTGTAGAATACAATGTAATTCATATTCCGGTTGCCTTGCAGCTGGGGGCGAATGACCAAAACATCATAACAATCATGAAAATCAAAAAAAACAAGAGTCATATTATAACCATTCATAATAGCAAATCACATGATAGCAATCAGAGTAACAAGAGTCATACGAAGAATAGTCATAGCAACCGCACTAGGACTTCCGAACTGGAGCCCCTAGACTTCACGTGAGTGCCCGAGAGAGTGCCTAGACTAAACCCTAAACCCTAAGCCCGAAATCGGCCATCTTGGATCTCGGACGACTCTTCCTTGAGTAGGAGGCTTTCGGACTGGAGTACTTGCGAAATGATTTCAACCCAATGTCCTCATATGCTTGTGGAACAATTCTATGGCCAGATTTGATACCCCTGTGCTGGCTGTAAATGCCGAAAGCCTGAAATCCTGGCTTTTCCTGACACCCCTGGGCCACCCCCAAAACCCAAACCCGTCACTCTCGAGCTCAACCCCAAACCCTAAACCCAAAAGCAGACAAACCCTCGACCCTATATAAACCCTAAACCCCAAACCCTAAGCACCGAAGCCCGAAATCCCTGAGCCCTTCTCAGCCGCCAACTGCCCTGGACTCGGTCCCTCCGCCCCCCCCGCTCCCCCCCCCCAAAAAAAGCAAAAGACATATATTCTTCCTTGGCCGTAGTCATTAGAATGCGGTTTTGGGGGGTTCTTACAGTACACTTGTAGAGGGGGCAGAAGGCAATGCTATTCGTAAGGATTCCGACCCCCTATATTAGGGCCCTGGGAAGATGACGTCTTTGCTCTTATGTGGGTTTAGGGTTTAGGGTTGAGAAGGTCTGACTCGGACTCTAAGAAAGAACTGGAATTTTCGTAGCCCGTCGGCGCAGCGTAGGGAGAAACAGCTTAGTAAGTTAAGGAGCTCTTTTCAAGAGCCAACCCTAAACCCTAAACCCTAAACCCTAAACCCTAAACCCTAAACCCTAAACCCTAAACCCTAAACCCTAAACCCTAAACCCTAGTTAAGGGCCAACCTGGGGTGAAGGAGACGATGATCACCCGGAGGCGGAGCCCAGCATGGGAGGCCACTGGGAGCTGCGACTTGGCGCAGGGGGTGGTTAGGAAATTTGGGCTTAGGAATTAGGGTCTTGGGAGCCCAGTGGTACCCTTTACCTTTTTTTCTTTTTTAAAATAGATTTGAAATCAGGGTTTAGGAATTAGGGTCTTGGGAGCCCAGTGGCACCCTTTACCCCTTTTTTTTAAATTGTTTATGGTTTCCCTTCTAAAGTAACCAACCCCAAAGAAGGGTGCCCTTATTATGATATGGTTGCTGGGCTACTAAGGGGTTTAGATTTAGGCAGTAAGCCTCGGCCCTATTCTGCAAACTCTGCCAGCCCCAAACCCCAAAACTACCCCAAGTGTATGGCCCTGTATGATAGTAGGCACCGCCCATGTCCAAAAAGGGGGCCCGTATCCCTAAACCCTAAACTCCCACCAGCCCAAACAAGGGACCCGCCCCCTTTCTGTAGGGGCTCCAGCCTCAAAAACCCCAAGCCCGAAACCCTAAGCCCGAAAGCCTAAACCCCAAACCCTAAACCTTAAGCCCGAAAGCCTAAACCCTAAACCCTAAACCCCAAACCCTAAACCCTAAACCCGAAAGCCTAAGCCCCCCAAAAAAGTTTTGGCCTGAGGAAGTGGGCCACGCTCGAGGTCTGGATCCTTGGCTGGAGGCCAGATCAGAGGGCTTAGGTTTTTTGGGTTTAGGGTCTAGGGTTTGGGGTTGAGCGTTTAGGGTTTAGGGTTTAGGGTTTGGGGCTTAGGGTGTTGCCTGGATGCAACAGGGTGTTTTGGGTTTCAGGGTTCTGGGGTTTAGGGTTTCCTAGTCGGGGCTTTCGGGCTTCGTTTGGGGTTACTTAGCTCGGACGCAAAAATGGCTCGGAGTTGGGACTACCAAGATGTCGTTTAGACACTAGACACGGGGGGTGCCTGCTGGGACTCGTGGTGGGTAGTGAGGCTGCGATAAGGGGTCGTTAACGCGCCGCCGGTATCGGTTAGGGGGCACCAAGCCCTGTCGTAAACGCGGAAATCGTGTGCGAGCTCCGTTTGGGGCTCATAAGTGCTTCGTGCCACTCTTGCATGCGAGCTACAAGATCCTAAAACAAAAGAGGCAGCACTACGCAGCTTGCCCCGCCCTAAACCCTAAACCCTAAACCCTAAACCCTAAACCCTAAACCCTAAACCCTAAACCCTAAACCCTAAACGCCGATCCCCGAAGATTCAGCTTCAAAGGCAGCAGGCAACTAGAGCCCTTAGCGGCACCAGCCCACCATGAGCTTCAGATTTTGCCACCCGGAGCCCGACCTTAGCGGTTAATTAGGGGTTTTTAAGGGAGCTACTTGGGTTTATGGGGACTGTATAAGGTACATATAGAGGCTTTATAGGGGAAGAAGTTGAAGGGGCTCCCTCCTTATACCCCTGAACCTGCAGTATTCAAGCCCTCATCCCGAACGCGCGCCCTGAAAAGGCCCTCAAGCCTCAAAACCCTATAAACCTTCGGGGGATGTTATACTAACAGCTCCTTAATCGGGATGCGAGTAGGGGGTACTAGAATCCCTATTAAGGACTGTTCGGAAAAGGGAGAACACCCCAACCTAAACCCAAAAACCGCACGGCTCAGCTTCACGCGTGCCCCTAAACCCTAAACCCTAAACCCTAAACCCTAAACCCTAAACCCTAAACCCTAAACCCTATAAACGAGAGGTCCAGCACCTCCCGGCCTGTCCTTCTGCACAGCAAGCTGCACGAGATGTGTCTCGAGGCGGACGTCCGCAACCAGGACCCCGCGGGCAATATAGGGGCCCTTGAATAATTAGAAAAGGGTTTAGGGTTTAGGGTTTAGGGTTGACGGTTGAGGGTTTGAGGGTTTACGGTTTAGGGTGTAGGGTTGAGGGTTGAGGGTTTGAGGGTTGAGGGTTGAGGGCTGAATAATTAGAATGGGGTTTTGGGGGTTATTATGGTGTAGTGATAAAGGGTCCATAAGGGAATACTATTTGCACTTATTCCGACCCCCCTTATTATCTGCAAAGACCTGGTCTTGCTTCACGTTGCTATCGATAGGGTTGTACGAGTTCCAAGGTCATCGCCAGGTGAGCGCCTCGTGACCCTACTTGCAACCCCAGTTCTACCTACCCCCAATCCCTAAACCCTAAACCCATAGCCCATGAACCCTAACCCTAAACCATGAACCTCCAAGTAGGGTCTAGAAGGCTTCGGGTTGAGGGTTCCGCAGTTGGGTGCATGCAGATGCCTGTGCCGAGCATGGTGGTATATGCATAGGGTTCAAAAGGGTTTAACAGGGTTTATAGGGTTTAGCAGGGTCTATGAGTCTATAGGGTTTATACCCAGATCTTCCAAAACCCCTTCATCAAGGAATACACCCTAAATTACAATGAGGATCCTTAGAAAAAATTAGGGTATATTCCTTAATTAAGGGTTTTTGGAAGATTTGGGTAGGGTCTAGAGGGTTTAAGAGGGTTTACATGGCTTCAAAGGTTTTATAGGGGTTCAAAGGGTTTAAAGAGGGGTTTACAGGGCTTTAGGAGGCTCCAAAATCCTGAGTCCCCCCTAAACCCTAAACCCTAAACCCTAAACCCTAAACCCTAAACCCTAAACCCTAAACCCTAAACCCTAAACCCTAAACCCTAAACCCTAAACCCTAAACCCTAAACCCTAAACCCTAAACCGCAAGCCCGAGAAGCCGCAGGAGGTGGCGGCAAGCGCCTCGCCCTCGTTGGGGCGGCTGACGCCCTTCGGGCTCATCTGCACGCTGACGCTGGGCCTCTGGGGGTTAGGGGGACCAGACTTGGGTTAGGGTTTAGGGTTTAGGGTTTGGGGTTTGGGGTTTGGGGTTTAGGGTTTAGGGTTTAGGGTTCGGGTTTAGGGCTTAGGGTTTAGGGCTTAGGGGGATCGGTGGGGTGAAGAGTGGTTTCGGCGTTAAGAGGATCATGTTTAGGAATATTTTTCAGATGGTTTTAAGGGCCATCCTAGCGAAAAGCCCTGAACCCTATGCATGGGGATAGGATTAGGGGTACCCTTGGGGATTTAGACCCTCTGAAGAAGAAGGTCCCTAGGGTTCTAGGGTTCTAGCAGTACTTAGGGAACCAACCTTGATCCCCCAGATTCCACCCAGGAGGGAGCTCGTGATCCAGTCTCCGCACTCGGCCCTCGACTGCCCTGCTGCTGGGGACATTCTGCATATTCTGCGGCCAGTGAGGAGGGGGTGTTTGGGGTCGGCTTAGTGAATAGGGTCCCAGGGTTGAGGGTTTAGGGTTTAGGGGGTTGGGGTTGAAGAAGAAGATGGCATTGGTTTGGGGTCTCGTCGTTTAAGGCTTACGGGCTCTGAATGATGACCGAGCGGGCTAAGCCGCTTGCGACCTTAGTGGATGCTTTCGGGGTCTTGCTGTGCACGGTGTCCGCTCAATTCCTCCAGCGAGCAGCAGCGGAGTCGTAAGTGTAGAAGTGGGAGTTGATCGAAAGACCTTTCCCCGAAGTTGCCCTCTGTTTCTGCCGCCCTTATAAGCCAAAAGGAACCCGAACAAATTTCCCAAAAGGATCCTTAGCTTATATCGAATCCTAGTATGTACAGAAGGTTAACCCTCTTTTGGGCTAGGGCATTCAGCCCCTACGTATAGGGACCATAAGGGAATACTATTAGTAACGATTACGACCCCTATATTACCCGCCCTTCAGGTCCACGGCGTATTCTAAACTCCTCGAACCCGGCCCGGGCGCCTAACTTGACCGTGATAGAATAGGGTTGTTTTGAGGGATACTATAGACCCTAAACCCTGAACCCTACCCCTAAACCGCACGATACTAAAGCTTTGTAGAAACCATCAGGGTAATACTATTCGTAATGATTCCGAGCCCTACCCAAAGAGCCCAATATCCCTCAATTAGGGAATATTCCTTAACTTATATAGGGATCCTGAATATGATTTAAGGAATATTCCTTAATTAAGGGATATTGGGCTCTTTGGGTATGTTGGGTCCCGGAGGATGCTTCCTGCATGGCTGATCCCGAACTTCCGTTGGCTCGGCGTCTCGCGGAGCCTTTGCTGAAACGTGTTAAGCCGTAAGCCCTAAGCCCTAAACCTAAACCCTCAACCCTAAAGCCTAAACCTAGTGGCTTAAGTTGCGCACCCTAAAACCCTGCAGGCAGAAGTCCCAGGCCAGATTCACCCCAAACTCCGCCGCACTTTCCACCCCAAGATCAAAGATGCCTGTGACGGCCCCGAAACCCTAAACCCCTCTACACCCCAAACCCTAGGCCGTGAACCCTAAACCCTAGGCCCTAAGCCCCTGAACCCTAAACCCTAAACCCTAAACCCCAAACCCCAAACCCTAAACCCTAAACCCTAAACCCTGCAACCCTAAACCCTAAACCCTAAACCGACCTCGCACCAGCCCTGCAACCCTGCAACCCTAAGCCCTAGAGCCCTAGAGCCCTAACTTCACAAGCCCCAGGATGGGCCAAAGCTTTGCCTTCATCCTCCAAGCCGGACCCAGCTCGCCCAAAGAGCTCCTTGGCGGGGCTCAGGCTTGCGGGTCTTATAGGGGTTTATAGGGTTTTCTAGGGTCTTATAGGGTTTTAGAGGGTTTTAGAGGGTTTTATAGGGCTTTACAGGGTTTTATAGGGTTTTATAGGGTTTTATAGGGTTTTATAGGGTTTTAGAGGGTCTTGTAGGGTTTTATAGGGTTTTATAGGGTTTTCTAGGGTTTTTTAGGGTTTATAGGGTTTATAGGGTTTTATAGGGTTTTATAGGGTTTATCATAGGGTTTTATAGGGTTTATAGGGTTTATAGGGTTTATAGGGTTTATAGGTTTTATAATGGGGTTTATAATAGGGTTTATAGTAGGGTTTATAAGGGTTTATAACAGGGTTTCTAGGGTGTATGGGATTTTCTAGGGTTTGTAGGGTTTCTAGGGTTCACAGGTTTTTAGGGGTTTAATTAAAGGGTTCGTAGGGCTTACAGGGTTTTACAGGATTTACAGGCTTCAGGTTTTTTTTTGAGTTCAGGGGTTAGAGCCACAGCCTCGGCTTGCAGCGGGTTTGGCGTTGTTAGCTCAAGGTTCTCCTGTTCAAGAAGGTTTAGGGTTTAGGCAGCCCTGGCATGAAGCAGCTTCCAGGTTCAAAGGCGTTTTTGGGGTTTAGGGGTTAGGGTGAAGCCCTTTGGGATGTTTCCCCTTTCACCAGCAGTCCTCAATAGATAATTGTAGTAACACCCCTATTAACAACCCCATATTCAGGACTGTTACTATAAGGGGGAAGATCCCAACTAAGCCCTTGGCACGCCAGGCTGCAAGTGGAGCTGTTTTTCCCCGACGCCCGCTTGCTGCTCTGGGAGCCCCTGGGCGTGGCGCTCCGCCGCTTCCTGCAGGCGGGCCGAATGTTAAAAACCATACCAATACCCCCCCCCCCCCCCCTAGGTTCCTTCAGAGTTATAAGGCTAGAAAGGGATTTAAGCCTAAGTAAGGCTATTTACCCCCCCCCCCCCTAGGTTCCTTCGTAGTTAAGGCAAGGGATGTAAGCCTAAGTGAGGTTATTTGGAGGGGAAACCCAGGCGGGCAGAAGTGAGCATACCTCATGGAGCCCCTCCAAACCCTCGCCCGAACCCTCAGCTCCCTGCCATCTCCTCTCAGTTCTCCAGGTGAAGGTTTCGGGTGTAAACCCTAAACCCGACACCCTAAACCCTAAACCCTAAACCCTAAACCCCGGGTGAAGATTTAGGGTGTAGGGGTTTAGGGGCTCAACAGCAGGCCTGACGCTTCGAGTGCCTGAGAGAGACACAGAGAGAGAGAGAGAGAGAGAGAGAGAGAGAGAGAGAGAGTGAGAGAGAGGAGTTTAGGGGCTCAGGGTTTGCGATAGACTTTGTAACGTCCCCAACGCGCAACGTCCGTTCGAACTACATCGGCCCCTAAGCCCTAAGCCCTAAGCCCTAAACCCTAAACCCCGTTGCTGCAGGGTTTAGGGTTTAGGGTTTAGGGTTTAGGGTTTAGGGTTTAGAGGTAAGTTGAAAACAAGCACCAACTTTTTATATGTAAGCAAGGAGCCGACGGACGCCGTGGACAACGAGACCCGACGGGACCTGCCGCCACTTGGTCGGCACAGTTTGGGGGCTCCGACCTGAAAGAGCAGATTTGGGCTGTTTCGTTTTTAGGGTTTAGGGTTTAGGGTCGCTGCTGCCCTGATACCGGTCAACCTGCTTCGGTACCTGCCTTGGACAGAGCCACCTCCTTTCAGCCACACGCGAGATGCAACACACAGACACAAATGCACATACACAACCCTAAACCCTAAACCCTAAACCCTAAACCCTAAACCCTAAACCCTAAACCCTAAACCCTAAACCCTAAACCCTAAACGCATGCGGAGGCATGTGCATATACATACGCACCCCATGCCTGCACCAAGCGCCCCAGAGGTTTATCGAACGCAGGACACGGGATGGCACAGGGTTTAGGGTTTAGGGTTTGGGGTTTGGGGTTTAGGGTTTGGGGTTTGGGGTTTGGGGTTTGGGGTTTAGGGTTTAGGGTTTGGGGTTTGGGGTTTAGGGTTTAGGGTTTAGGCTTTCTTGGGGTTCCTATAGGGCTCTCTGGTGGCTTCGGAGATATTGGGAATGTCGGACTTCACTGGTAGTATGCCAAAGAGGGTAAGATCACGACGAAAGGCCCCAAGACTGACCCTGCTGGCAAACCCGACCCTCGCGAACGCCCCAATAGGTGTGGACCTTGATGACCTTGCGCAGGGGAGAAGAGGGACTGCAAGACCATCGATCATCTATTCATGGCTTCTTCTCGGGGACATCAGAAACCGAAACACTGAAGGGCAAACCAGAAGACCGGATGCTTATATTCTGTTACAAGAATTCCGTATGTCGTTGGTGTTTTGCAGTTGTGTGGCGTACACAGACGTGAAAAGCGACGAAGAAAATGTATGAGTGTGTAGCCCTGCACCTGACACACCCTAAGCCCAAACGGCTTCAGCCAGGACTATGGACGGAAGAACTGTGTCGAGTGGGCGTGTCGGCCCACTGGGAGCTGCTGTGCAGGCCCTTGTGGCGTTTCGGGGTCAGGGTTTAGGGGGCACAAGGGTGCAGTCTAATTAGACTGTAGGAAACCTGCTGAATATAGAGTGATTAGAAAGGAGCAGAACAGTTATACACAGTGCTGAACAAAAGGGTTAAGACTTGTAAGAGGACAGTTGAGTCATAAGTTCAGGCAGTCGGGGTGTCGAGTCGAACGCCGGCGATGTGGGTGACTAAGCCCTATGGCCCCTAACCCCCTGAAGCTGCGGAAGGGGCATTTCGATTTGTACCCGAAACCCGAAACCCGAAACCCTAAACCCTAAACCCTAAACCCTAAACCCTAAACCCTAAACCCTAAACCCTAAACCCTAAACCCTAAACCCTAAACCCTAAACCCTAAACCCTAAACCCTAAACCCTAACCCTAAACCCTAAACCCTAAGACTTCAAGGTGGAGGGTGTGATGTGCCCCGGAGGTCCGGACGAAGGCTCATGGCATCGTGTCTCCCCACCAGCTGGAGGTGGGGGGTGCAGGGGGGGGAGGGGGGACTCCAAACCTCGATGCACTATAGGGGTCGGAATATTTACGAATAGTCTTCCCTTGTGCTCCCTTTATATTTACATATACTAACCCTCTAATTATTAAGGCTCCTAAATTAAACAAGCCAGACGCACTGAACCTTGATGGCCAGATGTTACATCTCTACTATTGATGACTTTTGGAGCTAACTTGGTATGTTCCCCTTCTACTAGCAGTCCTTAATGGGGATAAGGGTGCCCCCTACTTGATAATCCCGATCAAGGACTGTTAGTATAAGGCTGAACGTCCCAAGAGCTAGCCCAAGTCCCTTTACCAGTGCGCTTTGCATCACGTCGGGGTTCTGAGCCCAAGGCCTCCAGAACTGGCAGGGGCGCCGACTGTTTCAGGGTTCAGGGTTCCGGGTGGGTTTAGGGTTTAGGGTTTAGGGTTTAGGGTTTAGAAAAACCTTGAGCCGGGCAAGTGTAGGCCCTGGATCCTCCACCCTGAGCCCCCCCCCTCCTATGCAATGCCCCCACGAGGCGCAGTCGATGACGCTTGGCTGCGACTTTTGGTTTTCAGGGATACTCGTTGGGATATTCCTCCTTTGTCTGCAGTGGGGGGGTACTGGAAACCCATGGAGGATGGTATAAGGGGAGAACATCCCAAGATTTTTGGGATCCTGGGGATGTTCGGACGAGGAGGGATCTTAGGGGTGTTTTAGAGATCGTTTTAGGGACTTTGGGGATTGTAGGGTTTAGGCCCCACCTCCATGCAAGCCCGACACACAGCCGAAAGCACCTTCAAGGCCGAGAACAACGGCCTAAATACGATGAACGCACTGGAGCCCTCCTACCCGAAAGCCCCAGAAGGCCTATTAGGGTTTAGTGTTTAGGGTTAGGGTTTAGGGTTTAGGGTTTAGGGCTTAGGGCTTAGGGCTTAGGGTTTAGGGTTTAGGGTTTAGGGTTTAGGGTCTTTCCCAGTCCGTGCTCGGGTTTAGGGTTTAGGGTTTAGGGTTTAGGGTTTAGGGTTTAGGGTTTAGGGTTTAGGGAGCCCCGTGGCAATCGTGGGCAGGAGTAGAAACGCCCAGCGGGTGGCAACCAGCACCCCAACGCAAAGCCAGGCTGCAGGGTCGAGCCACGCAACCCTCAGCCTGAAAACCCTAAACCCTAAACCCTAAACCCTAAACCCTGAACCCTAAACCCTAAACCCCAAGCCCTAAACCCTAAACCCTAAACCCTAAACCCCAAACCCTGAAGCCATCTTGAAGCCCAGGAGGCGGCGAGCCCGAGCCCAGCGCCAGTTCGAGAGGCTGACGCAGCCGCGGGAGGACCTCGAGTTCCAGGCGAGACATTCTTGTTCGAGTTAGGGTTTAGGGTTTAGGGTTTAGGGTTTAGGGTTTAGGGTTTGGGGTTTGGGGTTTGGGGTTTGGGGTGTAGGGTTTAGGGTTTAGGAGACATCTTTGTTCGATTTCCTTGGGCTTCCTCCTTCTTCTGCCAGGAGTAAGAAATATTTTTGCTTGGTAGCCCGGTGGTAGCCTTTACCCTTGTTTTGGGTGAGACATTTCTGTTCGATTTCCTTGGGCTTCCTCTAGGGGTTTAAGGTTATAGGGATCAGGGTTTTGCCCTATGATAATTGTTATTACTCTTATACTTATGATTGTTATATGTGCCAGGAGTAGGACAGACTTCTACTTGGTAGCCCGGTGGTAGCCTTTACCTTTTTTTTGGTTGAAGGTTCCCAGACAGAGTAGGCAACCAAAGAAGGTGTCCTTATTATATTGCGGTTTCTCGACTTCCCAGCTACCAGGAACAGCAAGACTTTTAAACTTCACCTCTTTCATGTAGTTGGTTTCTTGCGGCAGCAAGGAAAGGGGCTAAACGAGGCTTGCAGGGCTTGGGACGGCCAGGTAGGAAACACTTGTTCAGGGTTTGTAGTGTTTATTGGTAGGCGCTCCCTTGAAGAGACCATATGGGGTACCTACTTGCGGAAGCCCCATCCCTAAACCCTAAGCCCTACACCCTACACCCTAAACCCTAAACCCTAAACCCTAAACCCTAAACCCAAAACCCAGAGACTGTTTGTTTCGGTCTTGGGGTTCCAGTCGCGTGTAGGTCCTCGGCTCTACCACCTCAACCCCTCACAGCCTGGCTGGAGGTAGAAGCAGGGATATGGTTAGCTGACCTACTTGTTAGGGTTTAGGGTTTGGGGTTTAGGGTTAAGGGTTTAGGGTTTAGGGTTTAGGGTCGAACCTTTCTGTGACAGCCAGGCTGTCCTGCGGATGGGCGCGTTGCAGGCAGGATGCAAGTTTTAGGCTGGGATGTGCCCCCTTCTACTAACATCAAGGGATTCAGGCTCGCACCCCTGAGGTTGTACAACCAAAAAGGTTCCCTTTAATATGCTCCGAATATGGCCCTAATATTCTCTCAGGGATCCTCAAAAAGGGGCCCCGAAACCCAAGGGCACCACCTTAAGGGTCCAAGTCAGAACCCCAAGATAACAGCCCTTAACCGGGATTAGAATAGGGGGGTACTCGAATCCCCATTAAGGAGTGTCAGTATAAGGGGGAACATATTCGGGAACATCCCAAGTTATTGGCTTTCGGGCATTGTTTTCTGTGGGTGTTGGGGGGCTGCACGGCTGTCGATCGCTTTCGTCCAGTCCCGAGCCTCAACCGTGAGATTCCAATGCTCAATCTTCAGCCGCGAAGTTGGATGACGATGGTCTGAGCCATTGCGCCTGTGGCGCCATGGGTGCAAAGAGCTCTGTACAAGCAATCGCAAAAGCTGCCGAGGAGGCGGGTCTAGGCCCATGCGCTGCCTTCTCCCGTGCGTTCTCGTCCACTGCCTTGCCCGACCCGCACGATGCGTCGCCGTCGCCCAACGGCAATTCCATGCTCAGCCCTTCCCCGAGCGCGAAGACCCCGAAGGCGGAGATCCTTAGTAGCTGAGTGAGTACACTTTTGGACTTTTTGGGGATACTCTAATCCCCCCAGGAGAACTGAAAGTCGTACACTTTACCCTAAACCCTAAACTCTAAAAACTAAACCCTAAACCCTTTTGGGGGCTCATGAACTCAGCAACTAAGGATTTGCCAGGGCTGCCAGGCCGAAGTGAATGAATACGCGCAGGGCGCCAGGGCCGAGATCCTTTGCCGCCTCTGCCTCGGAGTAGCTGAGTGAGTACATTTTACACTTTCTTGGGGATACTCTAATCCCCTATAGAACTGAAAGTGTACACTTTTCGGGATACTATAAGTATTAATAGAACTGAAAGTGTACACTTTTTTTTTGGGGCTTATGAACTCAGCAACAAAGGTCTCCGGCGCGAGGACGAGGCCTTGCTGGCTCCAACCGAGCAGGAGCAAATAGGCTTGGATCGACTCTTTGTCATAGTGGGGTAACATTCTACATGTTTAAGGGTACTTAAACTCAATAAGGAATGGGAATTTAAGTTCTTAATGCTCTCACAAACATGAACTAGGATTGGCCACCGTGCTGGACACAGTTTCGTGGAAATATTGGAAGCCGGGTGAGCAGCCGGCGCGGATTCTGGACTGGATGTTCCTCGGAGACTTGAAGGAGGCGACAGACTTCGAGCTCCTACAGCAGCAGAACATCCGAGCAGCTCCTTGATAGCTTTATTTACCCTGTTTTTGGTTCAAAGGTGCCCCTTATAAAAAGTCAGCAACCCAACAGAAGGGTACCCTTATTTATACGATGGCTACTGGGCCACCCAGGTTCTGAATCTGATCAACTGGTGGGAGCTGAGCTCTCGGCTTCCGGAGGTGTCGGATTTCACGTCGCTGTACTCCTCCCACGACGTGGAGTTTCTTGGCGGCCCCAGTCGTGCCCCTTTTTCCTTTTTCTCTTTTGGCTCAAGGTTCCCATGCAGAGTAGCCGTCCTAAAAAAGGGTGCCCTTAGTGCAACATGGCCCCCAACTTTCTTCCTTTTTTCTAAAAAGCATACTGCGCTGCTAAAGGTTTCTGGAGGTCGACTCAGAGGACCGGCTCTTCTTCGACATCGTCGCGAAGTGCTGGCCGCCCTGCGAGGCCTTTCTCCAGCGCTGCAAGGCTCAAGGCCAACGAGCGCTCGTGAACTGCAAGGCAGGCCACAACCGATGCTTGGGCAGCCCGGTGGTGCCCTGTTTGGGCCCTTTTTGGGTTCAAGGTTCCCTTACAAGGTAGCTTTTTTTGGGTTCAAGGTGCCCTTATAAAAAAGGTAGGGAACCCTTAAAGTCAGGGTGCCCTTTACTTTTAAGACCGGGTTACTGGGCTGCCGAGGATCTGCATGCATGTGCGTGTGCTGGCTGGTCGTTCATGAGGGTATGACTCTCATGGACGCCGTCGAGACCATACAGTGTCGGCGAGGGACCATTCTCTCCAACCACGGCTTTCGACTGCAGCTTGTGCGCCTGGCACTGCGCTACAACCGCCTGGGCGAAGTCGAGTTCGCGCAGAAGCTTGGTCATAGTTGGGTAACCTTTTCACATTCTTACGGGTACTTAAAACCCAATGAGGAGTAGACATTTGCATTCTTAATACGATCCCAACCATGAACGAGGAAGTGGGCTGGGCAGGTTGGGCGGATGCCCCGATCCTTGTCAGGGGGCAACAGCAGACGCAGCGCGCGGCTGGACAGCATCATCCATCAGAAGCGCATGACGGTGCAGTACGACATCAAGCCGGAGGAGGAAAACACAGCCAGCTCTGCTCGGACATCCTTGCAGACGATGCGGCCTCGAAAGCTGTCTTTGATTTCAAAGGAGGTGCACAATGAGCTCAATCAACGAGCCCTGAAAATGGAACTCCTAGCCTGCCTCTACCATCGTGACAAGAAGTTTCTAGAGGACTACGAGTACACATCCCATCCGCCCACGGTCATCGGCAGCGGCTTCAGTGGAGATGTCCTGCTGTGCCGGAGAAAAGAGCGGGCCGCCGTTCGACAGAACAAAGAGACCTACGAGCGCTGCGTCAAGAAGTTCGACCTTCGGCAGATGAGCCCCGAGAAGCTGGACAAGCTGAAGAACGAGGCCGGCTAGTAGTCGAGGTAGGTAACCTTTAACCATTTTGGGGTGGTAGAATCCCCTTCTAATCCCAAAGGTTTGCCTTTAATTCCCCCAGGGTTTCGGGACAACTAAGGCTGTGATCTACCTGTCCCTGGAACATCCCCACATCGCTCGGCTCTTTGACGTCTACGAAGATGACGAACAGGTCAGCCTGGTGATGCAGTTCCTTTTTTTTCGCCTTCAGTTGAACTTGAAATTTCTTCTTGGGCTTCCTTGTTTTTAGTAGGAATATGAAAGCTTAACACTATGTTTTTTCCCCCCTTGGTTATTGGTTTAGGGTTTAGGGGTTTAGGGGTTTAGGGGTTTAGGGGTTTAGGGGTTTAGGGGTTTAGGGGTTTAGGGGTTTAGGGGTTTAGGGGTTTCGGGGTTTAGCGTTTCGGGTTTAGGATTTAGGGTTTAGGGTTTCGGGTTTATTGGAGAAGCAAGGTTCTGCTCAGGCGGCACCCTGGAGAACGCGATCCGGGCCCAGGGGGCCTTCAGCGAGGCCCGGTTTCAGGAGGTGGCCGTGCCGATGCTGCTGGCTGTCACTTGGGTCGAGGGTTTAGGGTTTAGGGTTTAGGGTTTAGGGGTTATCGTTGGGGAACATTTTACATTTTCAAGGGTGCTTAAACCCAATAAGGAACAAAAAATGAGTTGTTAAGATTATCCCAACAATGAACTAGGTGAACTACATCCACCGTGCCGGGATCGTGCACAGGGACATCAAGCCTCGGAGCCTCCCTTCGCCTTAGCTTTAGTTGAGCTCTCAACTCTTTTTGGGTTTCCTTTTTTTAGCAGGAAAGTCAAAGTTCAACCTCTTAGGGTTTAGGGGTTTAGGGTTTAGGGTTTAGGGGTTTAGGGTTTAGGGTTTAGGGTTTAGGGTTTAGGGGTTTAGGGGTTTAGGGTTTAGGGTTTAGGGTTCTTCCCCCCCTTGGGTGATTGGAGAAGTAAGGAACTGGGTCTACGAGGCGGACGGTGCCACCATCAAGCTCATCGACTTCGGCTTCAGCGTCAAAGGCTTCCTGGAAAATGAGGGCTCGCTGCAGGGTTGCGTCTTGCTTCGCCTTGAGTGGAACTTTTCAACTTGTTGCGTTTCCTCATTAGTAGGATTTTTAAAGGTTTACCTTTTTTTTTACCTTGGTTATTGGAGAAGTAAGGTATGGGGACCCTGGGCTACCTCGCACCCGAAGTGGTCCTTGCGGGGCTGAGCAGCGAGAATGCGTACACCGACAAGTGCGACATCTGGTCCCTGGGTGTGGTGTTCCTGGAGCTACTGACGGGTGAGCCTGCGTTTCACAGAGATGCCGGCCAGTGCGACGGGTACACGGAAGAGGTTGTGCTCAGAGAGATCAAAGAAGTGTCTGAGGAGGCCGTGGAAAAGATGCTGGATCCGCTGCCCAGAGACGCCGCAGCGCTACTGCGCCGAATGCTGACACGGGAGCCAGACAACAGGCCGTCCGCGGCCGAATGCCTGGCAGACCCCTACCTGGCTCAGGAGCGGGACCGGTGGAAAGATCCACCGCGCGCCTTACCGGTTCGGACCATCCTTGAGCGGTTTCTGGGTCATGGAAGAAAAGCATTTTGCATTTTTTATGAATACTTAAACCCAATAAGGAGCCCTAAACCCTAAACCCTCAACCCTAAACCCTAACTGCCCAAACATGGTGCAGGTTCCATGCCCACTCTATGGCCTCCCGAGCGGCTCGGGCCTGGCTCCTAGCTGTGGCGCGCTCGCCGACCTACTTGCCCTGGGAGGAGCTAGGGTTTAGGGTTTAGGGTTTAGGGTTTAGGGTTGCCCTGGGGAGGAGTTCATGGCTTTGCGGGACACCTTCAAGATGTTCGATGCCCACGGCCTCAATGGAGTGGTGTCTAGACCTATGGTAGATCTTTACATCTTCTCCTTATTGGGTTTAAGAGGCCATCCTACGTCCGATGGCACTTTCCCTTCTTGGGTTTAAGAGGGGTCTGCTTGTAAGAGCCTTTCTTTTTTCAGGAGGGTTTCGAGGGCCACAGGTGAAGTTCGAAACCTTTCTGGCGGTCATCCAGAAGAAGTCGGCGGACTCCCCCACGAGGTCCTACTGGGCCAGCTCCCTGAAGACTGTGAGCGAGGACCAGGATCGCTTCATGGTGGGCGCGAATGCCTGCCCACAGGAGTCGATCCGAAGAGTCTGGCGTGCAGTTTGTGGGGAGCAGGACTCCATGAGCTACTTTGTGGTGCGTTAATGTAACTTTAGATCCTTAGCCTTTTTGGGTTTATTGGGTTTCTCAACAAGGCAGCTAAAAGTTCAATGTATAGCTACCCTCCGAAGTGCAGCCAAGGCTATTGCGAGTTCTTGGCGGTGCTCCTCCCTCCGATTGAGGATGTCTTTGAAGATGCCAGGGCAACGGAGAAGCCTCAGCCGGATGACCTTTCACCCTTGAACCCCAATGACCAATGGAATCCATCAAGGCCCATCTCGGAGTACATCGTGCGGCTGAAGAAGACGAGCTCCAAATTCTGGTCTCTCCACATCTTCGACGAGCACACGAGGGTAAGAGATGTCGTGGCAGAGATGGCTCGCATCCACATGAGGTGGTGCCTCGTGAAGTATGCAGATGGCTCACACCAGTTCTTTGATTACATGGACATCAACCATAAGCTGTTGGAGACGGCGCACTCGGAGGACCAGGCTGCCAGAACGCTGGAACTCCTTTGTGAGGCGGATGTCGGGAGCTTGGCCAACTGCTCCAAACTTTGTGCCTTCGTGCCAGCTTCCATTGACACACCCGTGCGAGATGTGCTGAAGGTGATGGCAGGCCGCAGGCTACCAAGCAGCAGCGCAGGGCAGGGCAAAGCACGGCGAGTGCCCTTGGTCGATGCGCAAGGAAACATTGTTGGGATATTCGCTGCGCCTGATTTTCTCCAGCTGGCTTTGAGATACACTGCGCCCACAGCCGTGCTCAAGTCACTGGCAGCGAAGGTTTTCGATCGTCGAAGCACTATCCTGCAGGTGTCTGTTCAGCAAGACGAGCCCCTGCTTCACGCCTTGCAGAACCTGGGTCTCGGAGTACTATACTTTAATACTTTTTTTCTTGGTTCTGGGTTCCTATTGCAGCTACGTATACCTCAAGAGTATATACTTGTTTGTTTCCAGGGTCTACTCCAAAGCTAAGGAACATGAAGGCTGCAGACCTCTCCATCTGCCCGACCACCTCCCGAGAGCTTTCTGGAGACCTCGGTGGGGTGGTCGCCAGCAACGTCGTTTCGGTTGCGGACCTGAAGTGGATCATCTGCTCTGGGAGGTACCTCGGTCGGCCCTGCGGTGGGATCTTTCGTGATCTTCGTACAATAAGACCCCCCTCGTGGGGTTTTAAGAGGATCATCTTTGCAGGAATATTTTAAGAGGATCATGTTTCTGGGAATATTTTTCGGAAGGTTTAAGGGACCTCCCAGGTTCGATGTTTTGGGAGCGTCCGTCTGCGATTTCCTCGCCTGGCGCACAGAGGCCGAGGGCCAGAGCCTGGACCAGATCTTGCGGCTGCAGCGGCTGCGCCGCTTCAATGTGGTGTCCCTTGGGACCAAATGAACCCTAAAATTGGGGTTTAGGGTTTAAGATTTAGGGTTTAGGGTTCAGGGTCATTATACGACTTCCATAATCCCTACTTAAAGTATGTGAACCATAAACCCTTTTAGGGCTCATTTCGTCCTTAAGGTCTGTCCATGAGGGGGCATCGCTCCACCACTTATCCCTGCGCCTGATCGCCTCGAAGCTGCAGCGCATCTTCCTGGCCTCGGACGAGATCGCGCGCATTGTCGGCATCGTTTCCTCCAGGGACATCCTCCTCCAAGTTCTCGACCAGATCATCTGAGTGCCAAAAAACTGCCTCCGAATCTGCATCGGCCGGGCCGCTGGCCACCATGTGCCAAGGCTCGCAGCTGAATTCCGAGTGTCGCTGATCTGAACGCGCTTCTCTCTCTGCATTTTTCGTAGGGGGGCAGCAGATGAAGACACAGAACTGCCGCCTGCCAATGTGCAAGCGAACACGGCTGGCTCAGGCCATGCCACTTCGACCGGTAAGTTAAGGCGGTTAAGACATGGGTGGTGAGGGAAGCGACCGTAGGGCCATAGCATAACATAGGGGTCGGAATAATTATTAATAGTTTTCCCTTAGGGCTTAGGGCCCCTTTTTATGTTTATACCACAGTAACCCCCCAAAAATCCCTATGCTAACTATTAAGGCTCCCATGACTCAGTCTTCGATGTTTCTAAGACTGGAGCCAGCCGTGGAGGCGAAACCTGCCCAGCATGTGAAGCTTTTGAGTGGTATGCTTGCTTGTGCCCATTCGTTTCTTTTGACATACTGAGTCGGCCGATGTACTTGGCCACCAGGCTGTGTTGTACATGAAATGTGAAGAACCATGCCTTCGGTGCGTTCGAACATCTGCGAGGTACATCCGCCTGGCCGTATAGCATTAGCCGGAAAAAGCCTTGCGGGAATCTGCACGGGGGGCGATGATGGACAGCCTTCGGAGGCTTTTTCTTGCCCCCGTCGGCAATTGTGTCGAAGTTTGTCTCGTAGACCGGTTAGTACTGTAGCAACATAATACTAACATAACAATATTCATATATAAATAAATATATATATATATACTAACATGGTTCGAGTGTACCAAAATGCATACATTAATAGCAGGATCCTAGTCAGTTTCAAGTCGCAAGCGCGGGATGCCGCAGGCTTTCAAGCTTTCCCTGTTGCCATCGACCTGCTGCCAAGGGCCAGAGAAACTGCGGAGCCGAGCTGGGGCGATTTGGGTTGAAGTGCCAGGGTTTAAGGCGTGCGGTGTAGGGTGTAGGGTTTAGGGTTTTGGGTTTTGGGTTTAGGGTTTAGGGCAGCAGTACACACCCATCACTGTGCGCGTGTCAGTGTAACATGGCTAGGCTAGTAGACTCCGTGCAGCTTCAAGCGGCGGACAGTACACGGCCGGTATCGATCCGGGCAATCCGACTGGGCAATAGCATACATCCAACATCCGCGACCCTAGCTTGGTCAAACTGCGTTCACCAGTCAGCGCTACTTTCAGTGTCCATTGGCAGTGGCCCACAGATGGGAGGGTGAGTGGGGGGGGGGGGGGGTGTCCTGATAAGAGACGCAGACGCGCGCTGACCTGCTCGCAAGGTCTGAGGGGGCATGCAAATGCAAACCTTAGCCGAGCTCACGTACACATGTCTACGCCTCCTGATGGTGGCTAAAGTCTGCTTGTGGGCGCGTGAGAGTCGAAGCCCCGAACCCCCTAAACCCTAAACCCCTTTAACCCTCAACCCCAAGCCCTAAAGCCTGTGGACAGCTTGCAGAGAGAGCGCGTGCAAAACGCCCCTAGACACCCCCAAACCCCCTCAAACCCCCCTAAACCCTAAACCCCAAACCCCCTAAAGGTCTTCCAGGCCGGTCGCCTCATTGGTTCGACCCTTGGGGTGGAGGCGCTGGGGGCCGGGTTTAGGGTTTAGGGTTTAGGGTCTGGAAATTTGGTAGGGGGTTTAGGGGTAACAGACGAGGGCTTCTCGGGTTTAGGGTTTGGGGTTCATGGTCCATTCTGCCGGGCATTTGGACTCGGAGTTTGCATGATTTCGTGGGCCCGAGACTCAGCGCAGGCCTCTCAATCCTGACATGAAGCAGCTCTCAGGTTGAAAAGGGCTTGGGGGGTTTGGGGATTTTTTTGAGAGTTTGTTTGAGAGGTTTTTTGTATGAGAGGATCTTTTGACAGGATATTTGTTGAGAGATCTTGTTGAGGACCATTGGGGTTTGGGGTAAAATCAGGCCTAAACCCTAAAGCAAAAGCCCTAAGCAGTTACTAGGATCCTGAGGGGGTCCCTTTTCCCCTTCTGTTGTGGGTTACTCTTCACGGGTCTAGGTTGTATGTAGTGACATCATTTGTAGGCATTGCGTCTGAGCAGTCTGACTATCTCAACTTTGGCTTCTTTTCGAGGCTTGTTCGTGTGCGGCGGAGGCCCAGAATCAGCCAAAGAGTTAAAGGAACTTCGAATGAGAAGGTAGGGCTAGTGTGCGGAGCTTAACAAAGATAAGGATGCGACGTGATTGGCCATCAGTATCCCGGCCATGGCCAGTGTAGGCCAGAAACCAGAAAACCGGAGTCGCGCCACCCGTGTCCCAGGAGGCCCGCATCTACCCGCATGAGCTGCCACTTGACACGGTGCAGCTCTAGGGCTTAGGGCCTTAGGGCTTATGGTCCCTTTGTGGGTGTCCTACATGTGAAGGGCGCCGCCTTATGGCAAACAAAAGGGACCCTGATTTCGAGAATCCCCCAGATAGGGTTCGGGGCTGCTTGGAACCCCAGCCCTCCCCTGAAACCAGCCCAGGCAGGTGCGAGTTGCGTCGGAGGAGGAGTGCGCCAGCGCCCCTTCGGGCTTCCTGCGCAGCTTCTCCATCACGGTGGACCCAATGCAGCTCGGGCCGTAAATCTTTAGAATCTGAACACCGAACCCTATGGGATCCTTCTGTCTGGGATGAAAGGTTCCCTCCGCAAGTTGAATTAGACCACATCACAATTTCCCTTCTTCATTTCCAGGATACTGGGGAACCCGAAAAGCCTAAACCCTGAGTGTATCACCCGTTAGGCTCTCGCCTGGTTCGTCCGAGTGTGAGCGATTGAACCCAAACCCCAAACCCCAAACCCCAAACCCCTAAGCCCTAAACCCTCAACCCTAAACCCTAAGCCCTAAGCCCTAAACCCTAAACCCTAAGCCCAAGGAAGAGCAGCTTCTCCCGGATGCCCTGGCGTCCCGGCGACCTCGCCGAGCCCTCCTTCAGAGGGGACCAGGAAGCCCCCGCGGCTGGGGCTGCGGCTTGGGGTTAGGGTTTAGGGTTTAGGGTTTAGGGTTTAGGGTTTAGGGATTAGCGTTTAGGGTTTAGGGTTTAGGGTTTAGGGTTGCCATTTCTGCTACGAGGCCATAATCTGGCAAAATCCCAATTCGTGCATTCCCCAAGTGAGCTGCAATGGAGCGACGGTTGACTTCCTGTGTTGCCTACGCCTTGCGTGTATCCTACAAGATGGAGGTGCCAAGTGTGACAGAACACCTGAAGTCTGCGTTACACTGCGTTCGGACAGGATTTGGTACACATGTCCATCCGGATGAAGCTGTTGCCCAGCGCCAGATCGTCAGGTTGTATGATGCTTTGCAAGATTGCAAGACGCAGCATCTTGCCGACGCGTCCATACAAACCGAAGCAAACATGTGCACTGAGATGGAGTGCAAGGCTGTTGCTGAAGGAGTGTTGAAGACTGCTCAGGCTCGATTCGAGAAGCTTCTTGCGCAGACAGAGATGATCATTCAAGACCGAGATGCAACCATTCACCGCATGGAGATTGATCTTGACTCACGGATTAGTCAGATGCAGGCACTGGTGCATGGTATGAAAGTCTCCACGGATGTATGTCTGCCAGAAGTTGGGACTACAGCTCGGGCAAACAGCGTCGCAACATCACAACCTCTTCATGAGACTCCGCTGGATCTGCCGGAAGGAAATCATCAGTTCCTGATTGATCACCATAGGAAACATCGGATGGAGATGAAGCAAAGAAGGAAAGCAGAGCGATTGCAGCGCCTACAGGAATATGGAGATGGATGAGTGAGTGTGTGTGTGTGTGAGTGTGCCTTGTGTTTCAAGCTTTAGTTCATGCCTCGTGATGCACGAGCCATATAGCACAGATTGCGTCAGATTGCGTGATGTGACTTCTGAGAAGTTGCATGCTTGCCGGCAGCCCCCAAAGTCCGTTGCTCAAAAAAAGGGTTTAGGGTTTAGGGTTTAGGGGGTTTAGGGTTTAGGGTTTGGGGTTTGGGGTTTAGGGGGTTTGGGGTTTGGGGTTTTGGGTTTAGTTTGGGGTTTGGGGGTTGGGGTGTAGTTTGGGGTTTGGGGTTTGGGGTCCTGAGACCTGACTAGGACCTCTCAGTAGTAGAGTAGGTGACCTTTTTACCTTTCTGGGATATTGGAACCCCTATGTCATCCTAAAGGTCCATGTTAGCTTACTGGACAACGAAGTAGGCTTGAGGGTTCCTGTAGTGAGGGCGCCGTGCAAAAGAGGGGGGGACCCGAAGTGGGACCCTAAAACTTATAACTACTCTCCGGATGGTTGTGGGTTGCAAGGGTTAGAAGGTTTAGGGTTTGCTGGGTTTGCGGGTTTCGGGAGCGGTGCTTTAGATGGGGGATCGGGGTCGCAGGGGGTCCCAGGGTCTTCGCGCGACAAGGCTTTGAAGATCTAGGCCCTAAACCCTAAACCCTAAACCCTAAACCCTAAACCCTAAACCCTAAACCCTAAACCCTAAACCCTAAACCCTAAGAGATCGGAAGCCCTGCGCCCATCCAGGCTTTTCAGGCACCCTTCTCCACGCCCTGGGTCCGGTGTGGGGATGTCGGGTTAGAGGGTCTATTCTGGGGGCGTGTTCGCAGATGGCGGCTGCTTTCAAATCAGGCTTCGAGCTACCAAGAGGTTTAGGGTTTACAGGGTTTAGGGTTTAGGGTTTGGGGTTTAGGGTTTAGGGCTTCAAGCTACCAAGAGCCCAGGAACTGGGCAAGGATGAGCTGGAGGACCCGGACGCCGAGCAGCGCCTGCCCCAGGGCGGCTGCGCGCGCAAGGCCGCCCGCTCCGAACTTTCACGTCTGAGCTACGATTTGCTTAAGAACCCAAAGAGCCCAATACCCCTTAAGGAACACCTTAAATCATATTAGGGACCCCTATAAATTCAGCAATACTCCTTAATTAAGGGATATTGGCCTCTTTGGGAACCCCCCAAAAACATAGAATAATCATCTCTATGGTCCGCCATGTCGTGCCCTTGCGTAGCAGGACCCTAGAGGATGCCACGGCAGAGAGAGAGAGAGTCCCTATATCTTACCCTTATGAGGAAGAATATTTTTTCATTTGTTGGGGGGGTTCTGAAGCAATTCGTGGTGAGGGCTTCTCTACTTGGAGGTTCATGGTGCTTATTCCAACTACAACTGTACTTATATCTGTACTTAAAGCCATATTACGGCACTTATGGGGCCTATAAGTGGGTTATAAGCACAGTTTTAACGGGTGAATAAGTACCATGAACCTCCAAGTCGTCCCCTTGGGAGTTATTGTGTATTTATAGCTCCTGTGGTCCCCTTAGGAGTGCTGGTGCATTTGAAAAAACTATATATAACCCAAGGGCGCATTAAGACATGCTTTTGTTCAGGTTCTAAGGGGAGTACGGTGTAAATAGGCTTCGGGCCTTGGGTCAGGGGTTTGGGGAGGTTTAGGGTTTAGGGTTTAGGGTTTAGGGTTTAGGGTTTAGGGTTTAGGGTTTAGGGTTTAGGGTTTAGGCTAAAAGTAGAGGCTGTTCCTCCCCACGAACAGGACCTGTGGGCTTTTTTGGCGCACTGCTGCTCCTCAAGCTCCCGCCTCCCAGGCCAGGCCTTGCGAAGTTTGTGCAAGTGGTTTTGTTAGGTTTATAGGGTTTAGGGTGTATGGGGTTTAGGGTTTAGGGTTTATAGGGTTTAGGCTTTTGGGTTTAGAGTTTATAGGGTTTAGGGCTTTAATTAATCTCGCAACAGATTGTGGGCGGAGACGCGCAAAAGGCGAATGAAAGTACAGGAGCGGAACTGGATCTCACTGATCACACGAGCAAGGATGACATAGGCAAGCGGAGGAGGACTCACACGACAGGAACGCGCGAGAGCGGAGACAACAGTGTAAGGACGGGTCGAAGACGTACCATGAAAGCAGAGGTAAGAATGGTAAGAAATCAGGCGTTTGTTTCATGCACGGACGCGCTGGCCCCTGCGTGTGCTTCTGCGCTAGGGGCATGCGACTGGGTCGGGTTCCCATGCGCTGCAAAGCAAGGAAGGGCTGCCAGCGAGTGTTGGAACCCTCCCGGCAAAATGTCCCAAGCCCAAATCCCCCCCAACATCCCCCCTTCAAACTCTAAAACCTAAGCCCTAAACCCTAAACCCCAAACCTTAAACCCTAAACCCTTAACCCTGCACTTTCCTCCCCGCAAAGGAGGCCTCCAGCCGCCTGTGTCCAAGAACATCGGCCTGTCTGCCATCGGCGATTCGGAGCCCGGCTTCTGTCAGGCAGGCGGCAAGGGAAAGTCCCTTGTGAGTTAGGGTTTAGGGTTTAGGGTTTAGGGCATAGGTTGTTGTGCCTCATATTCGAAGAAGAGTTACGCAACAGGTAATCGTCATGAATGATAGGGCCCTTAAGAACACCTCCTTCTTCACGACCTGTAACAAGGGGGGGAGGACCATACTTGGACTTCTGCCCACATCCGACATCCATGGCCCGCAGGTGTCTTTCTGCACACTCAAGGAGAACGAGTTCAACGCTGAATTTCTGCAGCGTTTTGGGGATGGCTGGTATCACAAAGTGAGGTCTGGCCTGAACCTTCAGTGACTGGCTCGTCGTCGCACACCTGCCCCCGCGTAGCGTTTCTTTTTGCCTCTCAGGGAAGCAATCGGCACATGCTAGAGCACGAGGGGAACCCAGAGCCACACTGTGACATACTGTGACCAAGGAATGCTGCCTCAGTTCCTAGCAGGGCGTGAGGCCCCCTTTGGGACACCCTGTCTGGGTACTAGGGTCGATGCCCGGAATACGGGATGCTGGAGTGCCGGGGCATGCAGATTTTCATGACATTAAGAAGGGGCGGGGTGTGGCCAGCCGTTACATCAACATCTTTTGCAGCCACGCAAAACAAGCCCTGTAGCAATTGCTCAGGCAACGTAGGACGGTGGACAAGGAGATCTCGCTGGTCAAAGTGCCAAAGTTTCACACTCGCAGTCTCCACGGCCAGAGTTTTCAAATGCAAAAAAGATGCCGCTGTCTGAAAGTTGCTTTGGACAGGCCAATCCTCATGATTTTGACAAAACTCAGAGTGGTTTTCATCCAGCTGTGTGGGCGGCAAAACTGCGAGCAGATCCAAAACTCAAAGCCTGACCGTTTGCTGCAGGTACGGTGGTGACGCAGAGGTGGCGGTGGAAAGTGGGGGCGCCGATGGTGCTGCTACTCCCGAGGTGTGTCGGCCCCTTCCCAGCCCCAAGAATTGTGTTTGGGCTTAGGGTTCCAGAAAGCCTGTTGCAAAAGGGGGCCAGGGTATGGAGTGCAGGTGCCGGGTGTAGGGTTTGCAAGTGTTCGGGACGGGAAGTGTAGGGTTCGGGCCGAGGCCTGTTGTTCATTGCGTCGTTGCAGTAGTAATAGGTCTTTAATGGGTTGATCTGCTGTTATGTTGATATGATACTAGTATACGATAATGCTCCTGTATGATCGCTCTTCTTACTCCTCCTGTTGGTTGGATTTCGGAGCAGTCTGAGAAACCCTAAACCCTAAACCCTAAACCCTAAACCCTAAAACCTAAACCCTAAACCCTAAACCCTAAACCCTAAACCCTAAACGCGGTTGTACGTAGTTCTTAAGCACAGAGGTTGATCGGGGAGTGGGTGAAGCCGGTAACCCTAGACTCAGAGAGCTTACATGGCACTGACCTTCTTCAAAGAGTTCTGAAGTATGGCACCTTGAGTTTTTTATGGCGTATATGAGGGGGTATATAAGGATTATCCTAGGTGGGATAAGGGGGACCCTTAAAAGGGAACCCCTTCTTAACCCTCTTCTGGCTCTCTTAACAAGGGACCTTATTCAGAGGGTCTATATCCCCAAGGGTCCCCCTAATCCTATCCCCTAGATTAAGGGCCGGAAATATATTCAGGGACCATGTAACTACCCTAAGATAACGCCCAAACCCGAAACCCATGTCGCCACCAGGACCTCGACGGCGCAGTCCATGCCTCAACGTCAGACACCGCTTTAAGCATGAGAAGCGCCCCTGGTTCTTAGAAGGGTATGAGAGAATGAGGGCCTGTCTATATAATATGTATATATATATATATGTATACCCTTTTGGGGATGATGTAGGACCCTCATTCCCTACTAAGAACCAGCCAGAAGGGCAGCAATGGGCACTGGCCGCGATTGTTTAACCTAGGGTTTAGGGTTCCAAAAGGTGCCTGTTTCCGGTTGTTGTCCTACTTGAGAAGGAAGGGTTTAGGGTTTAGGGTTTAGGGTTTAGGGTTTAGGGTTTAGGGTTTAGGGTTTAGGGTTTAGGGTTTAGGGTTTAGGGTTTAGGGTTTAGGGCTTCAGGGGCAGTTGTTCCTAATTCGAAGGTGGGGGTAGAAGTAAAGCCGCCTGTCTTCATCTTCTAACCATAACCCTAAACCCTAAACCCTACACCCTAAACCCTAAACCCTAAACACCATCCATGACATCAGGGTTTTTGAGAATTGAAGCGCCCCGGAGCGTGCCCCAGACGGAGTTCAGGCAACGCCGGAGGAAGCAGACCCGGATCAGGCGGTGAGGGGACGGGACGTGGAAGTTCTGGAGCAGCCCCTGGAAGCCTAAAACCCTAAACCCTAAACCCTCAACCCTAAACCCTAAACTCTCGGAGAACGCCTTAGATCCAAGCGCCCGATGTGGCTGAAGCGCAGCCCTTCGATCTAACCGGCGCAGCTTTTTTTACACAGGTCACGGATGATGAGGCAGCTCCGCCCGGCGCCACAGCTCCGCACACCCGATGTTTGGACGGGGTTTCGGGTCTAGGCGAGGGTTGCTGGACCTACCTATATCCCCCTGGCGAATCATTTTTTATTTCTGTTTATATAAAACCTAAGAGGATATCAACAATGATATTTTTACCAAGGTTCTAAGGGGAGTATAGCTACAGCCACCAGTCCTCCAACTCGAGGTGTGCCTCAGGCAACCTAGGTACCATGAAGAGCAGGAAGGTGGCGCAATTCTGAGGTAGGCTTTAAAAAATCAGAGGGTTTAGGCGGCTTAGGGTTTAGGGTTCAGGCGAAGTGGCAAGCCCGTTGCAAAAAGGGTTTAGGGTTAGGGTTTAGGGTTTAGGGTTTAGGGTTTAGGGTTTAGGGTTTAGGGTTTAGGGTTTAGGGTTTAGGGTTTAGGGTTTAGGGTTTAGGGTTTAGTTGTAGGGCCAGTCATGGCAAGTCGAGGTCCAGGGCGGCGGCGCCTGCGGAGGAGGATGTGGAGGAGAAGCCAAAGGACCTGTAGGGTTTAGGGTTTAGGGTTTAGGGTTTAGGGTTTAGGGTTTAGTTGTCTTCAAATCCACAAGAGTGATTTATATCATCTTCACCTGGCCTCGGTGCCCTGGGAGGGAATGACTCTGCAGAAGCTTTTGGTTTGGGGTTTAGGGTTTAGGGTTTAGGGTTTGGGGTTTAGGGTTTGGGGTTTAGGGTTTAGGGAGAAGAGGAGACCTTCTGCAAAAGGGTTTAGGGCTCAGGGTTCAGGGTTTTCGGGTTTAGGGTTTAGGGTTGACTCCATGCTCGCCGGGTACTTAAGACTCTGGGTGTCTGGGCCTCTCTCTGACATTCAAGCTGAGGGTTCTGGGGGGTGAAGATTGTCCCTCGCGCCAGGATCGGAAGAAGGAGAAGCAAGACAGGAGCAAGTGAGGGCGGAGCGTGCGAAAAAGCTCGGGGGGGGGGGAGGGGGGGGACCCAAAAACCCTCAACCCAGAAAAAGCTCTCATGACATAGTAAGGCACTTGGGTGGTCTCTACTCGAAGTCAACCCAATTCTTACTCCTCTGTCCCCTCTCCCAAGTAAAAGGGCCAATGCAATCTGCTCAGAATACTTTTACCGATGCGGTCTCTCTGTCTTAGGATTGAAAGGGGAAGCATGTACCGATAAGGTCCTAGGAGAGTTCAAGCGGCCAAAAACAAAAGGGTTTAAGGCTTGCACAGCCTTACCTCTCCGGCCTTAGCGCTCAGGAGGTTGAGGGCTTGGGGCCAAGGGGCATTTCGACCTTTGGGCAGGCATAATCTGATCAACGATCCTGGTGTTGCCCGTGTTGTCTGCAAGCAAATGATCACGCAAAGCTGTGCTGAAAGGCCAAAGGGTCAGGACAAGATCTCTCCCAAGACCTGAACCCTACCTAAGCCCTGCAGAACCTTCATCCCATAAGCTAACGAAGGCAAGACGCATTGGCTTCAGTGGTAGTACTAACGCCTCCCCACCCCTCGCCCCCTCGCTCGCACCGGAACCCTAATCCCCAAGCCCCAACAACCCTAAACCCTGAACCCTGAACCCTAAACCCTATCCCCTCCTCAAGTGGCGACAGGCCGAGCTGGTGCTCGAGAAGGCCACTCAGTCTCAGGCAAGGATGCCCCAGCAGAGTTTTTTCGTAAGGGACCCTCAGCCCAAGATCCGGCCAAGTAACACCAAAGCCCCAGCTGTACCCAAAGAGCCCCATGTCCTTTAAGTAGGGCATATTGCTTACTTGAAAACGGGAGTATTGGGCTCCTTGGGTAGGAGTGTTGAGGGTTTAGGGCAAAACCCTGAACCCAGAGAAGATGGGCCATCGCCTGACTGCTTAGGTTCGACAGTAGTGCGTCGAAAGCCCTGGGCAAAGCCCTTGTCTTGATGGGTGTCAGGGTCTGGGGAATGGGAGACCTCCTTTCCGTTTGCAACCCAAAGAAGCGTTGAAAATCTAGGGTGTAGGGTTAAGGATTTAGGGTATGGGGTTTGGCCGGAGGGTTTAGAAGTTTAGGGTACAGGGTCTTGACAGAGCCTCCCAAAAAGGGGCCCTGATTTCGAGAGTTGCGCGCAGGAAGCGTGTCAGCCCCAAACCCGAAAGCCCAAATCCTCAACCTTCAGCCAACCCGTAGAAGCCCTGAGCCCTAGACCCTAAAAGCACTAAACCCTAAAACCCTCAAACCCTGGACCCTAATGCCCTAAAACCTAAAATTCTAGAAGCCTAAATCCTAGACCCTAAAACCCACTAAGCCCCGAGTCTTCGAGGAGTACCAGCAGAGATCGCGCGCTGCAACGCCCAGCGAGCGCACTCTTGAGGCACCGGAGCGCGCTGGACCGCTCGGACATGGTCCCTTACTATGGTCCCTTACCTTCTTGAGGGTTCGGAAGGTGCCTTACTGGGGTCCTTGTTTTCTGCGAATCCTGCTATGTGAGGATCTATATTGGGGTTCCCTAGTTTCGTAAAGCCCCATATCTAAGGGTAGCTACATGATCCCTTGATACGGTCCCTTACCTTCTTTAGCGGGTTCTGGAGTATGGGCCCTTGGGTTTATGGGGCGTATAAGGGACATAGAACTAAGGGACCATGTATCGACCCTTAGACTTGAGAGTTCGGGTTTAGGGTTTAGGTTTAGGGTTGAGGGTTTCCGGTTTAGGGCTTAGGGTCCAGGGTCTAGGGTTTGGGGTTTGGGGTTTAGGGGCTCCTCGAGCTTCGAACTCCCTGACTCCTCAAGCATCCTCAGCCTGAATCGCAAAGTCCGGCAATCTTCCGATGCAGGTGCAGCAGCAGCAGGTTTGGTGAAGCCTTGCACGCTTGCACGCCTTGCTGGGGGGAAGGGTGGAGGGGACTTAGGATTTAGGGTTAGGGTTTAGGGTTTGGGGTTCAGGGTTTAGGGTTAAGGTTTTCTAGGACACGGGACGCGTGTTTCAAAGGCCCAGAGAAAGAGGAGTTGCTTCATGATGGCGGTGTCCTTCCTGGTCTGGAACTGAACTCCCTAAACCCTAAACCCTAAGCCCTAAACCCTAAATTGTACCTGGGCCAAAGCCTTGCTGGCCGGATTGAACATGGCAGCTTTCTCAGGGCTCTAGATGCCAAACTTGTGAATGGCGATGTCATCCATGCCAGAAGCCCTAAACCCGAAATCCCAAAAGCCACAAAGACAGTTGAAACCTGCGAAACCGCTTGTTTTCGTAGTCGTGCGGATTGGAACTGCAAGAAGATGTTCGCACACGAGCTTTAGGGCGTTAAGGTTGTTCAAGGGTTGTTTGGTCGTTTAGTGTTTCACTTTTTGTGCGTGGGGTGGGGTTAGGGTTTTGGGATTTAGGGTTTAGGGTTGTAGGGTTTAGGGCCTTTTTCGCTAGGCAGTGGGGCCCGATACAGTCATCGTTAGATCATCCGAGGTCAGGGTTTGGGGTTGAGCTCAATCAAGTCGTTCACTCCCAAACGTAGCTCCAACACCTATCAGGGTTGAGGGTTTCGGTTCAAAGGGGAACCCCAAACCCTAAACCCCAAACTCCCCCGACCCCCCCTGAACCCTAAATGCTAAACCCTAAACCCGAAGCCCTAAACCCTAAACTCTGGCCAGACGGTTGGCAAAAGAAGAACCCTAAACCCTAAACCTGTAGCAGAAAAGAAGTTTCCCCCACCCCGCGGCAGGATGCAGCAACTGTCCAACGAGCTCTTCAACGAAGCGGCGTCCATCGGTGACCAGATCCTCGCTTCTCGCCCCAAGGATGTAGGGTTTTTTCGCCCTAGGTAAACCCTAAACCCTAAACCCGAAACCCGAAGCCCGAAAGTGAGAGAAGGCTTGTTTCACTGTTCTGGGCAGAGGGAGCAAGCCAAGCCTCTCTGGCTTAAGCCCTCCCAAGCAGTTCAGAAGCCTGAAGCTGCCCTCATAGGGTTTGGGTTTAGGGTTGAGGGTTTAGGGTTTAGGGTTTAGGGTTTGGGGTTCAGGGTTTAGGGTTTAGGGTTTAGGGTTTAGGGTTTAGGGTTTAGGGTTTAGGGTTTAGGGGCCAACGCCCTTGATGCAGTTGTGCCCCAAAGCCTTCCACCATGAACCCAAGCTATCCTGGCGGCACGGGGGCTGTCAGGGGCTACGGCCGGGACTGGAGAGGCGTACCCAAAGAGCCCAATATCCCTTAATTAAGGAATATCCCTTAAGTCATATTAAGGATCCCTATATAAATTCAGCAATATTCCCTAATTAAGGGATATTGGGCTCTTTGGGTAAGGTGGACAGTGGGGCTCGAAGAGTGAAGCTGAGTGACCTGTGTTCCCAGGTTCCTCCCCCCCCAAAGGGGCTTAGGAAGACTTGTGCTTAGGGAGTGGGGTTTAGGGCTTGGGGTTGAGGGCTTAGGGTTTAGGGTTTAGGGTTTAGGGTTTAGGGCTTAGTCATACAGCAGCTCGCATTTTCAGGATGTTCTTCCACGGTGGGGATGTCGCTTCAGCAATGCTTGTTTGTCGACTCAGGCGCCAACGGCTGCTTAAGCCCTGAAGGCTTCAGGGTTGGATTTAGGGACCCGAACTCCCCCACCATAATATCGGGGTTGGAATAATTACGAATAGTATTCCCTTATATATATATATATTATGTATATATATATATATATTCATACTATCATAACCCTCAAGACCCTATTCTAATCCCTAAGACCTCTACATGACCGAAATCCAAGCTAACCACAGCAAAGCTGTCTGCCTGTCTCGAGGCCCAAGCGGAGTCGGCAGTCGGGACCACCAAGAGTGCCGTGGCCAAGGCGCACAGGGAGAGGTGAACAAAGCACTGCCCGGGCCCGTAGTGGTCTTAGGGTTCCCGTTTATAGCCTTTTTTTGGTTGAACTCAGAGGTTCTCAAAGCATAGATTACTGTTAAAGTTCCAACATCTCGTACCGAGTCCGACACATTCTGCCCTCTCCATGTTCTGCCTAAGCCACCCTGGGACCATTCCGAACGCCTGCTGGACCGATTCCGAAGGGTCGGCCCTGAACCCTAAACCCTAAAAAATTGGGGCCTGGTTGCTGGTTAGTGTCGCCTCCGAAATAAACCCTGCCGAGTTGCTTGGAAAGAAACCCAACCGAATCCTAAACTTGCCTAAGGCACCCCCAAAGCCAAACGTCGTTTAAGAGGAGGCCAGGGGTAATGCAGGGAACTATGGCCGGCGCAGCGAATTCGCATCTTTTGAGACCAAATCCCGCAGTCGAAGCAAGATTCGGCCACGATCTTGTGACCGGTTTTTGGGGCCAACTATGTTGACTCCAAGTGCCATCCGATGACCAATGGTGCCATCGGGCTTCATGTACCTGCTGCTTAAGTACTGCTCGTGTCATGGACGTATAGTCATTGTGCGGGCATGAATGCGCTGGCATCCGCTCACACTGGCGACGTGCGCCTGAGTCAGCGAGGGCTTTCGTTTGGGGGCTCGCAAGCCTTACCTAAGAATCCCACAAGAAGACTTGTGAGACTTGGGGAGGGAGCCTTACCTATAAGAACCCTTGCAAAGGGGACTTCCCAGGGAGCCCAAGACTCCTTAATCAAGGAATGTACCTTAAACCATATTGAGGGTCCATCTATATATACATATATATATATATATATACATATATATATATATAAGCAATACTCCCGAATTAAGGGATATTGGGCTCTTTGTGGCCCTAAACCCTAAACCCTAAACCCTAAACCCTAAACCCTCAACCCTAAACCCTAAACCCTAAACCCTAAACCCTAAACCCTAAACCCTAAACCCTAAACCCCAAACCCCGCAATGCTGTGGCTAGTCGGGTGGCAAAAAAAACCCTAAACCCTAAACCCTAAACCCGTCGAAACCCTAAACCCTAAATCATAAACCCTAAACCCTAAACCCAGACGGATCATGAGGAGGGGGCCCTCGCTCAGCCAAGAGGTCGCAGGTGCCTGCGAGCCCCTCCAGGCTTTGGCGAGGCAGCGCGAGGAGGCAGGAGGTTTAGGGTTTAGGGTTTGGGTTTAGGGTTTAGGGTTTAGGGTTGGTGGTGGTGGGGGGGATTCGGGTGCGGGGCATGAGGGTTAGCGGCGAGAGGGTGACACGGCTTCAAGATTCAGTGGTTCTGAGATTGCGAATTTTTCAGGCTTGGTGCAAAGCGTCTAGGGAGCGGCTCCTCAGTCCTTGTGGCGCCTAGAGGCTTCCACGTGCTCTGCGCCCGCGCCGTCCGAGCCGGCCCAAGATCGGGGCTCTCAAAACTGCATCGAACAGACCGACGAAATCAAATTAGGATCAAACTTGCAACCTGGAAGGCGCAGTGAAGAAGCACAGGGTTTAGGGTTTAGGGTTTAGGGTTTAGGGTTGCTGTGTTCCTTGTTTCAGTCTCCCCCTTCTTCTCCCACACAGCCGCTTCTTGGCCATGGCAGCATCTGTCTTGGCCGTGCGAGGCGAAGACGGCAATGATCAGCGTTCAGATGGCATCGGCAAGGCGGCTCAGGGACTGATTCTCGATCAGTTTCTGGATCCTTTTTACTTTTTGGGTTATGGGCTTTCTTATATGTGAACAAAAAGGATCCCTTTGTTCTTCCTAGGGGAACAGGGATTAAGGATTGATGTGGAGAGTTCCCAAACGATTTTCAAGCTGGAAACACAGTCAGTGTACGGCAGCGCCTTCGCGTTCCCGCAGATTGCCAGAAGCTCTGGCTACCGGGGGATGTTTGTGGCCTTGTGGTGCCGGGCGTACTTGGCATTGGGGCTGAACTACCTGGTGCAATTTGCACTAGTGATGTTTGTGGGCGAAGCAACCCAGATCATGAACCCGCTGGGCGGACAGATGCACCTTTGCGACTTCGGCGCAGATTTAGATGTATGCAAGGGCCCAGACGCACCGTTCCAACCACGGTGCACTGGTCCTGGGGGGACCCAGTTTTCACCTCCGCGACTCTATGGCTACACACAGTGGGCCGTGCAGAAATTCACCAAGCAGGCGCTCCTGGATGTGCTACCAGACCAAGAAGGCCTCATCAACGAGAAGGTTGATCCTGGAGAATATGGGCTAGAGAACCTGGGTCTTGGAGTTCTGTACTTTGATACTTTCTGTTGGTTCTGGGTTCCTATTTTAGCTACTTACACCTAAGTCACCTAAGTACATACTTTTTTCCAGGGTCTACTCCAAAGCTAAGGAACCGCAGCTGCCGTTGGCTGTGCTTGCTGCTCTTCGCCCTGTCAGTGAACCACGAGATCCAAGTTTGCCTTCGCATGATCGCCATGTTCTGGTACCTGCCAAGCGATCCAGACAAGTGCGACTGGATCGAGATCGACAAGCAGCACAAGGCTACTGGGTCTTGGAGTACTATACTTTAATGCATTTTTTGGTTCTGGGGTCCGTTTTAGCGCTAAAAAACTTTTTTCCAGGGTCTACTCCAAAGCTAAGGCTAGCTACCGTATTGCCGGCATGCCCATCCACTGGAAGCTCATCACGGGCCTGACTGTGCTGATCCCCAAGGTGACGCTACTTGGCTTTCTTCTGGCTGGCTCTTAGGACTTTAACCTTTTGGTTTTTGTAGAAACGACCACGATAAGGAGCCTAAAAGTTCAACTTTTGGGGTTGGGGGGGGGTGGGGGGGGGGGGGGGGGGGGGGGGGGGGGGTTGTTCAGGAGTCAGCCAAAACCCTAAACCCTAAACCCTGAACCCCAAACCCTAAACCTTAAACCCTGAATCCTAACCCCTAGCCAAGGCTATGCTACTTTGTCCTCTTGGAGGGCACGACCCTTCTGATGGACACATCGGGCATCTTGGACACCGTCCTGGGCGCCATGTCGATGGCTTTCATCTTGAACGTGGACGAGACTAGGTAGGCCCTTGGGATATTTTACACATACACACATACATATATATGTATATATTGAATGATATTATATGAGATTATATTAAAGTATATTAAGTTCTATATATAATATTTTATATTGTATATGATATTTCCCTTATTTAGTTTTAAGAGGATCATCTTCAGGAATATGTCTCCGAGGGTTCTTAAGGGCCATCCGAGGAGATGCTTCACGACTGCATGATCACCCACGCCGGCCGGAACGTCATGGACGGCATCCGGGGGCTTCGGGACGAGCCTGATTCAGAAGGTGCCGATGACGCTGAAGCTGGTCCGAGGTATCATGACAAGGGCCCCAAAGTCTTCGACTTGTTCAGGCAGGTGGTCCCCCTACGTCTCCTGATGACCCTCATGGTTATGGGGGTCTTCATCCACCGGTATTACCGGTTCAAGTGCGTCTACAAGGAGGAGCTGGGCTTGTGGGTCTCCAAAGACATGTACCTTCCGGAGAGAGCTTCCTACTCGCTCACAGACTTCATCTTCAACGGCATGCTACACACTGTGGAGAGCAGCTCAAAGCCTTTCTGGACAATGCCCACCCCGCCACACCTTCAGTAGTCATGCTTGCATGCAGGTTGGCACCGCCAACACATGGATTTTTGTATCAGCCTTAGAATCCTTAGAAATACACAGTATCAGCCTTAGAATCCTTAGAAATACAGGGCTTTCTGCAATGCGAATCGGCTTGCAGGAGTTCAGAGATGTTAGGCCGTGGGGATTCCCTGGCGCCTTTGATGTCGGGGGCCTCCTCTGCCTAGCTCCGTTTCAGCGTGATGATGAGCCCAAAGAGCCCAATGTTGGGCCCTAAACCCTAAACCCTAAACCCTAAACCCTAAACCCTAAACCCTAAACCCTAAACCCTAAACCCTAAACCCTAAACCCTAAACCCTAAACCCTAAACCCTAAACCCTAAACCCTAAACCCTAAACCCTAACCCTAGACCCCAAACCCTAGATCCTCAATATGATAGGTATATTGCAGAACTCAGTGGTATTGGGCTCTTCGGGAGATTATAGATCAGACCTGGCGGCATAGCGGCCCCGGCGACTGTTCGGCTTGTTTGAGCGCACTCATGAGCAGCGCTGGCTTCCAAGAAGCCCTTAGGGTTTAGGGTTTAGGGTTGAGAGTTTAGGGTCTAGGGTTTAGGGTTTAGGGTTTTGGGTTTTGGGTTTTGGGTTTAGGGTTCCACGCGCGCGCCGTGTGCAACAGCACCGGGCGAGTCTCGAAGGGAAAGGACACTGCTGTGGAATCTACACGTAGGCTGCGCGTTCATAGTGGCAGAGGCGCCGAGTTGTTGTCGAGACCTTCGCCAATTGATTCTCACACTCTTGAAGGCTGACTCTCGTGCTAGAACTGGACCTGTAGAAGCGGACCTGCCCTGGAGAAATGAAAGGTCCGGGCTTCGGGTTTAGGGTTTACGGTTTAGGGCAAAAAGGGTTTAGGCTTTAGGGTTTGCCTTTGAAGACTCAGCCTTGTCCAGCCTGGTCATGGGAGCCTCGGAAGCCCTCCGCATGTGGGCGCCTCTGCCCAGGCCATGCGCGTGAGCAAGGCGCAGCAGCTGGCTCAGCAGGCGCGCCAATACAGCCTCAACAATACCACCGTCATCCCTACCACTTGTGGGGGTTTTCCGGAAATAGGGACCCCTAGAACAGACCCCCATATAGTAGAACTCCCCTATAGTAAGGACTCAGAATAAGGTGCCACTATTTTTTGAAACCCGCTTGCTCCCTATTAGACCCCAAGTCGGGACCTCTCCCTAAACCCGGGCCGAGCAGATGAGAAGCCAAGTCTGCCAACCGGCGGGGGGGGGGGGTTCAACGCTGCACTTGAGAGCGTGTTGGGTTGTGGGCTTTTCTGTCTCAGGTCAGCGCACCCTCAAAACGTGTGCAAACGCTCCCCTTCTTGACTCAAAAAAGCCATCCTGCCACCTCAAACCTCGTAAGCTATCTGGGTATTTCCCCAAATAGGGGCACTCTTTTTGTTGCCCCAAATACAAAAAGAATCCCCTAAACGGGACCCCCTAAGAAGGGCAACCCCAAAACCCCCATCTTGTAACACGAAGGCAGACCAGCGTTGCGGCGCCAACCTGCCAGTCGACAGCCCAAGGGGGGGAGGGGGAAACCCTAAACCCTAAACCCTGGGGGGGGGGGGATCGAGAGAGGTCTAAGAAGTGTTTGGGGATGTAGGCTGTGCCTTCATGGAAGAGCTTTGTGGCTGAGTAGATACCTCTTAGTATTTAAGAGTATATGCAATCCTACCAGAATTGAAAGGTTAACTTTTTTTGGGCTAGGGTACTCAGCAACCCTAAACCCTAAACCCTAAACCCTAAACCCTAAACCCTAAACCCTCAACGGCTAGGTGAGAGTCCGAGGTCTGGCTGTGGTGTGCTCTGCTGTAGCGTGTGCCTTGAGCCCAGCAGTCCTCGAACCCCCTAAACCCTAAACCCTAAACCCTAAACCCTAAACCCTAAACCCTAAACCCTAAACCCTAAACCCTAAACCCTAAACATGGCACCGAGGCCATCGAGCGATCCCGCGAGCGGTTGCAGGTCCCTCTTCAGGTTTAGGATTCAGGGTTCAGTGTTCAGGATTCAGGGTTTAGGGTTTAGGGTTTAAAGTTTAGGGTTTAGGGTTTCTTTAGCGTTTTAGGGTTCAGGGTTTAGGGTCTCGGGTTCCACTTGCGCACTGCCCTTTTGCACTTGGCCCTGCGCCCCTAAATTCGCCCCAAGAGTGCGCCAAACCACTGAGCTCCCAAGCATCTGCCTCTCTAAGCCCTATACTGTCAAGGCATGTATAAGTACAGTTCTAACTGGTTCATAGGTACCATGAACCTCCAGGTATGAGTCCCTGGATTCCCCTCCTCTCCCCCGAATCCCTTTTGTCTGCGCAGGCGGCCCGAGACGACCGGGATCGAGCGGCTGGCAGCCTAAGTTCTTTTTTTTTTTTTTCTCTCTCTCTCTCTCTCTCCACTTTTTAGGGTTTAGGGTTTAGGGTTTAGGGTTTAGGGTTTAGGGTTTAGGGCTCAAGGGTTGAGTTGAGGGTTTTGGGTTCTTGAGACCGGCTTAAGGGTGCTAACTGGTGGTCTTGGACGAGCATCTCGTTGGGGACACTCCAGACGCCTAAGCCCTTGAGCACAAACCCTCAAGCCCCTAAACCCTCAACCCTCAACCCTAAGCCCTAAACCCTAGCCCTAAACCCTGAACCCAAAACCCTCGAGCTCCTGAAGTCGAACTCTCAGTGAAACACTTGAGAACACGTTGAGAGGCCTGAGGGCAAAACCAACCCTCAACTTCCCTTGCTCCCCGAAACCCTCCCTGCAATATGGATCACTTCATATGGTTATATATGCACATAGATGTATATGTTATACGTATACACAAAAATGGAGATATAGAACCATAAATAGAATTATAGGTTAAAAAAGGATAAGCAAGGAAATAGATACATACAGTAGAAAGTTAGGCCTGAGAAGGGGGCTTCCCCTGGTCTGGGTGGGCCCTTGAACTACTCGTTGAGGGTTCAGGGTTTAGGGTTGTTGGGTTTTATTTAGGGTTTAGGGATCAGGGTTTAGGGTTGTTGGGTTTAATTAGGCGGATCAGAGTTAGGAATCTTTTTCAGAGGGTTTGGGTAAGGTTTGTTCAGAGGGCTTCAAGGAGATTTAAATCTAGGATTCTTCTCGCAGAGGGTCTCGAAACCAAGCTAGTCAGTTTCGTGCATTGAGGGCCTGGTTCGGGGTTAGGTGTTTGGGGTTTAGGGACCCTAAACCCTAAACCCTAAACCCTGAACCCTGAACCCTGAACCCTGAACCCTAAACCCTAAACCCTAAACGGGTTTGGGGGTTTCGCGCTGGGTGGGGCTTGGCAGTGCCATACAATGCGTCGGAGATTTTTCACGTTGTGCTGCTGCGCTCTCGACCAGCTGGTAGGCGATTTCCAACGCATAGACACGCCTCCTGCCCCGGGGCCGCAGAACCCTAGCCATACGAGGACGTTTGTGGGTTTATCGGGCTTAGCTATCGAGACCCCCCAAACCCCTAGCCCCTGATTCGCTTTGCCCAAAGTAGCCCATCATCTCCCTCAACCCTAAGCCCTAAGCCCTAAACCCTAAACCCCAAACCCCAAACCCTAAACCCTAAACCCTAAACCCTAACATGAAAGGAATCAAGGTGTTGTTGAAGGGTGGAAGAGCCGCCCTCCGGCCCTCGGCAGCCCCGTGGCCCTAGTTCCTTCGGCCATGGCACAGGTGGGACAGCTCCAGGGCGGTTTAAGGTTTAGGGGGATTGGGGGGCTCAAACCCTAACCCCCCCAACCCGAAACCTTACATCCTCGACCCTAAGCCGAAGGGTTGCAAGTAGGGCTTCTTCTCTGGGGATGAAGACTCGCACCCGTATAAGGTTGTGCCCCTAAAGGTTCCCCTTAATATACTCCTAATATGGCCCTTCCATTCCCTTAAGGATCCTTAAAAAGGGACCCCAAAACCCAAGGGTACATCCTTAAGGGTCCAAGGTAGAAGCCCCAGATTTTCGTTGGAGGGTGATGGACGTCCAGAAATAGTGGCAGCCAGGTGCCAAGCTGCTCGAAAGCAGGGTCTGGCCGCTACCTCATGAGCCCGACCCAATACCCTTTTGTCCGGGAATATGGGGTTTCCGAAAATGCAGGGCCCCACATATAGACCCGCAAGTAGTCAGATTCCCTGAAAATAAGGGCCGCAATAAGGTACCCCTCTAATGTCTGCACCACCCATATCCCTTATTTCACATTCAGAATCCCTAGAAAAGTTTAAAGTGCATTCCCCAAGCAAGGCGGAATTTAGGGGCCTGAAAAAAAAAGTTGGGGTTTTGGGTGTTCTCAGTATGATCACAAAGAGGCCATAAGAGAATACTATTCGTACTTATTCCGGCCCCTTACTTGGGTAAACCCTGAGCCCTAACCACGAAGCGCTAAACCTCAAACCCTAAAAGCCTGCTGCTGCAGAGAGTGCTTGCAGAAAACCCTAAGGGTTTTGGGTTTAGGGTTTAGGATTTCTAAACCCTAAACGCTACCGAGACTATTTTTCCAGGATGTCGCCGGCCTCATTCAGGAGGCAGCCTGGGGGCCCGGGGCGGGGTTGGGGTTGATGATTCCTCGGTGGCTTAGGGTTTAGGGTTTAGGGTTTAGGGTTGAGGTACCCCTACAAAGGGTGAACACGCCCCGAGCCTGAGCCCAAATACGCTCCAAGCCTGCTGCCAAGCCCGAACCTGACAGCAAAAGAACTCGGCTTTGGGAAACCCCTTCGTCCCGAATTGCTGGGAGAAGCCCACCCCAATCATGTGCCGAGTCGCCTAGCCAAATTCTATTGTCTTTGGGACTGGGTAGGGAACCTTTGACCTTGTTGGTTATACATCAAATATTATAGAAAAGGCAAAGGCAAACCCTTTTGGGGCTAGGGATATTCAGCCCCGCAGTTGCTTACGTTGCGATTTCAAGACCCAAGCCCTAAGCCGTCCCAAGGCGCAATGGGTCAGGCTATCCCGAAAAGGGTCCATGTACCTCATTCCTACCTACTTGGGCCCCAAACCCTAGATAAGAGTTTAGGGTTTAGGGTTTAGGGTTTAGGGAGGTACTTTTAAGGCCCAAGTATTCACCCTCAGGGGTATGATTCAGCGAAGAGGCTTGTCACTACGGGGCTTGATCCAGGCGCTGCCGACAGAAGAGGCAGCTATGGAGGCCCTCGGGAAGGGGAAGGGTCGCAACATAGGGGTCGCAAGAATTTCTCATAGTATTCCCTTCTGATCCCTGTAGAACCATACTATAATAACCCCCCAAAGCCCTATTCTAGCTCCTCAGGCCCCTTTTTCAGTTTCGTGCAGACTTGGCCCGCAAAAATCTTCAACGCTGTGCAAGTCCGCAGGTGCAGTCGTGCTGTTTCCTCTTGCCTTGCTACTAGATCAGTGTTAGGGATCCTTTTTACTTTTTGGGTTATGGGCTTTTATATATATGAACCAAAAAGGATCCCTTATTCTTCCTAGGGGAACAGGGATTAAGGCTAGTGTTTCAGCCCTTCAGAGCAGAGAGCTCAGGATGGCAAAATATTCCAGGCTGTGGCATGGGGATTCGCATTCTGGGGGTCCCATGATCCCATGTGTTGACCCTAAACCCTAAACCCTAAACCCTAAACCCTAAACCCTAAACCCTAAACCCTAAACCCTAAACCCTAAACCCTCGCATGGCCCATGCGCCCGGCTGACCCACGCAGACACGCAGCACACAACACAGATCGAGAAGTGTACCAAGTCGGAGCCCTGCACCCCGAACCCCTGCCTTGCCTTTCCGCCACGCTGCTTAGACGCCCGCCACGATGCGAATCGTCCTCCAGAAGATGCTCTTTGGTCGGGTGTAGGGTGGGTTTGAGGCTCTTAGGACTGAGAGACTTCCGGGTTGTCGAGCTTTTGCAGGGTTTAGGGTTTACGTGCGCCCCCCCTCCCCAAGAAAGCAAATCCTGACCGTTAGCCCTAAACCCATCCTCGGCAACGACAGAAAACCCTTCCGCCTGTACAAGCCCTGAACCCAAACCCCTAGGAACAACTCATCAACGACTCTGACAAGGGAGCACGTTCCCGCTTTCTCACGCCATCCCCAAGCCCTCGAATTGGTGGTGATGGTGGTCATGGTGGCGCATCTGTAAAATGTAAAGCACTATATTTATCACATGGTAGCATACATGTTGTACCCTATAGGAGGGTATTCGTATACAGCATTTGAATGTAGGGTAGTATAATTGTATAGTTGTAAAGTAGCAACATGACTATGAGACAATATTCAAACATCACAGAGTAACGTTCTCATACAACAAGATGATAATCCCAGACCCAGAGTAGGCCCGTGTTCCAATTTTCTAGGGTTTAGGTGGGTTCCCTTCTAAGCCCAAACATCCACAAAAGGAACCCTTGTTTATTCCGGGGCTTGGTAAAGGGTAGTTATATACATGGGCGCTTGATATGGCCACTTACCTGCTTAAAGGTTTCTGAAGTATGGGCCCTTGGGTTTTATAGGGTATATGAAGGGGTGTACAAGGAGGAGTCCTTTTTTGAGGGCCCATACCAAGGGACAGTGTAACTACCCTTAGGTACATGACTTGACCCAAGTGTAAACTAGGAAGGAGGGTGCCCCCTTTGGTTTTCCAGGGCCTACTCTGGGTCCCAGTAGCCCTAAACCCTAAACCCTAAACTCTGGGCGCTTGCATGTGTTCTGAGGAGCGGCGAGGAGTCCGAGGTGAGTGTCCCGATGGCTGCTGGGGCCAACCTGTGGGTTTGGAGGGCTTCGTAGGGTTGAACAGGCTTTAGGGTTTAGGGTTTGATGGTTTGAGGGTTTGAGGGTTTGAGGGTTAACAACTTTAAGGTTCTGGGGCGAACTGGGGCTTTGGTCGGGTTTAGGGTTTGTAGGTTCGAATAGGGTTTGGTAGCGGTTGTTGCGCGTTTATCGGGTGGCTTTGTAGGAGAAGGAGGAACAGCAGAGGGAGAGTAGGAGTAGGACCTGAGCAGGAGAGGGAGTGAGCGAGAGGGAGCGAGAGGAGCGAGCTAGGGCTTGAGTAGTAGCGGAGTTGGGAAGGCTGGAACTTCTGTTTGCAGCTCTTCGCCTCTGCCTCCTACCAATTTGCTGACAGGCCCAGAGACTCCAAAACCCCTTAATTAAGGAATATACCTTAAATCATATTAGGGTTCCTATTACAATGTAAGGTATGTTCCTTAATTAAGGGGTTTTGGAGTCTCTGGGGGTGGAGGCGGTGGAGGGTAGGTATGTCTGTTCGTAGGCATTGAATGTATGTTAGCAGCAACAAGAAGGGCAGCCAATCAGATGCGGGGGAGTGTACCCGCGGCCAGAACGTAGACAAGCACGGGGCAGGGGAAGTAGCTACCACTGGGCGCTAACTACTAGTGAGTAGGGGAGTATGCCGGTATCGGCTACAGCATTCCTGAGCCGCTATTTCCTACATGACAGGCAGGTTGGGGTGCAGAGTCGTGATTTTATGAGTCCTAGTTGTTGATATATGGAGTGCAAGCAGGGCCGTCTCTCCGCTGAGCGCACAGGGGGAGGATGTTGCGAGGCTTTTGAGAAGGTAGGACCGAGGCTTTTGGGGGCGAAGTGGTGGGAGGGGGTGTTACCTGCAACCCCTTTAAACCCTAAACCCGAAACCCTAAACCCGCTGTACCTGAGGATGCGACTCTGCAAGATCTGCGCAAGGAGGTGGAGAAGTCAACGACCGTTGGCTTGCGCCATTCCCGCAAGGAGGACTTCAGACGTCTGAAGTTCTGAAGGGAGGGGTTTCATGGAGGGTGGGTTACTAGGGAACCTTCAGAAAAACTTAGAGCCTTAGGGAGTAGTGGGGAGTATTAGGGAACCTTGGGTTGCATACCCCCCTTGAGAACCCCCCCTCCCTTAAGAACTCTGGAGCAAGTCCAAAGCTCCCAGGGTTGAACCCCAAGCGGAACCGGTCCCGGTGCTCACTATCCCTAAACTTAAACCCTAAACCCTAAAACCTAAGCCCTATTCATGCATGTGGTGCACCCCCATGTCCTGGCTGCCAACTGACCACCCCCCCGGTGTTGCGGTAACATGTAAGATCCCCCCCCTCGAAGCCGCGTCAGATTGAGAACAGAAGGCTGAAAAAAGGCTGTGCATGCCTTCGAAAACTTCAAAAGCCTTTGAACCCGCAAGATGTCCCTGATCAACCCTATGCCCTAGACCAGCAACGGCCCGTTCATAGGGTCTGTAGACCTTTATAAACCCTATACACGCCCTGTAAACCCTGTGGGCCCTTTGAACTCCCTAAAGCAAATCCCCCATCAACCCTAAACCCAACGATCCCTTAACCCTAAACCCTAAACCCTAAACCCTAAACCCAAAGATCAGGTATGCCTTCCGCCTGCTCTTCAACGGGGCGGCCCTGGGATCTGGCACAGCGGCTCTTGGGGATCTGGGCCTCGCCGATGGCAGCGTGGTGATGCTCATGAAGGAGGGGTTTTTGGGGTCTAGGGTTTGTGGAGTTGAGGGCTTAGGGTTTAGGGTTTTGGGGTCTAGGGTTTGTGGGGTTGAGGGCTGAGGGTTTAGGGGTCTCGGGTTGAGGGCTTAGGGTTGACCGTTTGGGGTTGAGGCTTGCAAAAAAAGGGATGTAGGGTTTGGGGTTGGGGGCGAGTTTCTTAGTTAAGGCGACCCTTTGAATCCAGATTCTCAGATCATTGGGGTTTTGGGGCTTCAACTTAGCCCGAAGCCCCGCATTGTACTCAGCTCCAACCTCTGAATCGCGAACCTGGGGGCTAGGTGTTGGACCCAATTTCTTCCCCCGCCACTCTCCGGCGAAGATCAAACTCCGAGCACGATGACGCCGGTAGTGCTTGCAATTGTCTGAAGCTTGAAATTGGCGCAACTGACGAAGACGAAGTTCAGACGACGGACAGTCTCCTCAAACTCTAAGCACCGAACTTAGGCTTCAGGGGCACAGGCGTCAGGCCTCCGGTGGGCCGAATTTGGGCTTCAGCGCGGCTAACATTCAGGGGAACGACCTGGGACCCACGTCCTTGGTCCTCTGTGTGGAGCCTTTTTGCATGTCTTCCATCTCAAGACGCCGGGGCGAGCTTGTTTGACAAAGGCAAAGAAAAGCAAATGGGGTTTTACCAGTCCATTCCTACTGTGGTAGCCAGTTTCAAGATGCCGTTCTGGCGTGTTTGGTTCCCTGGAACCCGAAAAACCCTAAACCCTAAAACCCTACTG